>LPNX010771215.1:0-256271 GCA_001517045.1 Pseudotsuga menziesii
ATGTGCTCCAACAACTGTGATGGGAATTTATATTCACTTATTTCTTATCTAACACCAGTATACATGGAAGCATACCTCACGAAATTGGCAACCTGACAAACTTGACATACCTTGCACTGGCTGACAATATCTTAAGTGGCAGAATTCCACCGGAATTGGGCATGTTCCAAAGGTTGGAAAGATTGCGCCTGCGGAACAATAAGTTACAAGGAAGCATTCCAACTGAGATTTCTCAGCTAAGAAAGCTAGGAAGCATGTCAATTCACCAAAATATGCTCTCTGGCCCAATACCTCATTCTTTTGGTGACCTTAAACAGTTAAGAAGGTTGCTGCTTTCGGAAAACCAGTTATCAGGAACAATACCTGCTGCTCTGGGTAACTGTTGGCATCTGGAACTTCTTGACCTGTCTTGGAACAGACTCACTGGAACATAGCTTGGTGGAGCTTCCCTGGCAGTTATATTTTCAATTTGGAAATTGAATTGCATGCCTGCATTTGAAGGTCTTAATTATTCTATTTCCTCTATTCAAATTTCAAAAAATGTGTTCAGATGAAGTAGCTTCCTAATCATTTCTAAGAATATTTAGTTCTTAAAGGAGCGAAAGATATTTCTTCTTTGGCTTATTTTGACCTTATTTCAGCCATAATCTCAGTAAGGTAGGGGTGATTGTTGTACTAGATTCTCCTTTGTACATATTGTGTCATTTGTAATGTAAGACATATTTCCTGAAAACAACCGCTGTAGTGAAATTTTAAATGATTTTGTAGGTATTTGTTGCTTCAGTGAAGGGCACTGTGATTGGTGTGCATTTGTGAAAAGTTGATGGCAGTGTCTGAAATGGATTATTTGTCACATGATTGTGAATTGATCAAGATTTTGTATTGCAGTATGTTTGGTTGGTCTAAATTTTCTTGTGGCAGTAAGATTGTCAAGCAAAAACAGCCTAGCTTGTTAACATTACACTCTCTTTCCTTGTATCAGCGTGTGTTGCTCTTGTCATAGATATTGGATATTTGGTTGAAATCTATATTTCAGTTTTGTAGTAGAAATATTGTAAATAACAAACTCCAGAAGAAAGTTGCAGATCTATCTTTCTTGAGGATAAGTTTTCTTTATCCATCTTATTTAACATAAAACTTCTACCTTGTGTATGAAAGTTGTTTAATATGGTACAGAGGGAAGTACATAACGCTATGGATAAAACATTAAAATTTTATAATACACTAGGTATTGAATAACAAATCTATGATGTATGTTGCATTATGGGTCACACTCTGCTGACATTGGAAATTGCACTCCATTGCATCTTGACAATAAAATTTTGGTTAGGTAAGTGTATATCTAGAATAGGCTTATTTATGTACCATCTCTGATTCTCTTACAGATTTTTATTTAGTTCTGTTTAATAATTTGTAAGCAAAATCTATGCAGCATTTAAAAACGACTGTGAAGGGGATCCCTGGAACAGCTTGTCTTTGGATCTTTAGAAGGGAAATGCCCATTCTTATATGTGGTATTGGACAATCGTGGTTTTAGTTGGTAGTAACATGGGGTTTCTTTTCTCACAGATATCAATTAAAGATGAAACAAAGGCTAGCAAGAAACTGAAGCAAATGACAAATACAAATGTGTCACTGGAGAAATGCAAACAGGCCGAGGTTGTTGAGGTATATGATCTAGATTCTGAGCGTGCACCAGATGGCTGTGCAATGGAATCTGCATATCAAAATGCCAGTGTAATTCAAGCCATCCTATCAAAGAAATCTTCTTGTAGGAAAATACTTGAAATGGAAGACGCTTCACTAGAAAAAGCTGATATGTTAACGAGGGATTTAACAGGGTAATTCCCATAGCAGCCATTGGAACCGGCCTCATTCCCACAATATTTTTTTTTTTAAATTTCAGCAGACGTCGCTTAAGCGACGCTTTCAAACTGTCGCTTTTCCGACGGCTTTTGAGATATCCGTCGCAAATCCGACACTTGTAACCGTCGCTTTTCCGACACCTTTTTGATCGCCGTCGCTTATCCGACAGCTGAAGGTGTCACATATCCGACGCCTTACGTTGATATTCGTCGCTTAAGCGACGGTTATGGAGGCTATTTTTCAAAAAAAAAATTCTACCATCGAAAATATTCTGTCGCTTAAACGACACTTTACATTTAACCGACGGTTATGTAGGTGTCGCTTAAGCGACGATTATTTAAGTGTCGGATAACCGACGCCACGTTTCCGACGCTTAAAAAAAAATCAAAGTGTCGTACATGCGACAGGAAAGTGTCGAAAATCCGACATGACGGCCGTCGGATTTTGGGTCGAAATGTAGTAGTGACTCTTCCAATCATATGAACAATTTGGCAATGCCTTCTACATTGCATATTTGTATCATTGGTCCCTTTGTGTCTAAAATATTCTTAAGTCGCTATTTTTTCATGCTCATTGTTCAAGGATAAAACCTATGTTGGTCATTCTAGAGTTTCCTTGATCTAATGTGTTGACCACTCTGTGGTATCATTCCATTACATCATGCTTTCAATGGTCCATTTTGCAAGACTTTGTCCCAGCTCCAATTCAAATCATTCCTTGATTTTCCTCATGTTGGATGATGGAGGATTCCTTAATGCCTCCGTTCCAACAGGTCTCTTCTCTTTTTTTTCGACTCATCTTTATCTGGAAATGAGATTTATATTTTTTGACAATTTCTTGGGGATTGTAGTCATTAGTGGTAGTTTCCCGCCCTATTAGGTAGTGGGAATACCTCAATGTCTCCTACTCAATGGATTCTTCAGGTGTTTGACTTCAAGACCATCTATTCACACTTGTTAGAATGTATTAGGTAACTTGGGGCCCATTTTAATTATTGGTGGGTTCCCTCACATTTTTCAATGGTTTACATCATTGATCGATAATCAAATGGTATCCCCCATGTTTTACTCCAACTCATCTATTTGCATGGTATCCCCCATGTGCAAGATCTTGTCACATTTCATATGACACATGTTGATACATATCCACCTTTTTTTATTGTGGCGATGATCATTTATTGTGCATGGACCCACACTATTCATTTGTGGCCATGACTCCCCTAGATTTTACATGGCGCATTTTTTCATATTGTGTGTCCATAATAGTTACATAAATTATACACATGTTGGATCCACCTTGTATCTTTTTGGTGATCATTTGTACATGGACATGTATGTCCCAAATATCATATTGTCTGATAGTTTTCCTCTCTTTCAGGTACGTCGTCTGAGGCTACAATATTGGTGCCTCTGGTTTCTTCGACTCCATGACCACCAATTATTATTTATAATTTATTTCATCCATCATCTTACCCTCTGACCTCATACATCAGGGGGGACATTTTATATCCATATTTGACACTTCTCTGTCTATGACGACACTTACATGTTTTGGTCGCATGATAACATTTGCATGATGACACTTCATGAACTTGTTGCCTCTCACCCAAAGCACATTTTATGGATGGAAGACGTATATTTGGACCTCAGTAGGATTCCCTTACCTCTTTATTGGTTCACTTCATAGATACGAATCCTATAAACAAGTTTGCATACCAAATCACCTCCTCAAAACCTCTGGAAAATCCCTAAAAATGGCATTTTCCGAAAAATTACCCTTTCACATGGTCAACTAGTAGTTTTTACCTTCCACGTGCTTGTTTCTAGTGTTCCACTAGCATGTACCTAAAAAAATTCCCAAAAATATAAAATTATTGAAATTTGGGTGGTTTGGGTTGTTCTGGAACTGCCTCCTTAATTCTAACTGCTTCTTCCTCGACCCTATCTTTTCCATTTACTATATAAGAGAGGGATAGGGAACCATGAAGGGGACTTGTCCTATAGTATTGTTAATGTTGGTTCACATATTTGTCCATATTTTCACCACTTATCGACACCTTTTTCATCCATCTTCTTCATATTATTACACATATATCATTCCATTTTTCATCCATTTGTTGTAATTGCTCGTAAAATACCATCTTAATCCTATTGATGCTTTAGTGGTTAATAAAGATTATTTTCATTTATTTTTAATGAAATAAAAACTATTATGAATGATTTTACTAATGGTGGTTTATGAAGCAATTTCTTGTAGCAGCAGTTATGGTTCCAGCATATAAAGTCGGCTTGTTAGCACATCTCCACGTGGATACTCACAACAAGGTTTCATTTCTAGGATTGATTTTGTGGATTTGTGATCTGAATTCGTGCCCAAGTTCAACATGGTAGCCTCCATCTAATTATCAAATGGTCCCAACCAAAAATTCATGCCAGATAAGAACACATTGATTTGACTTGTAATTATTGGATAGATAAAGAAGAATATTGAAATTCCGGGACATGGGTTTTGTGCAGAACGACCTCAATTACTTGGTAAATGATAAAATATCCCAAAACAGCCATGTTTTGAGATATATGGTTTTTTCTATAAATATATAATTTCCAAATATGTTGTTATGGTCGGTTTTCAACATTGGAAATCCTCCTCAAGGAATTTTTGTATAAATATGTAATGGACATCATGTATTGGGTATTGAACAATTATTATTGAAATTAATTATTCTCTTTAGATCCAACTTTGTAACAATTTAACCATGTTTAATAGATGTTGGTGGTTTCTTAAAGAAGAGTTGTAGACTTTCATTGTGGAGATCCAGCTCTGCTGAGGGGAGGAAGGTCCCTCTTCCCTAAGAAGATGCTGGTAGATTGATTGTAAGTGTGTTATTGTGTGAATTTCTTTATTATTTAGTTCATGTCTTCATTGATTGTTATATTTATCATTTTTTATATTCATGTTAATTTGTTTTGATAGATCATTGGCCAACATAGCACTTCTTTAAAATTTATGTAACTAGATTCTCCTTTTAATAATTTATTTCTATTACAGTGTTTGAAGTGTGATTATATTTAAAGTGTGGTTTTACTTATGCAATGATTATGTTTGAGGTATGATTTTTTTTTAAGAATGTGTGATAAAGTCTACAAGGAGTTTTCAATTCCATAGAATATATCAATAGTGTTATGTAGAAATTGTGCTTGCATAGATATTGTGCGATAGCTTTGAAATAAAAGAATTCCTAAGTTGACAATTTATGTTCAAGGAGTTTCAGTTGTTTGTTTAATTAGGCAATTAAATTGCCACAACATTTTGGCGATGATGTCAGGAAACTTATCAATGGTACAAAATACATTTGACATTGTTTTATAGATGCATTGTTAAAGTAGAGCATGGTAGATGGGTTCTTGATTCTGAGGTGCAGGGCGGTGTTGTAAAGGAAAGTACCATATGGCTAGGGTTTAAGAGGCCATCAACGTACTAGGGTTGAAAGGTGGATGAAAATGGTTCAGCAAGCATATATAAGCAAGTTTTAGAGATAATAAAGGTCCACACCTGATTAACTAAAGGCTGGTCCGAGATTTCTCTTCAATCCTCTTCTTGCTCCTCTTGCTCCAAGAGACTTGCAAAACGAATTATACTTTCATCAAACCAAAATGACCACATATAAACAAATGATAATCAAATAAAGATGAAATAATAATCTGATTAACATCATAATATGATCATAAACAGAGATTCAATCACACATTGAATAATGATTTGGGAAGAAGAAGGACATCACATCTTTATTAATCTTGAAAACAAGTACAAGTATACCTTCTCTTCAAGTTCGGCACCTCACGAAATCTTGATCTGGTTCGGATGCTTCTCTTCTCCAAATAACTCAGCCTCCAAGCTCTGCAACACAAGGGGATGATCGCCAGGGCAAAGATGTGGGGAAAGAAAGCTCCAAATCCTCCAGCATAACAATGCAAATATTCAAGTCTCCTCTCATGGACCTCCCTACCTCTATTTATATGATTAAGGAAGAGTTAGGGGTGAAGACAAAGTAGTTACAACTGAAGGATCCAGTTGCATAACTACCCAAACTACCCGAAATTCAAAAGGTGTGTTTTTTGACATTTTTAAGATGCATACATGGGTTGCTGAATACAACAGTCATGTACACGAAAAATACATGCGGGTTGCCAGTACAGAAAGTCGTGTATGTATAGCAACTCACGTACGTACGCGGGTATCATAGAGAGCAACTCATTTAGAGACAAAAAAAATCATTTTTGAGGTCTTTCTAGGTATTTTTAGACTTCAGTGTCTTCTGGAAAGTTTTAGATAATAGAAATACCTTTCCAATGGTGTAGAGATGAGGTTGAACGGAATTACAAAACTGAAGATATGGGTCCTTCAAGTTAGGTGGTTTTTTAATGACTTTCATGATCTGTCGTCATGGAAGTGTCGACATGCGACGAAATCATGGGAAAGTGGTCACAAGAAGAGATGTGTCATTTTGAGCTATAACAGATGTCCCCTAATGTGTGAGGTTAGAGGGGAAGATGATAGCCGAAATACATTATAAAGGAAACAGCTGAGTATGGAGAGAGCAGAGAATCCAAGATCAAAAGGCTCGAACAAAGGTACCTGAAAGAGAGATAAATGTCAGAAAAAATGATCTCTGGGACATACAAGTCCATAAACAAAACATCACCATAAAGATACAGGCGGATCCAACATATGTATAACTGATGAAACTATCATGGTCGCTCAATATGCAAAAAGGTGACATATCAAATCTAAAGGAGTCATGGCCACAAATGAACAAGGTCGATCCATGCTCCACAATCGATCATAGCCACAAAAATACAAGGTGGATCTATGTCTCAACAAAATGTCATATAAAATGTAACAAGGTCTTGCACAACTTGGGCAATAGAAAAAAATGACGATGCTACTATTGGCCGAAGGTCTTCAATCCAAACCGCCCAAAAAAAGTACAAATCCTAACCATGAGAATAAAGGGAGTTGAAGTTGAACATGGAGGAAACCGTTTGATTACCGGTCAATGATGAAAACGGTTAACAAACGTGAGGAAAACCACCATTAATGAAAATGGTCCCCAAGGTACCTAGTACATTCTAACAAGTGTAATTACAAGGACTTGAAGTCGAACACTTGAAGAATCCATCGAGTAGGAGACATTAAGGTATTCCCACTACCCAATAGCGAGGGAAATTGCCACTGATGACAACAATCCCCAAGGTACTGTCATAAAACTCTAAATATCGTCCCCAGAGCAAGATGTGTTATAGTCGATAGGAAGAGATCCATTGGAAGGAAGGCATTAAGGCATCCTTCATCATCCAACATGAGGTAAGTCAAAGAATAATTGGATCTGGAATTGGTACTGAATTTCACGACAAGGAATGCCAAAGACATGATGTAATGAACTGATACCAGGGAATGGCCAACACAAAAGGTCAAGGCAACTGCAGAATGGATGACAAAGGTTTAATCCTTGAATAGTGAGCATGACACAAAAGTGACTTAGGAATATTTTGACACAAAAGGACCAACGAAACAAATATGCAATGCAGGAGACATTGACAGATTCCCCATATAATTGGAAAATAAACCATCTGGAGGAGTAAAAACTATGAATTGAGATAAGATCAAAAAACTAGTACCCAACTGTTGATAGACTCAAAACTGGTGCTTTGTTCAAGGAAACAAGACTTGCTGCCATGATGTAAAAAACATATGAATGAACTTCCCTTCCCCTCTTTCTTGTGAAGGTTTAATGAGTCCAAGAAAGCAAACTCGGGACCATCTTCATTTTTGGCCAGCTTGAAGAAAAGAAAGAAGAATGCTTGATAAAGCACTGATTCATGGATTTTACGAGCCTGAACTAGTACATGCTCGATGGTGTTTTCATAGTTTAGAGAGTCTGAAAACTCCAAAGAAGACTCCAGGGGGGGTCCTTTTTCGTACAATTTAGTCTCCTGAGGCCGAAAAAGTATAAAACATACCAAACAAGAACTCTCTTAACTTTCGAGGAATAAAAGGCGCACCTTTTTCATACTTAGTCAGGAAGGTACGAAAAAGGTTAAATTACCACCTACCCAATGATCCTTCAAAAGTAGTATATAGCCTGAGTTTTACGAGTGTGAAGGAAGGAAAGATCACTCAGAAAGATCCATTTGATTACGAGAAATGGGGCTTACAACAATAAAATCAATGATTTGTTCTTTAGGGTTTAACGAGCATGACAAAGACATAAAGTACACTCGGAATCTTTTTCATGTTTTGGCCTAGAGCATGAAAAAGAGAAAACTAAGCTCATACCGGGGGTTCCTTTTCTGTAAGTTTAGTCCCTCAGGTCCGAAAAAGCGATAAACCTATTCCTGAGAATACTCTTCTCAATTCTGAAGAAAAGAGAGTGTTCCTTTCTCATATTATTCCACACGGTCCAAGAAAGTGATAATCTACCACCAATGTGGATGCCCATTCACATATTCTTAACGAGTCTGAACGGACAAGTTTACTCGGCAGTCAAGTCTATTTTGAGGAGTCAGAACTGGGCCTAAAGAAACTCAAAATCTTTCCCGTGAAGTTTTAACGAGTCCAGAAAATTCAACTCGTGGCCTCCTTACTGTTTTTAACGATCTTGAAGGAGAGCAAAAAGAATGCTCTAAATGTGAGGAGACGAGTTTCATAGGCAGGCGAAACTAGTTCCAAGTGCAAGGAATAGATCTATGCATAATGCAAGTAAAGTGAGCAAGATAAGGACACTCAGGGAATGTCTCCTCCAGGTAAAGGGTGTCAAGTTGCAAAGACAAAATGATACAAGGCTTAGCGATGATGAGAACAAAGATGAGGGCTTATACAACGAGCTAAAAGCGTGGAATCCAGCATCAAGCTCATAAGCGTGAGCAAGGCACATGCAAATGCAATTATGACTTGAACAATAAGGCGAGGCCAGTAAACAGTTGTGAATCCAACTACAAATCCTGTCTCCAAGAAACAACAACATCATGATCATATTCAGAAGAAAATATCCGATGCAGGTCACTTTGGCAGAAACACATGTGACTTCGTTATCTTCTATAAAAGGTAAAGTCAAGGAAGAATCGATCGAAGAAGATTATATAGAACCAAGGCTCGATGGTTTATAATCAGTAAGATCAACCTCAAAAGGAGAGCAAAAATCAACAAGGGAGATGGAGTCTGGAGGAACAAACTCAATATCACAGGAGTTGAAAAATTCATAAGAAAAATCAAACTCATCAGGATCACTGACTTGCTGTTCGAAGGAAGAGTCAAAAGACTCAACAAGACCAACATAAGAAGAAAGGTCAGGCTTACTAGGCAAATCAGGGTTAGACTTAGTCACAACTAAATGAACATCCAAAAGAAGGTCAAAATGGATCAAAGACTCTAGGAAAACTTCATCTGAAGGAAGGAGATCATCTGAGATAGGACACATGTCTAAACTTTCAAATGGATTGACAGAGTGGAGACCAAGATCCACAATCTGTATAGGATGACTCACCTAGTCAACTGTTGGGACCAAGTCCCAAGAAGGTAAGCATGAAAACAAAGGCTGCTTCTCAGTAGCAATTGAATGCAAAGAACATGAGGCCACATAACTCACCTATGGCAGGGTAGTGTCTATAAAAACAATGGGAATCAATAAAGGAAAGACCTGGTCTCTAGTAGAGTCAGGAGACGGATCAAGAAAATCCAACTAATCGACAGTGACAATTTCTTCGCTATGATTAAAGTACATCACAGGAAAGAATGTTGACACCACAGCTTGCATGGCATAGAAATAATCACATCCAAGGAGCATATTGAAGTACAAGGGGTCTTCTATCACCATGAATTCAACTAAGATGGTATTCCCACCCAAAGTAACAGGTGTTTGAGCAAGAATTCCCAAGGCTACAGAAGTTCTTCTATCAAACGCCAGTAACTGACTAGTAGTCGACAAAAGGATGGGAGATCCCATGCCTCACCAAGCACGAGCAGAAAAGATACTAACTGAGGATCCTTCATCAACAATACAACAAGCAATCATGTATGATTCAACTTTGACCTTTATCTGGAAAGGTACATCAGAAGGAAGGCGCGGCTCAACTAGGTTATCCCAATCAAAGGAAGCAATCTGGGAGCTTGGTGGGGGTTGATCCAAAGCGAGTGTAGTGCCCCCTTGTTCAGTAAGTTATGAACTGGTAGTGAAGAAAATGTGATTATTAGACACTTCACTCTCCAAAGGAAGAGTGGGATTGATCGATATTGAATTCGATTCAACCACTTCATGAAAGTCACTCTCTGAAGAAAGAGTGGGATTGATCAAAGACGACATTGGTTCAATCACATCAGGATCACTCTCCGAAAGAAGAGTGGGATCGACCAAATCTGAGATTGGTTCGACCACTTGATCAACCAAAGGTTGAGTAGGTTGTTGAGAAACTATAGGTTGTTTAGGAGAAGGAAATTCTTGAGTCTCGGACCACACTCTTTGCACCTCTACGATAGCAGGGCACTAGTGAGTAAGATGATCTCCCTCACATAGCTTACAAGGGAACTTAAGTTTGCACTTCGAACGACCAATTTTCTCAACGGTGTCAACATGACTAGCAGTGGATGACTGTTTGCTCTCAGCATGACCTGCAGAGGCTAAGGGTTTGCCCCCAGCATGAACACCAGAGGTTGGGTCACTAGGTCCAACCTGAATAAGAGAGGTTGTTTGTTGAAAAGATTTAGAATGTTAAAAAATAGGATGACCATGAATCCAAACTCTTCACACCTCCGTGATAGAAGGGCATTTATAAGTAAGGTGATCTCCCTCACAAATATTACAAGGAAACTTGGGCTTATGTTTTGAATGGGTAGTATTTTCAACAGTGTCAACATGACTTACAGTGGCTGACAGATTATCTTCAACATGAACCACAAAGGCTGAGAGACTGCCCCCAGCATGACTTGCAGAGGCTGAGAGACTGGGTGGTTCAACTTGAACAATAGAGGTTGAACAGGTGCCTCAACATGAACTGCAGAGGCTGAGTGACTGGATCCAACATGACCTAGAAAGGTAGGAAGGATCCCACCAGCATGAACCATAGACTCTAGATGGGTGCCCCCAGCATGAACCACAGAGGTTGGGTGGTGAAGATCAACTTGACTTACAGAGGTTGACTGCTTAGATCCAACATGACCTATAGAGGTTGGATAGGTGCCCCCAGCATGAACCACAGAGGCTGGGTGGTGAGGTCCAACTTGACTTGCAGAGGTTGAATGGGTTCCCCCTTTCTTATGTGCCTTCTTCCTATTCCTCCTTCTTTTACTCCTTTTAGACTGCCAGTTACTAGTATCAGTACTTTCACCGCATGAGGTAGAAGGAGGAGGAGAATCAACTACAGGTGAAGGGGAAGCATTGTTTTGATGCCCTTGATATAAGGATATTACTTGAGAAGCATCAAGAGCATTCAGGACCGTTGGAGTGCAAAACAACCACACCGGTAGCTCTAGGGTGAATCCAGGTAGATTCAGGGTGGTCATCAAGGGAACACCAACATTTTCCATGAGAGGAATAGTACAACGAGTTCCCAGCATGGGGATCTCTTGGTTGGTGTTAAAAGGGGTGCTATCCATTGTTTCAAAACAAGATACAAAGTCCGAGGTTGACAGGAAACCAAATTTACAAAGCACACACCTAAAGGCACACTAAGTACAGACAAACCACATAGCACTCACTAAAAATTCCTAAATCCAAACAGACAAACATGTATAATATATACTTTCCAAAAGAAAGCTGATAGACAGTTAATTGGCATCCCTATAGATGTTCTTAGGCACAAGTGGAGGAATCACCCACCACCCTCCCACACTTTCTACCGGGGTTACCTTCCAAGTCTGTCCAAGGTCAACCAAAAATAGCCTTTCGGTGTACCTGTGTATGAACCCTAGACATCAAAGAGAATAAAGGATACCTTAACTATATTGACAGTCTGGGGGGACAGTCGTAAGCCTGATTCATACGCATGGGCAGGGTAGCTGAGCCTGAAACCCTGTCTAAGACAGAATCCCCAGATGTGTAAAAACCTTGGTCTATGCTTTGACAAGGAATTGGAGGGTTATCTCCCCAGTCCAAGTCTCCACACGGCCTCGTGCTTAACTCCCGTTTGAGAGGAGCTTCCCAGATACAATCAATGTAGAAAAGGGTTTACCTAGTGATTTGCCAACTACGTCTGAGATTTAAATAGTTGTGGAGAGTTAAAACTCCCTAATCCACAAGTCTATCCTGAGCTAGTTGGTGTATGACCCTATAAAATAAAACTTACTAATAATTTTTAAATTATATCATTTATTTTAAGGGTTCTTTTTAGTCAGAGGGTAAATGGCATGAAACTTATGTGGTGTTTTTACTCAAAGTTGAAACAAAATGACTAAGCAAAGAGAAATGAAATGCAAAAATAAAAAAGTATTCTCTTTATTTTTTTCAAATAGAAACTTGAAAGCCACAAAAGAACAAATTCTTTTTATATTTTTTTTTTCAAAAACAATGATATGCTATGCAATCTAGACTAAAAACCTAATCTACATGCATATAAAGAAAACATCTGTTTTTGTCTTTTTCTTTTATAAATGCAAAAGAAAAATCAGCCTATCAACTATTGCAAGCAAGTACTGTAAGCAAATAAAATAGACAACTACTCTATGCCCCACAAACTAACCCTAGGTTTCCCTAAAGTTGGATATAACCTCTCTTGAAAGGAAGGCTTACAAAGGTAAACAAGCCCACAACTTTGGAATGAAGAGACCGAGCAATAAGACTGACATAAAAAAAGGTCAAGAAGTCCCAAGAATCAATCTAAACCTACTAACAAAGGCTGCTCAGTACCTTGTCCAACAAGGTCAAGGCAAAGAAGGAGGTAGGGGGGAAAAGCAGTAAAACAAGTATACGCTCTTTTTAATTTTCTTTTATAAATGCAAAAGAAAAACTACCTACAAAGAAAAGTATGCAAATAATAAGACCAAATCAAAAGGAACTTTGCTATACAACCACCAAACAAACTCTAGAATTCCCTAAAGTCAGTATAAACCCTACTTGGAAGGAAGGCTTGCATAAAAAACAAGTCAACTATTTTGGCATGGTGAAGTTAACCAACAAAAGAATAAGGAAACCAAAACCAACAAGCTTCTAAACTCAGACAAAGATCACTAATAGAGGCTGACCAAAAACATAAGCCAAAAATCATACCAAGCAAAGGAGGTGGGAGAAAGAGCAAAGAGCAAACCCTAATGCTATAAAAGGGCTTACCACATAGATAAAGAACAACCAAAAGGGATGACACTAACTCCCTGGAGTCATGCACCTGCAGAGGACACCAAAATACCTAACAAACAGCCCATAACAGTAGAAAGAACCACAAAAAATGAGGAAAAACATTGTTTTAGGGGCACACACGGGTTGTACTACTGACAGGTCGCGTGTCATACGCAGGTTGCTAATACAACAAGTCGCGTACGTACGCGGATTGCCAATACAGCAAGTCATGTGTATAAGAACACGTGGGTTTTATAGCTGAAAAGTTGCGTATCATACATGGGTTAACAGTATAGATAGTCGCATGTACCAAACCAGACACGCGATTGTTCAGTCTGCAAGTCGCGTATGGGTGGAAAAACTCCCAAAAAAGGTCAAAAACTGCCTTAAGGAGGCACGAGAGGTGTTCTATCAGACTTATAAAGTGTTCCTAAGTGGCAAGAAGGACCTGAAACAATGAAAAAGACTAAAATAAAGACAGAGAAACCCCAAACAGACAAGGCTATCCCCAGCAGAGTCTCCAGTTCTGTTGTAAAGGAAAGTATCCTATGGCTAGGGGTTAAGAGGCCATCAACGTACTGGGGTTGAAAGGTGGATGCAAATGGTTCAGCAAGCATATATAAGCAAGTTTCAGAGATAAGAAAGGTCCACACCTGATTAACTAAAGGCTGGTCCAAGCTTTCTCTTCAATCCTCTTCTTGCTCCTCTTGCTCCAAGAGACCTGCAAAACGAATTATACCTTCCTCAAACCAACATGACCACATATAAACAAATGATAATCAAATAAACATGAAATAATAATCTGATTAACATCATAATATGATCATAAATAGTGATTCAATCACACATTGAATAATGATTTGGGAAGAAGAAGGATATCACATCTTTATTAATCTTGAAAACAAGTACAAGTATACCTTCTCTTCAAGTTCGGCACCTCACAAAACCTTGATCTGGTTCTGCTGCTTCTCTTCTCCAAAGAACTTAGCCTCCAAGCTCTGCAACACAAGGGGATGATCGCTAGGGCAAAGGTGTGGGCAAAGAGAGCTCCAAATCCTCCAGCATAACAATGCAAATATTCAAGTCTCCTCTCATGGACCTCCCTACCTCTATTTATATGCTTAAGGAAGAGTTAGGGGCGAAGACAAAGTAGTTACAACTGAAGGAGTCAGTTGCATAACTACCCAAACTACCCGAAATTCAAAAGGCATGTTTTTTGACATTTTTAAGATGTCTACGTGGGTTTTTGAATACAACAGTTGTGTACACGAAAAGTACATGCGGGTTGCTAGTACAAAAAGTCGCGTATGTATAGCAACTCGCGTACGTACGCGGGTATCATAGAGAGAAACTCATGTACAGACAAAAAAAACTCATGTTTGAGGTCTTTCTAGGCATTTTCAGACTTTGTTGTCTTCTAGAAAGTTTTAGCTAATAGAAATTCCTTTCCAACAGTGTAAAGATGAGGTTAAACGGAGTTACAGAACTCAAGGTATGGGTCCTCCAAGTTAGGTGTTTTTTCAGTGACTTTCATGATGTGTCGTCATGGAAGTGTTGAAATGCGACGGAATCATGGGAAAGTGGTCACAGGAAGAGATGTGTCATTTTGAGCTATAAGAGGCGGTAAGACATAGTGAAGAGACACACATCATTCAATAGACTATAATGAGATCGGCCTCGTAAGGGTAAGGGCATGTAGATTGTATGATTGCTTTTCATTTTATTGAATTTGGTTTGAGTGCGGGATTCATTTCTTTGAATTTAGTTTTATTTCATTTTCAATTTTTGGAGCGTAAATATTAATATTCCCTTCAGTGGTGTTGTAACAACCACCCATTATACTAACAAGTTTATAGGAAAATTTAAAGAAGGAGCCTCAAGGTATCCCATGAAGAACATTTTATATCTTGGGAAGAGATGGAGGGTGAGAAATATGAAGAAATTGTTACTTTGAATTCCCTATTAGAGATCCAGGAAGAGTGGTACAAATGAAAATCGTTCCCCCATCTGCTCTACCAAATTTTCATGTCTTGGCCAACGAAGATCGTGATGGATTTTTATTTCAATTCAAAGTAATTTGTATAGGATATGGTTATTGTACTAATTATAAAAAGTTTAATGTGTTTCCCCTTACTCTAAAAGGAACAACCCTCCAATGGTTCATGAGCCTTGGTGGAAATTGTATACAAACTTGGGAAGACAATATTAAACATATAATCTTGAAAACGTACGAAGAGTATTGCATGGTTAATGAATATATATTTCAAATGAGACAAGGGGAAGAATAAATTTTAGAGGAATACATGGAATGCTTTTGAATACAACCTTAAAATATTTAAACAAACACAACTGGGAAAAGAGACCTTGAAAACTCTCATACTCAAAGGAATCCAAGATGAATATTTATAAATATTAAATCTGATGGGAATAGGTGATGTATTTCAGTTAGCATATGATGATATTTTTTATTTAGGTAGAAGGTATTCAAGATGAAACTCCAATACCAGTAAGAATTCTTAGGAACCTTCCTCTCAATTTTTTAAATTTGTTGCAAAAACAGAAGATTTTGGGGCTAAAATCAATAATTCATTTTATATTTTTAAATGTTACATTATTGTCTCTCTAAATTCACCATTGGGTATTTTTTATATTAAATAAAAGCAAGAGGAATTTGGAGAAATAGTTTTCCTTCTGTGTCAGTAGAAACATCTCATAATAGAGTGTCCTTTGGATAGTCTCGCAATTTGTGGCATATGTGACTTGAATCATTCCACGGAGCGATTCCCCTCCTTACCAAGGATTAAATAAGCATATCATAGATATATAGGAGTTGCATCAAATGCATTGCAAAAGACATGGAAACCATGGCCTACATGTATGGTTCAAAACTCTTCATTTCCTTACTCTCGTAATCAATGATTGAATACTCCTTCATAATGGAAGTTCTTGTGGCCTCAATATAACTCCTACCTACCTTTTCCACAAGGATGTAATGACCCATATTATGATTCCATGACTACTTTCCCTCATGTTGCAGCGCCATCCAATCCTCTATACTTTCCACAAGCTTTTCAACAACGTCCTATCTTCTCATCACGATCAGCCACACAAACCAATTAGTTGCACCTTCCACATCTACCTTCTCATAAAAATTCCTCCATGCCCTACACAAATTCATGTTCAACCTGCCCTCCCCCATAACCATAATAAACTAGTAGAGTATGCTTACAGTGTTGAAATGAAAAATTTTCCTACATTTCCCATGTGTTCTACCTCACCTGCACAGCTTTGAAAAGACTACGCATTGTTGCAGCAAGTCCATATAAGGATCGATCATATTATAGATCCAATATTTGCAAATTAAGTTCCTCCTAATGCTTATCATCAAGCAAACAAGATCATTAACACACGCATTACATCTCATGAGGAACATAGACTGGAACCAGAAATTGAAGAATTTCCAGCATTGTTTTCACTAGATATAGATATCTTATGCATTCATGGAGATAAAATATTTGGAGAAATTCATATGACATATGTTGGCATATTTTCTGCTGACCTAGGTTTAGAAATCCCTATCTTTCAATAAACCACAAGATATCAACCCGACAGAGTATAACTTCGTCAGCAACACCTACGATGCAAGTGAGGTCTCACCCAAGATATTTATGGAGACTACCAAAACCAAGTTTTTGTAGTTATGGAAGGGGATTTTCTTATCACATCATCAACATGACACTTGATAGAAACCAAGGAATGGGTTCATGAAATCATACATATATCAGGGAATAAAGCATACTGATCCATCGACACACATAGATAGCATGTAAGATATGTATATTATAACACACATTAATCAACATGCCATGCTATTATACCATTGTATATTCAACAAAACTCATAACAGTTCATTCATACCAAAACACAAATATCAAAGACACATGTTTAACATGGAAACCCATATGGGAAAAACCCTAAAGGTGTTATTCATCTGCCATGAGTAATGTTTGAATGCCTTTGGTGTATGCACACAACTTGCAAACTATTCTCTAGTTCTTCTTTTGACAATCAATGAATTTTTTACTCATTTCATGATCTCAGGTTCATATATCTCTCTCTTTATTCCTCACCATCGTTTTTTGTTCTCCGTTGGTCGTCTACACAGCTTGGATTGACCTTATAACATTTTTACAATTCTTATTTTACCCATTGATGGATTCTTCACTGTCATTCGACAGGTTGTTCTACTAACACAAAAAATCCCATTACATTTAAATATAGGTACTATCGCCCCCATTTAAAATCATACTTTATTCCCAAAATAGACTATTAGTCAAACTACCTCTTACCCAAAACTCTGTCAAACTTTTCATTTCAACTTGCTCTTATCCTCTTTTTTCATAGCCTCTTTCGTCGCAACCTTTTCTCTCCTTGCGACTAGAATATTTATTTTCTCGAATAAATTTTTATTTATCTTTTCCTAGGGCCAATAGGCCCCCAACACTCACATGTGGCTCATCTGGAGCCACTTTAGTCTGAAATTTATGTTGAGTCAAGTTTACTCTGAAACTCCTGATATATTTTCATTACTATTTCGACTTCTTGTTGCACCTATTTCTAGAATTTCAGCATTTGTTCCACAAGTTCAGAACTGATATGTTATGAAGTTGCTACTTCTATCACACCTTTTGCCTATCGCACTTTTTCATGGATTGGGTGGATTGTTCCTATAGCATTCTCTGGTTCAGTCTCTAGTGTTGTGACACAATATTTTCGTTGTTACTATTATGTATAGAGTCTATCTACTTGTTCTTGAAATATTTTAAAATCTCCAGCCTTGACCATCTTTTCCACTAGTGGTAATTTCTTCAATTCACTCTTCAACATTATGAAGCTTTTCTGTTACCTATTCCAGCTCTGTATCATCCATAAAATTTTCCCATGACTAAGAAACTTGTTCATATGCTTTGGAACAAAGTGCCTCAGCCTCCTAAATCTTCTGCACAGTTTCATTCATTGTCTTCCATTAAGCTTCCAATACCTCAGGGGGTGTACCGGAGTCATCTTTGTTTCCATTTATGTGACTCATTTTGGGAGGTTGACATCTACCTCCCCAAGTTGAAACATTATTTCTTATATAAACATGTCACTTGTGATTCCTTCTTCCTTCAAGACATTGCAAGAAGTGCAACAACTTGTTCCAACATCTTCCTATAGTCCTGCCATGTTTTCACTTTCTGCTCTGTCTCCTTGACTTTATTTTTTAGTGTTGCGATGGTATTATTTGAGGGATTGATATGGTAAAACATCGTATTCTCTCTTGTATTCATATTTTCTACTAGAATTTGTTGAATACTATATAATAGATACATCGAAACTACAAAAAAATCTAGACTCACATGACCAATATCCTTGATCATGGCGTTATGTTCTGGCGTACCTAATTCAATTTCCTTGGAAATTGATTGGATTTTATTTATGGTGGTGTTGAAGGTACATCAACAGGTCACTCCTCATATGGGCCATCTTCTTCCTATGACACAACCAGATATGATTCTCAGCTGAATCCTCCTATAACTTCATTTACTGCGACACAAAGATTCTGCAGTAAATCTGTAATGCTACTAACTAATTTTGTCTACCTTTCATCAATACTTTTACTATTTTCGTTTTCCACTTCCTCCACTTGATCTAAAATATGATTGTATTCATCATTTGTAATACCAAGAACCCAAAATTTTCTTTCGGTCTTTTGCTTCTTATGATTCTTCTTGGATTGTTAAGATATTTTTCTCTTATCCCCGATTTTTGGATCTTTCGAGGTATCACTATACTCTTCTTTGTTTTCATATGGATAAATTCTTGGGATTTTTTCTCCTTGTGGATATCCTTCCTGATTACCTAATGTTCCATCATGTCATTGCTCACTTTATACTTATAATTTATCATATGTGATAGGTTGTTTTCATTCTTCTGGCTGGTACCAATTAATTGTTTCAATATCTTTAGCAGATAGTTGAAACTACGTATTCATATATTGATTGTTAGATTCTTGTCATGGTTGTAGGAAGATATAGTGAGACTCGACATAAAATATTATGATGTCGTGGAACCTCTGTATTGTCTCTTCCATAATCCTTTCATGTTTACTAATGTAGTATCTCAGTGCCTCACCTTGTAAATCGAATTCGATATTATTATCCCTCTGACATTGTTGATTGTCCTTGTAATATCAGATATTCTAGTATCGTGCCTCTCGACATGGTATAGGTACATCCACCCCTTGGTAGTCTGGCGAATCTACCCATATGAAAAATGAGATCAAAATTAAAAGCCATGAATAGTTAAAAGGATTACCCTTTTCTTGTGGATCGGTGGCATCTACTAGTATATCATTCAATAAGTAGGTCGACTAGTTCATCTAGACACCCACAACACGCTTCTCTGTCGCAATAATTTTTGTAGAGATACATTGGTTTGATTGCATATTCCTTAGTAGTTTGCTTGATAAAACTTTGGCGGTGAACCAAACAACAGTGTCATTGATCAAGGAAATGGGAAAGCCTCTCTTATCTCTAGTTAAGTTATATTTTTCCTTCATCCTATTGGTTACAAATGTATCCTATTCATTTCTAATGAACAAGGGCATTGATTTAACCCCTGCAAGAGGAATTCTTGTTATTGAGGATATTAGGTCAACATCTACTGAAATGTCTTGATCTATCCATCGAAATCCTCCATGAAAATAGACCAGTAGCTACTTTACACATGTATTTAATTCTGCAGTGTGACAAAAATGTGGCATGTGCATCAGCGACAATAATCCTGAATTATTCAATCCTCTTGCCCACTCCATTGGGACCAAGTGAATAGGTCCATCCTCTATCTCTCACACAATGATCATATACTACGACATCTCAATTTTAGGGAACTTTCATAGATCATGGTCTATGAACCCTGTCTTCTTCAAGTTTGGCAGAATGTCTACATTACATTGACTCCTTTTGGTATGGTTGGCTTTACCAGCAAATATTTGGCATTCTTACCAATAGTGACTTTAGGTGCCTCATTTGAACTTGGAGGAACATAATTAGGAAAAAACATTGTCGACCCATATCCAGTTGCTTTGACATCATGGGGAAATTTTTTTCTTTGTTTGTGAGAAGTTATGCAGCCATTCAGTTTTAGTCTTGATGTGCTAGCCATTACCGGTCGTGAGACAATTTACGGAGGCCCTTACATAATAGGCATGGAAGGAGGAAACTCCATGCCATATGCATGAACCGTACTGGTGCTCGACATAAGGATATCCATAATAGATAGATACCTTTAGCTTCAAAGTAGTTTCATACATATAGCTTTGATTAGGAAGTTAGTCAATTGGATGCAAATGAACGAACATATTTTAGTGTGAATATCAAATAGGTTTATGCATGCCAGAATTTTTTCGCTTGCGTGTGTCTGCAATAAATGGAGAAGGTGGTGGCTAATAATTTCACATGGAGTAGTATTTCCAATCATCGTAATAAAAAATTCCAATCAAACCATCACTTCACTTGTTAGGACAGCATGTAGTTATTGTGCATTAATGGCATATGTGACTAAAAAACATGCCACCAAAATCTCATGTTACCGCAAATTAATTGTTATCCAATTGTCACTTGCGACAAAAATCCATCGTGTGACAATAATATTCTCATGACATAAATTATCTTGTGCAACATACCTATAGTATGCAATAAAATTCTATACTTATAACAGAAACAATTCTCGCAACAGACCTATAGTTTATGAAAACATTCTATTCTTGTGACAAAATAATAAACTTGCGATTTTCTTTTGAATTTTAACCTTCCTTTTTTTACAGTCCACCGAAGTGTGGCTATCATGATAAGTATTTATCTAAATTCCATTTACCAACCCTTGAAGGGTGTACCATCTAACTTCTGTAATTGAACTACACATCCTTCATTGATATGGATGACAACATATGGTCCTACAAAATGTGTTATAAACTTTCTAGGATGCTTAAAAAATTTACTGTCATATAGGAAGACAAGATATTCAATATGGAACTGCTTAAACTTAATGTGACTGTTGTGCCAATATTTCTATCACTCCTTCTCAACACACTAATTATATCCTACAACAAAGCGATCTTCTTTTAACTATACCAACTGGTACAATCTTTCCTCTACAGCACCAACATCTGTCATCTCTGTAATCGCAGTTAACCTAACACTAGGTACCATATATTCTAAGGGCATGACATATTCTTATCCATAAACCAATATAAATGGAGTTTGTCCTCTCAACGTCTTACATGTTGTGCAATAAGTGCATAATACTGCAGGTATCTTTAGATCCCAATTATCCATCTAAACATTACATATTTTTTTCAATGTATTCTCCAAGATCTTATTGAATTCTTTGACAGCACCATTCGCTTGTAGGTGATATGGTGTTGTCTTTCGATGTTGAATTTGAAATTCCTCATTTAATTTGTCAAACAACCTATTCATAAAATGTGTATCTTGATTGCTTACCATAATTCGTGGACATCCAAATCAGGTCACAACATGGTCAAATAAAAATATTGTAGTAGTCACAGTAGTACAATCCTTTACTGGTGTTACTTCATCCCATCTAGTTAATTAGTATGTCGCACAGATTATGTAATGTGCACCTATTCATTTTCCTAGTGGGTTAATGGGACCCACAAATTCAACTTCCCATTTATCAAATTCCTGTAAATTCACTTGTGATAATAGCGGCATCTCATCTCGTCGTGATGATTTTTCAGTTATTTGACAAATATCACATCTATGACAATAATCCCTAATGTCTGCATGCATAGTAGGACACCACAATATTTCCTGTAATAACTTGTGCAGTATTTATTTTCTTGTGTAATAACCTCCTATGACACCAATATGTGATTCATTTAATACCAACAACCACTCGTGTTCTAGAACACATCGACAAAGCATTTCATCTGGTCCCATCTTATATAGTTACCCTACGATCAACTGGAAATCTATAGATTTTAAAATTAATTTCTTCTTTTGTGTTGTAGTAAATCCTTTAGGTGCATATCATGTAGTTCAAATATGAACAATATCTTTGTAGTGATCATTAATCATTTTAACTACAAATAGTTCTGCGTCAATGTTGAGGCCTGGAAGATCCTAGGTAAAAACAGTAGGGATTATCCCCAATAAACATTCCCAATTAGTTCATTGTTTTTTAATGTGGGGAATCCATCCAGTTTATGGTCTGGATACTGTAATTCAAGTAATGGTTTAAGGTTTCTTTACTGGTTGCGACCCGGTCCACCGTTTAAGGGTATTTTTTGTTTTATTTTATATATGATATGGTGATGATATGCAAGTGCCTAATCTAAGTGCAATCGATAGAGACAATAAAGAGTTCACAATGTGATGCATAGGTTCTTACCTCTCATATTATTTCCCCTTTTGCTTCTAAATCACAAACAAATAACAACTATGCTAAGCTAACTAATTCTACCTAGTCCTATCCCTAGGGAGAAAGATTATATTTAATGGTGAGTAATGTACTGTGAAACATGCACAAAGAATATTACAGATAGTTGTTCATAATTCAGAATACATGAATACATGTAGAAGGATAAACATAAAGATAGCTCATTGTTGGTTAAAACATTCATAGCTCATTATATTTCATAAGTTTCATAAAATAATAGAAAATCATTCATAACATGGAAGTAATTCATAAGTCAGAACGATCTCACAGTTCATAGAATAAGTTGAAACAGAAATAATTCACATTCAACCAATCTACAGCATGCATTTGAAACTTCACAGCTCCTTCTCCAACAGAAAATATGGCTTTCTTTATTATAAAAGGAAACATTTATTCTTACAATAAACTTTACCAAAAGGATAGCATGGAAAAGTCATTTCCTTCATCAACTCTGTCTATACTTATACAATTTGATATGTCCTTTGGTCTTCCTACCCTTTGGGATTCCTCTACAAATCGGTTACAAAAAAGTGACTTTGTCTCCTACCGAGTTCACTAATTTAGGCAAAATATAACTATTACAAAATGTGTGTCAATAAATCAAACATTATAAGTGGGCCCAACCACCTCATTAATGAACTGCTTCCATGTATTGGCATCTGTCACTATTGTCTCAAACTATGATGGCTCTAGAAATCTAATAGTGACCTCATGCTTGGAAACTTGATATTTTATATTAGCCATCCTCGCTAGAATCAATCAAATTTGATCTTCCAATAGATGGTTTCTTACTGCTGCTTGGGCTATTGCATTCTTAACCACTCTCTCATCCAAAATTTTGATCAGCTGAATGCCTAGTTCGTCCTCCTGCCATCTAGCATGCAATTGATTCAAGTGCTCTTCATGCTTGGTAATTCATCTAACCTCTTCTTGGCAGATGTTTGGCAGTGGTTGTAAGTTTTAAGCACCTTTCTACAGAACTCTGCAAACTCCTTTAGTTCTTTGGGATGCCCTTATCAGTTCTTTAGTAGCTTTATTCCCAAATTCTATCAGCTCATATTCCAGTTTCACTCTTTCAGAGTCTTTGATCGATGCATTTGCTGTAGGTTCCTTGGTTGTTTCCAACCAATTCAAGCGCCCTTGAAGTATTTCCAGGACATCGTAGGTCTTGTCTTTAAATTGAGAAGCCAAACTTGATATCTCTTCCAACCTATCTTCCACTTGATGTACCTTCAACACCTCATCTACTATCTAGATCTACATCTGATATATTTTATTTCTGAACATGAGGACATGCTTTTTCAAAGGCACTATAGCAATTCTTTACTCATTGGCCACCTTTAACAATACCTCCAATTAACTCTTATGTGCCTCCAATGCTGATAAATGGGTTTCATACTATTTTTCCTTCTGCTCAGTAGTAGTCTTCTGCATTTCCAATTCTGCAACCTTGTTTTCCAAATTTTTCTTTCTCCTTACTTAAATATTCATTTGATGATTTCAAACTGTCTCGTTCTTCTTCTAAAATTTGGTGTCCCTGTTGAATCCTTTCAAATTCCGATAGGGTAGCTTCATATTTTATTTTTTATTCTCTACCTACATTTTCTTCCTTTCTATGAACTTCCTTCATTTCGGCCATCTTCCCCTTATACTGCTCAATGTTTTCATTAATCTTGTCGACATTGTGAACATTGGCATAGGCATTCACAATTCCCATAGAAGCCACTTTCTTTGGGTGTGCTTCTACATTACTCATGACTGTCCTCTCTGTCATTGTGGTCACTGGTGGCTGAGTCCCTACCTTCAAGGTTTTCTCTATCCTCCACGTAATGGATTTCATTTTAGGATAAAAAAACATATCCTCCAAGCATTCCACATCATATTGTTTAGATGGGGTAAATGGTATTATCCCCATTTCAGCTAAGCGACATGACCCCCAGTAAGGATGCTACTGGATGTGGATGGAGGGTTCTTTGGATTATCCAAAAAAAG
The DNA here is from genome assembly GCA_001517045.1 of Pseudotsuga menziesii. NCBI lineage: Eukaryota > Viridiplantae > Streptophyta > Pinopsida > Pinales > Pinaceae > Pseudotsuga > Pseudotsuga menziesii. The sequence goes on from LPNX010771215.1 coordinate 24,686, forward strand.
GATTTGCTCCTAACCTCCACCAGCTACAACTTCTTCATTTTCCTGATTTTTCCCCTTTGTGGGATCTTCTGTATCTTGTATTCCTAGCTCAGGGTTTGTATATTCTCTAGCAATATCTTTTCCTAACTTTGAAATTTTATCCAAAACATATTCTGCATTCTTTTGCTTGGCAGCTTCTACTTTATCCCTCTGTGTTTCCTCTGCCAACAATTTCTTTGCTCCTGCTGCAAGCTTGCAAGCACTTTCTTCTTGGGACTTCTTTGCAGCTTCTTCTTCTCCTTCATTTGGTTTTGGATTGTTGTTGCTACTTCCCTTCACCCCAGATTCCCTTCCCTTCAACCGCTTGCTCACAGCTGCCATGCTGTAGACATTCCTGAACACTTTCTCCTCTTTATCTATATAGTATGTATATTCGAAATTTACCTTGTGAATGGACTTATGAGATGCCACCTTTCCTTTTGAATCATTTTGGTGGAAGCTTTTCTCTCGAAAATGGAAAATCTCCAGTTCTTTGACAAAATCTAGACCACTCTTGACCTTGTTGAATTTGTAGCTGTTGGAGACATTTACCACCTTACACACTCATTTTGGTCAAATTGTCCTAGTTAAACCACTATCCTAAGTATTATTGACTCAATTGACATCAAAGGATCACTAGATGACATCAGCTAGATCACACCCATGCCTACCTTCAGTGAAGAAGGCTAACTTAGCCTTCTCCTACATTCGAGGAGGCTAACTGGAGCACTCTGGGGGTGATCCGAGTGTCATTAATTCCTCATATTGCTAATTGATGGTTACAATTAGTTAAACAGATCAGTGAAGGTGCCCTCAATCATTAAATAGATTATTTATTGATTATTTAATGAACTAGAGTCAAAAGAGGTGCCTCCAACCACTTATGATGTTCAGTTACACTTCAGTTAGCCTCACCGGGGTTCATTGGAGTCATTGATGTGCTACCACTTGATGGTTGGCTTGTTGTGATATGTGTCTTACCTATTTCAGTTAGACTCAGTCATTTATTGCACTCTGACTTCAGTTAGGGCTCATTTGAGTCAATTAGGGTTTTGATCAGTGGTTAACTTGAGTGTTGACTGTAGCTTACATTCAGTTAAGCTAGTCTCACTCATTCAATTCGAATGACCTCCTTGGGAATTCGAATTGATTTGTCATTCATGCTTGCAGCATGATCATGTATTGTATTATTCATTCTTTGTGTGAATATACAAAGTGGCTACTCATTATGTAGCCCTATTACACCATTTTCATGAATTATTTGTTATTAATCTTTGATGAGACTTGTGTTTAGTCCCGAGATCACTATGTGAGATTAATATGGTATTAGAGCTCATGGTAGGATGAAGCTCAGATCTCTCAAAAACAAGGTTTTTGACAGATCTTGCATGAAAATTGAGCAATAGCTCAAAAATCCAGCACTACGCCAGAAGCCAAGGCTTACCACTTAATACCCTAAGTAAAGAACTTGTTGATCAAGATTGCTTGATTAACTATGCTAGGTGTAATGAAAGCCTAAAATGTGTAGGCTGTTTGACCTTACATTTCCCTTTCTGTTGTGATTTTCAGGTTTTCTACAGGTGAAGCATTTTCTCCAGCAGATTCAGATGGCCTCTTCAGTAGATATTTTGACTCCATTCAATTTCCACCCATGGAAAGGAGACATGGAGATCTAGCTACACTCTATAGGACTCTATAGAGTCACCATGGACACTGAAGATGAGCCTGGTACTGCTATAGACAAATCAAGATTCTTGAACAAGAAGGATGAAGCATTTGGATTCTTGTGTCACTCTATTTCCCGGGATCTTCTTTTCCATCTTTCGGGATTGAAGACTCCAAAGGAATTTTGGGACAAATTGGAAACCCTATATGGAAACGAAGATGATTTGAGAGTTTACCAGCTTGAAAATGAATTGATGTCTCTCCAGACTTCCAATTTCGAGACCTTTAATGACTTTTTCACAAAGTTCAAGCACATTGTATTACTCTTCAAGAAATGCAAAGTGGAGAAGGTAGATTATCAGCTCATCCTCACCATACTCTCCAAACTTGGAGCTGATTATTCATTTTTTGTCTCTACATTCCATGTGGGGAATCTCACAACCCCTAGATGGAATATGCCTACACTCAATTCCTTCATTGAGTCTCTAACAAGTGAACATGATAATCTTATCCATATGGGGATCATCACATCCTCCCATGATCAAGCCCTCCATGTCTTGGAGCCCAAAGATCTGAAGGGTAAAGGAAAGCAGCAGAAGAACCCAAAAACTAAATTCAAAGATCCTAATCCTAAAGTTGAAAACCAGCAGCATGATGAGTCTTCCGGCTCAAGGAAGAACGAAGGAAAAGGGCATCATGGAAAGGAAAAAGTCAAGTGTTCATACTGTGGGAAGGGATTCCACCCTGAGCATGCCTGCATGAAGAAGAATCTTGATGAAGATACCTCTCTCCTTGAGAGAAATCACATCATTCTTCTGGTAATATTTTGGAGGAGAGATCAGCAACATCGGGAACCACAACATGAAAAAGGTCATGCCCTCATGGAAAGCACTTCGAAGTTCAAAGCACTCTTGATTGATTTTGGAGCTTCAAACAACATGATGACTGAAAGAGACTCATTTTCATCCTTGGAGACTGGAAAATCCATCCCCATCCACATGCGAGATGACTCCACAATCATTTCAAAAGGACAAGGTACGGTTGATCTTGAGAATGGCTATTTTTCAAATGTTTTGTATGTACCATCTCTGCCATCAAATCTCCTTAGTGTCTATCAGATGACACATACAGGAGTGCCTAAGAGAGTTTCTTTCAGCCCAAATTATGTTGAGATAATGGATCTTGCATCCTAGAAAGTCATTGCTAAAGGCTTTACAAACCATCATACAAAATCCTATGAGTTCTCTCACTTTGTTGCGGATGCAAAGCCCACTGCTCTGCTAACTCATGGAAATGAAGTTAGTAGGGTCTAGCATGAAATGTTTGGCCATATAAATTTGAAATATTTGCAGCAATTATATAAAAACTCCATGGTTGAATGCCTCTCAATCATCAAGGCAACCACTAGAAATTGCAAGGGTTGTGTGGTTGGAAAACACCCTGAGCACAAATTCGATCGAGGGAAGGAAAACTGAGCTACATGTAGATTGGGGCTGATACATTCTGATATCAGAGGTCTGATGCCTATCACATCCATGAATGGATCAAGGTATCTTATGACTTTTATTGATTATTTTTCAAGGTACACATGGGTCTTCTTTCTCAAAAAGAAGTCCGAAGTATGTGAAACATTTTCTTAACTCAAGGCCTTGATCGAGAATGCCTCTAGGATTAAGATCAAGATCTTGAGGTCTGGTAATGGTGGGGATTATGTCAGTGATGACTTGCTGCACATATTCTCCAAAAGTGGTATTCAGTTCCAACATTCAATTCCCTACATTCCCTAGCAGAACGAAGTAGCGGAAAGGAAGAATTGGTCTCTCAAGGAGATGACCACCTGTATGTTGGAATCAAAGAAGTTGGCTACAAATTTGTGGGCTGAAGCCACACATGCTGTAGAATAAATTTAGAATAGGGTGCTACACTCATCCATGAAATGGAAGACCCCTTTTGAATCATACTTCAGACACAAGCCAGATGTGTCGAACCTGCGGGTGTTTGGGTCCACTGCATGGGCCCAGATTCCACTTGATAAAAGAAGGGATTTGCAACCGCAAAACGTAAATGTCTATTTATTGGGTATCTTGATGAATCAAAATTTTTCAAGCTGCTGGATATAAAAACAAAACATATCGTCATCGAGAGAAGTGTCAAGTTCAATGAGCCTCTTCAGGAGGTGGAACTAGTGAAGGGGAAAACTGCTCAATTTCCTTCTTATTCTACTGAATATTTGGATGATGAAATTGGGGGTAATGAACCTGATTTGGATCCTCTGATTTCTTATATCAGTGTGAAGCAAACATCAAAGTTTGAATCAGAACCTGAAGTACAAAATCATCTTCCCACATGGGCCCGGAAGACACTCTCCTCTGCAGGAGATAACATTGGAAATCTGGACGATCCAAGGAGAACCCGATCTGATTTCCAAAGAGTAGGTATTGCGCTCTCTTGTCCTGATAATTTTCTTTCTAAAAATTTCTAGACCCTAAATCCTACTACCATGCTCAAAATGATCCGAGATGGAAAGTTGCCATGGATGAAGAGATGAATTCTCTTCAAAAAAACACTACTTGGGAGCTAGTTTCTCTTCCTCCAGGAAGGAAATTGGTTCAATGCAAGTGGGTGTTTCAGACCAAGGTTGATGCTGATGGAAGCAACATAAAATATAAGGCAAGGCTAGTTGTGAAAGTTTTCTCTTAGTTCCAAGTTGTGGACTACCATGAGACCTTTGCACCGGTTGCAAAAATGGACTCCATCCACCTAGTTCTGGCAATTTCAACATCTAAGCACTGGGAAGTGCATAATATGGATGTTAAGTCAACCTTTATACATGGATATATTCATGAGGAGATAAAATGAAGCATCCTGAGTGCTACATCACTGATCCATCTTTGGTTTGCAAGCTAAAGAAGTCACTATACGGGTTAAAACAGGCCCCAAGAGAGTGGTATTCCAAGATGGATGCCTTCCTTCTCTCGCAAAACTTCGAAAGGTGTATATCATATCCAAATGTGTATATATAGCAGTTTTATGGTCATTTAATCATTATTTTTTTATATGTTGATGAATTACTGATCATAGGTAGCACAGTTGCTTCCATTTCAGTCATCAAAACTGCTCTCCACAATGCCTTTGAAATGAGTGATTTGGGGCTCCTAAAACAATTTTTGAGGCTCGAAATTGAGAAAAATTATGATGGGATAATGGTCACTCAGTCCAAATACATATCAGAAATGTTAGTAAAGTTTAACATGGCTGAATGTAGGCCTACACAATTTCCTTTCCTTTCAGGGATCAGCCTTGAAGAAGGTAAAAGCACACCTCCCATGGACTGCACTATCTATCGACAGTTGATTGGTAACTTGTTGTACTTGACACATTCTCAGATTGATATCTGTTATGCCATGAATGTTGTATCAATATAAATGCAGCAGCCTCATGATCTTCATTGGAAGGAAGCCAAGAGGATCCTCCAGTATATTCAGGGAATCAGGACCTACGACATTCACTATGCTGCAGACTCCGAGCTAGATATGGTTGGATACACAGAATCTGATTGGGCGGGTGATTCTATTGATTGAAACTCTACTTCTAGATATGTATTCATGTTTGGTGGTGGCCCCATTTTCTGGTCTAGCAAAAATCAGGCTTCCATAGCATTATCTTAAGCAAAGGCCGAGTATCCAGGAGCGGTCAATGCTTGCATCCAAGTAGTTTGGTTGCAAGGCATTCTTTCAGAGTTTGAGCTTGGTAGTACTTTGTCCACTGTCCTCTTTTGTGAAAATAAAAGTGCTATAAAAATATCCATAGATCCAGTTACCAGGGAGAGGACCAGGCATGTAGAGATCCAGATGCACTATATCAAGGAGCTAGTGCATGACAGGACCATCATCCTGCAATACTGCCCGACTGATGAGCAGATTGTTGACATATTCACCAAGAGATTTTTAGAAAAGAAGTTCACTTACCTCCATTCACTATTGGGGGTGATTTCATCAGGGTGATTCAGACTACTTTCAGTATTCAGCTTGAGGGGGGGGTTTCCCATTGGGTTTTCCCTCTTTTCCTCACTTAGTTTGTTTTTCAGCATTGTTTCAGTTTTAGGATTGTACAGGGTGACCTATGTCCTTATTTCCTGGGGCCCTAGCATTTCTTATGCATTTATGTTTTCTAACTCCTCCTGAGTATAGCTCAAGGGGGGCTGTTAGAGACATTTACCACCTTACACACTTATTTTGGTCAAATTGTCCTATTTAAACCACTATCCTAAGTATTATTGACTTAATTGACATTAGAGGAGCACTAGATGACATCATCTAGATCACACCCATGCCTACCTTCAGTCAAGGAGGCTAATTTATCCTTCTCCTACATTCGGGGAGGCTAACTAGAGCACTCCAAGGGTGATCTGAGTGTCATTAATGCCTCATATTGCTAACTAATGGTTACAATTAGTTAAATAGAGTAGTGAAGGCACACTCCATCATTAAATTGATTATTTAATGAGCTGGAGTCAAAAGAGGTGCCTCCAACCACTTCTGATGTTCAGTTACGCTTCAGTTAACCTCATAGAGGTTCATTGGAGTCATTGATGTGCTACCACTTGATGGTTGGATTGCTATGACATGTGTTTGACCTTTTTCAGTTAGAATCAATCATTTATTGCACTCTGACTTCAGTTAGGGATCAGTTGAGTCAAAATTATACGTCTTCCCATTAGCTGTACCATACAGCTTGATTATCATCAATGATATTATCCTGAAAGGGGTTCGAAGATGGACCATCTCATATTCTCCTAATTGTTTATTTCTAAAGGTCTTTCCCTCATCCACCATCATCTTTGTTGTGGTTTTATAATCAAACTTCAGACTTTTAACCCATTCTTTGGTTACACTTATTTCTATTTCAGGTAGACTATAGGTTGTTGAAATGAATGCACGTGTGAACGATGCAACATGCTTTCCCTCCTCGTCATTTATCATCACTCATACTATGTCTATTTTTGGAAACATCCATCCAATGAAATATGCACAGGGAAAAATCTCCGACCTAGTGGCTATTTTAGTTTCCTGGACCTTAATATGTTCGCATACACAGCTAGATCTTCCAAACCAGCTTCTGACACCTTTATTTCAACCAACATGGGGTATATCTGGCCCCATTTGAGCTCAAGCTCTGCTCCTATGATTTCCTTAGTGTCTTCGTACACTATTTCAGTTCTCGCTACTAGAGAGACCTCAACAACTTCTGTGTCAAAATTGCTCTCAACAATTTTAAGCTTCTTCCTCCCCTTCTTCACCATGATCTCTACAATAAACTGTACCTACAAAAAATGGATCTATCTCAGCTCCCATATTTTAAGCGATGATTATAAATGTAAGCATACAAACAAATATGCATGCATACATATCCCACAAAATAAAAAAGCTAAATTTTCTTTACTCTACCAATTTCATCCATTAGAATGGGAAATACGGGGTACAGGTCAAGGTTATGGCTACACACAAACATTGGATACGAGCAACCCTATTGAAGCCTCTATGTTTCTTTTTAGTGGTGAAACCCCCACTCATCCCTAGACACTCTCTCTCACAGGTACAATGGAACTTCAAACTCTGCGGCGGCGGTGCCTTAGGGTAAAACCAAGCCCAATATCTCATTCCTGATACATATGAACCATCAACCCATGGGCTCTGCGCTAAGTAAGGGGACCACAGCCTACACCAATGCCCACAAATCAGATGTCGACTGGCTTCATACCAATGAAATGCTCCACTCCCTAAAAAATCATCCATATCCTAACCGACTGGGTGAAAAATGCGTCTAGACAAGTGGACAAGTTTTGCAGGAAGGTTCTTGCTAGGTAAAACCTAAAATGAAACAGCCAAACCTAAAAAAATAAGGGCCTAAAAACCCCTTTATAAACTGGGCCAACGACATAACCTAACCTACCCCCGCATCGATCACGGACAACTTTGAAACCTTAACCAATCAACCACTTGAAAGAGAGGATTAGAATCCTACCTATTTTGTTAGAGGTTCACCATGCAACTGAAAAAAACTATCAGGCATGCGCCACATGAGATCCACCAGGGAAATCACATGATCAGCTCGAATGAGAAGAAACGCCCTCCAATTCCTAAATCCCTCCGAAAAAATAAAATGGTAAAAAGACTTCACACCTGGTAAATAAAAGGGCTTCTGAGGGTCTTAAATCGTCATTTAAGCTTGCACGTGCAGGACCACAACATTGTTGTCACTGAAAGATTTGGACTGAAAACATAAGTCATCAAGGGAAGAGCTCTGACACAGTGGCTCAATCACACTGATCCACCCGCAACTATCAGCTTATAACTCCAAAATCCTCTGGTACCTTCCCTTGTGCCTCAACCGCTAAAATCATATCGGCAAGGAAACAAGTGTCAGTTTCCATAGTGGCTTCAAGTTCAAATATCCTCTGTAGTGGTGGGTCATACTAGGATCAGATATTAACAAGAAATTCCTCCTTCGTAGTGGCAGTGCATCGGCAAATACCTCTGCAACAAGTTTGAAGAAATACCTGTCGTAGTGGCTCGAACTGAAGGAGACATCTGGTGTAGTAGCTCCCAGGGACCAATTCAATATATAAAACAAAAATTTCCAATGTTGTAGTGGGCGCTATGCACAAAGTTTCTCGCTATAGTGGAAGTTAAAAAACAACGGGCATGCAAATGAGAAAAATACCCGCTATACCGGCTTGCTCACCACAATCCATCTGCTACAGTGGATTGACAAAATAAAAAATTCACCCACTGTAGTGGCTCGCATTGGAAAACTGGTCCGATGTTGCGGCTCAAAACACAAAAGCGCACCCACCATAGCAGCTATTAGCTGGAATATTTCACCTCCTACGGACAACAACGTGTTCCACTGGTCTGAATGGTTCAGATCCAGAACAAACAAAGGACAGAGGTTGAACACCGTCCCTAGATGTCATAGATAACTGGAATGTAATTCTTCAATCGTTACCCTGTGTACCTAGAATAAGCTTCAACATGCAAACATATCGAAACCACCAGAATATAATCTACTAATCTATGTTAGTGACTAAGGAATCTAACAACATACACGTGAAATCAAACAACAACAATATATGTGGGACATAAATCAACTTGCATTAAAGAAATATGAAGAATTTTACAACCAAGCCTTAGTGTTGACATGCATCTCCATGAAACCAAGCATTCTCATCCCCAAAAGCTTCAACTCTAACTCTCTTTATGCTCTCCAATCATATGGACCAAGTGATCAATCCAACAGCATAACAATACCTTAAAAGTTCTCCGCCTCAACCATGGCCATAAGCTTGTATTTATAAGGCTAAATGGATAGGGATGGTTGAGAGATAAGTGGGTGAGGTGGCTTCTAAGATCCTAGGATGAGGGATTTCAAGCTCAACTAACCCACAATAGTAGGGATAAGGGAGGACACGAGGCTTATCATCTAGAAGCCTCAAGAAACTTCTCTTTTTTCCTTTTTACCTAGGGTACCGTGTTTCTCCTTCAATGACAGAGTAATTCTGGTAAGAAACACTTATGGGCTAAGCGCCATAAGCATTGTCACCACTTGTGGATAATAAGGGATAGGCGGTGCAAACAAGGTACCACTTCTGGCTAACAAGGTAAGTGCGATGCTGGGAATTTTCATGAAAGATTGACATTTAGTATGGGTTTCCACTCCAAGAGCTGGGATTCAAGGAAAATAGGTATGTCAAATGTCTTATCGCATGACAGTGACAGGATTTCGGTATAACAGTAGCCGTAGTGGCTCAAAGCTGGGACACCATCCCTTGTAGCAGATCAAAAATCACTTTCTTCCTTAGTAAAAAATAAATCTATGGAACTCTTAATGATGAGCACAAATTCTAAAGGATGAAAACCAAATTCAAATCATTTTAAGGAGAAGACTAAGACTTTCAATGGAGTCCTAGATAATACAAAGAAATTTTTTTGGGGTAGCTGTTGTAGCAGCAACAATTGGCAACTTACTGATGAACAAAGATCTCTGAAAACTAACTTTTAAAAACCAGAACTACTCTAAAATATATTGTTAAAACAGACTTAATCAGATTTCTTTAAGATTCCCAGACTTTTCTAGAATGCAATATTTATAAACTTTAACACTGATTACTACCCAATAGGAAAGGGGAACCCGGATTTCAAATTCTTGATAACTCTTTTGAGGCCAAGATATGAGGTTTATTTTAATTTTGCTTTCAGACTGCTTCCAACTTAGACACCACACGATTGTAACAGAGTGTGAACATATATATTCATTTGTTCCTCATTCCCATACCTTTTGCATTCTTTTGATGCTTCTAGATTTTTATCCTTTTGAGTCTTCCCAAATTGCTTTCTTTATTTCAAATTTTTATTCATGTTCTTCCATCCATATTGTCCTTTTGTGTCAGAGATATTTTTATTTCAACTCAAGAACAGAGAAGAACCTTTGAGCAATCTTATCCAACAAATTTTATTCAGTATGTATTTTAATGTACTGCATTCTTTCTGGAATATTTGACTCTTTTGTCCTTTTGGATTTCATTCCTGGCATGGGATTATTTTAAATACCGTACAACTGTTCACCCTGCTTCCTTTCCATGTGTCTTTTGCTATTAGCTTCCTAGGACAAACTTTAGTGTGAAGTGAATGTAGTCTCAAAATAGTATTCGGGACTTTTTTGACCTTAGTTATTGTATAGGGTTTAAATAGTACTTCAATGTGTTCAAAATATATTCAAACAATATGCTAATCTTAAAGGATCTTCCCTCCTGATATATGCAAATAGAAAGCAGTCCTTCAGTCAAAATATTTTTCAGCTTATCCAGAGCTCTAACGAACTCCAACGCCAAAGGTTGTACTGGTTTCTTGGAAACACAAAGTAAAGCCAACAAAAACAAATGCAAGAAATTAGAATTTAAGAAATCAAAGTGTAAATAAAGTAGAACTAACCTAAGGAAAACAAAACTGAAACAAATCAAAGGGTTTATTTATGTACAAAGGAAAACCAAACCGCAATAAGAAAAATATGGTTTGAGAACTAAACCGTTTACTGGCAAGTTCTCTTCCCACCCCTATAAATCTCGTAATTTATAGGTTGAGGGGTCTAACTTCTCTACAATATGAAAATGGGCTATCCATAACTACTAAAATTTAGTGTGGTTTCCCTTCTCATCATGCCAGTGATCCCATTTAAGAACCAAATCACCTACTTCAAATTCCTTCTTTCTAGCTTTGTGCTTATCAAACTATCTCTTCATTATTTCATGCTTGTGCTTAAACCTATATTTCAACTTAGATCTAGACTCTTCCAACTTTAGCAGGGTATTGATTCGAATTTGCAGGACCTCATTTTTAGTTCCTCTAGAGGCTTGAGCTATTTGAGAGGAAGGAAACAAAATATTTGGAGGCGGGATGGATTCTTTCCCCTAGACTAAAGTATAGGGTGACACACCTAAGGAGTTATTGGGTGTGACTCTATCAGCCTAGATTGCATTAGGCAGAGCTATGTGCCAACTTCTTTGATTTTCTATGACTGTTTTCTTCAAAATCCTAATGAGATTTTTATTTGTAGATTCTGCTAGACCATTACCTTGTGGATAGTAGTTAGCATAATAATGTAACTTAATCATTTTCTCATTTGCAAATGCAGTTAGTCTAATAGATGAAAAATAGGAAGTGTTAAAAAAAAACAAGGAAATTAGAACCCCAAACCTAGTCATAATATGGTATTGCAAGAAGTCCATAACTACATCTTCATTCACTTTTCATAATGGGATAGCTTCTACCCATCTGGTGAAGTAGTCTGTTGCTGTCAGGATGTACTTGTGATGCAATGAAGAATTTTAATTTATTTCTAGGATAATATCAATCCCCCACTACTCAAATGGTTCAGAAATAATAATTGGCTTTAATGGTCCTTCTTCCTTTGCTTGTATTCCACCGCTCCTTTGAAAAGTGTCACATTTCCTAACATGGGCATGAGCATCCTTGAACAGAGTCATCCAGTAACACCTAGCTCTCAAAATATTATGTGCTATAGTATCTCCTGAGAAATGACCTCCAGCAGGTCCATCATGTATCTTTATAACAACCTTAGCTACATCTTTGCATTCCAAGCATCTGAGAAAAACTCCATCATAGTTTTTCCTAAACAAGACTCCATCAATAATTTGATATCAGGATGAATTAAAGCATAATGCTCTCCTCTTCTTGGGATTCCAATGTTCAGGAAAGTATCATTCTTGAAGATAATGAACCAGGCCTTTGTACCAGGATTTTGGAGCTAAAAATAAAGGACATACATAAACCATGTGTAACTCAACTTCATTCTCCCAATTGTTGTCTTCATTGTCCTAGCTCTCAATCATCAATTTCCAGATACCTTTCCCTTTGACTATGGTCACTAGTTTCAATTATAGGTTGTATTATTTAAGTTGGTTACCCAGTTACTTCTTCTTTCTCCTAACTCTTTCTATACGAAAAGATATTGGACTGTCGACTGTGGAACTATCACTTTGGTATGGTTCTTCAATATATAAGGTCTGAATTGCTTCACCACCTTAAAAATTGCATAAGCTTGCTTATTGACTGTAGGGTAATTCAATTCAGCCCCTTGTAGGCCAATGCTCATAAACGATATGGGGTACTCATCTCCCCCTTCTTCTTTCTACGTAAGCACCGCTACAAATGAATCATCTGAAGGAAAAGTGTACAAGATGAAGTCTTTTTCAAAGTTGGGACTTTTAAGGGATGGTCCATGAGCTCTTGATGTTTTGATATTGTTAAATGCACCATTCTATAAATCAGTCCACTTGAATCAGACATTTTGCTTGACCATTTGCTGCAAAGGTTTGATTATTTGAGCAAATTATGGCACAAACCTTCGCACAAAATTTATTGTCCCCATAAAAGAATGCATACATTTTTTATTGAGGGGTAAAGGGATCTATTATATTACTTTAATCCTTTCTAGGTCTATCAATATCCGTTTGTTCAAAATTACATGACCCGATAGCTTTCCTTCTGAAACAGTGAACACACATTTCTTTGGGTTTAAAGAAATGCCATACTTTCGACAGCGTTCGGAAACATTTTTCAATTCAAACACATGTTCCTCTCTTTTCTTAGAAAATGGCGTGACATCATCCAAATAAACCACTACACTCCAACCAATCAAACCATAGAAAGCTATATCCATAGCCCTTTGGAAATTTGCTCCAGCGTTAATGAGTCCAAAAGGGATTCTTCTATATGCAAAAGTCCCCCACTTGGTTCTGAAAGTGGTATTCTTCTGCTACTAACACTTGGTTGTATCCTGAGAAACCATTTAATAGAGAAAAAAACTCAGAGCCTAAGACCATCTATAATATCTTCTCCATGGGTGGGACAGGGTAATTGTCTTTATCAGATGCACGGTTTAAATTTCTGAAATCAACATAAATTTTGATCTCTCCATAATTATTTTGTACTGGCACCAAATTTGAAACCCATTGTGAATGTCTAACCTTGGATATTATCTTAGCATTAAGAATCTTCTTCACCTCACTTTTAATTAGAGGTTCTAGTTTGGGGTGCATCTTCGTCAGAGGCTACTGGAAAGGCTTGACTCCAACTTTGATTGGAATGACATGTTGTATAATTTTGGTGTCATAAGTTTTGAGGTCTTCATATGTCCAAACAAAGACATATTTGTATTTCCTAAACAAGGTGATGAATTTGCTCCTTTCTCCAAGTGAACAACACTTCCCCTGGTTCACATATTTGGGATCAACCTCTGACCCTAGATTTATCAGCTCGAATTGCAAAGACGAATTGTGTGTCTTGACATTTGCTGGTATTCTAAACTTGGTGTTTAGATCGAACATTTGTTCTAACGTTCTGACCCCATTAGGAATAAAATTTCCATTATGGAGGTTCTCTTAATGTTATTCATCATATATTATGGCTCCTTTGAAGGTTTCATCATTCGTTAGACATTCCAAGATTTGTTGATCATCATCAAACACCCTCAGATTCGTGATATTGTCTGGAACGGAAGTCCTAAAAGGCAATTCAATTGAACATTTGTTATTCCTCGATACCAACTGTTGGGATATTTAGACAATTAGGAGTTAGTTAAGATCAACTTGTGTAATATATCCGCTAGGTAAAAGTGTGTTTCTTTAGTATGCATCAGTATGCATTTGTAAATATTCTAATCCAACGGCCATGATATGTTCTAGACATAGAGTGATCCGATGGTTCAACTTCTCTTAGATCATACCTACCATTGATACGTGCCTTAACACCCGATTGGTCCATGATCTCTATTTAAAGAACATGGAGGGTCCTTGGCTAGTTGATCAATTATGAGAAGTTCATATGTAACTTTCTTCCTTTTGCATAATAAATTGCTCAAAGTATCTATTTGGCTGGGGTCGTGGACTGTTTCCCTCTCGAGGGTTTTAACCATGTGATAAACATCGGTGTGTTGATCTATGATCTATTTTTGTGAAGTGATTACTCAAGGTGTTCAGTATTTTGGGAGTACCCTATGTACCTGAACATGGTATCAGAGCGTTTATGAAGAGCTGCTTTCGGTTTTGATCAAGATCTAGAACCGGTATTGCTGAAACATTGAAACGGTTTATGGTTCTAGATTTTTTGTGCATTTGTGGCTTGTGGGATCTATTCCATTGCGTTCTAAGCACCATTTCCATTCGGAAATAGTTTTTGTTTCACCCAAAACCATTTCCGTTTGATCCAGAAACACCCATTTCGGCAAATCTGAAGGTATAATGTTACAGTAACGGATTTATTTATTTTTTTTTTAAATTTCTCATATTTTATTAGTTTTATTATTAGATGTTTATTGTTATAGTCTCGGTCTATTTCCTTCCCTAGATGCATATGCTCTTTTTCATGCACCTTGTGCTATCGCAGCGAATCAGAAACAGAAAGGGAAAGTTTTTTTTTTGTTGTCTTCTTGGCTACATATGCTCTTTGCCATGCACCTTGTGCGATCATAGCAAATCAGAAATAGTGAAAAAACTTGAATACGTATACTTTTCGGGTAAGCTAACCAAGATCTAACCCCATTGTGTGGAAAAAGTTTTTTGTTTTGTTTTTGTTTTTCTTTATTTTTGTGATTTGCAGGGAAAAAGGCAAGCACGGAGAATGAGAGAGAAGAGTTAAAAAAAAAAACCCTTCCTCTTTCAATTATTTTACGTACCTTTTAAACTTAGCTTTCTTGGTCCAAAATTGCTTTATTCCTTAATAGGTCTTGAGTTCAAGTCTTATTAAGCTACTTTTTAGTGCATGCAATTTCTATTTTCAGGTTACTTTATTGTAAAAGTGGATCTCACTTAAATAAAATGAAATAAAAAGTGAGTCACTTAAGTCTTTTAATTTATTACTGCACTATTTAAAGTAACATTATTGTAAAAGTGAACATCACTTATTCTACAAAAGTGATTCACTTAAAATCAACTTTATTGTAAAGTGATTGTCAAAGGTTGATCTTGGGAAGAGGGGGGTTATTTTTTTAGCTGGTCAAGTTAATATATGCCACATCACTATTGGGGACATCTTCAACATTTTCTTTGATCAAGCATAACTTCATGGCATCCAGAATCAATTTTCAGTACCGGTTTTTTTTAAACCGCATATTTTTTTGAGTTCTTTGCATCCAGATAGTTAGTTTCTGTTGTTTCAACCATTAATTTACAATATGGCCACTCCTTGTGATATTATAGTTACAAGTTCTAACTATTTATCATGGAAATCTCATATGGAGGATGTTCTACGGAGTAGGAGACTTTTCAAGATAACCTCAGGGAAAGAAACAGAACCCACTGATAATGATAACAAAATTAAATGGGCAAATAGATTTGATGAAGCTCGTGGATTGATTGGGATTTCAAGCTCTACTGATTTGTGTTTCCACATATTTGCAATTGATGAACCTGATAAAGCTTGGGAAAAGTTGGAATCTGTGTTTGATAAACACAATGAAATTTGGGGTCATCAACTTGAGGATGAGTTGATTTCATTGAATACAAATTATTTTTCATGCACTCAAGACTATTTATCTAAGTTTAAAACTCTTAGACTCTTATGTGAAGAATGTGTTGCCACCTTTCACACACCTGGGTTACGTGGTATAAATATTCAACCCACTCGGTGTGTCCTTGGGGGCAAGTCTCGAGTCAAGGCTGTCACCTTGTTCTTGACTCCTTCGTTTAGGCTCAACTCCTAACGAAGCCAAGGGGGGTTAGACCCTATTAAGTTACTAAGGATGATTTCTTAGTGTGGTGATGTTAAACTGAATATGTTATTTAGGAGTTTGAATATTTTAACTATAGACAATTAAAGATGACAAGATACGAAGATAAACACACGAAAGCACAAAGCTGATACACAATATATTTATATAAAGCAAAAAATGACCAGTGCCTTAGAATGGAGGAAAATCAATAAGATCAATGTGCTTGCATGTGCTTGAAGTGAATGTTTTGCGATTGCATATTGGTATGTTTTAAGTTAAAATTGAAGTATGAGTTGATTAAATTAGGTTAAGGGGGGACTCCAGATATACCCGAGAGTACTTGGAGTATGTCCAAAACTAAACCTTTACGGCTACCCGCAAGGAATATGTGGACTGAAATGGAGTCTCTGGGGCTATTGTTCGTAACGCACCCATTAGGGTGTGACAGAGATCGGCGCCTCGAGGTCACTTTTCAGTAAGTTCCTGCTTCCTTTGGGTATTTTGCCACCGTAAAGGTTTGACCTAGGTGTTGAATTTTCACCTGATGGTTTGTCAGTTGGGGAGTGTGAGTCCTAATTATACTAGTCACCCAAGTGCTTTTGATACAGCTTGACTGATCAGACGAACCGCAGCCAAGTGCAGAGCATACACACTGGATTCTTGTAAATTTTAATGAGTTTTAAACCGGATGTTCTTGTTTAAAAGAAAAGCCTCCAAGAACCTCTTTTGATCCAAGTGGATCTCAATCGGGGAATCAAGGAGGGGTTAATTTTAAATTTTATGATAAATAAATGATAGAAAAAAGCAAACAGATACACAGTTCTAGTTTCTTAATTAATCCTACCACGAATCTCTTTCCCCTTTCGAGTCAATCGGGAAATCGTGGGGTAAGTATTATAATTACTTTGAAATGTAGGATATGGAGTATGAAATTAATAAAAAAATCAAGTATACTACCCTGCAATTTATATCAATGCTATTAAAAAATAAATAAACAGAAATCGACGAGAAAGGCACCGACACAAATCCCCCCAGGGGGGATGGGGAATGGACTCGAAAGAGCCTATTCAAAGAATAATTTTATTACAGCAGTTAAAATATCAGAGAACTGATAAATCAGAACTTTCTTGGTCCTTGTACATGTTGAAACCAAGTTTTTACAATTTTGCAAAAAAGAATTAAGATTTTTTAGTGAAAAGGGAGACCCCTGGGGGGATTTGAATGCTCCTGAGACCATTTAGGACAGTAGCTTCCTTTTCTTTCTATCAGACCTGCTAAAGGAAAGCGATCAAGTTAGAATAACATATGCCCAAAATCACTTTAAGAGTACATTTGGATCAGCCTACTTTATCTCAAAAAATAATGCGGTTAAACTAGCTAAACCGACAAAAAAGGAACCAAGGAAAGCAAGCTTTCCTTGGGATCTTGGCTTGTTGTTTCTACAGAAAATTAAAGTGCATTGATATTGCAGAATATTAAATTTTATAACAGTGAAAGGAAATCTAATGCATGTGATCTACAAGTTTTCTTTAAAATTCATGCAAAAAAGACGATTTCCATATAGCTAGATCTAGGATGCTTATGAAACTTTTTTAAGTGAGAGATCTAGGATATGAGCTATGAAATATTATATCTATGTATATTTTACTTTGATGAAACAGATCCAAATGAAATCACAGCTATGAACTGAAAAGGTAATCGGGTAAAGTGTTGATTTTGAGGGAGGAAGAAGAGGAGAAAAGTGTTGTTTTCCGTGAAGATCCACAGTGGAGCTTTCAGGTGGAATGTCGAGGGACTATGCCTTTTGGAAGGTTTTGAAGAGAATGAAGAAACAAACTATATCAGCATCCTCTCCAAAGTGTGAACCTGCAACTCAGCTGAAATCAAAGAACTTGCCAAGAAACTTATGAGATCTGATTAGTACATACAAAGAGATTCAAGATAACATGCATATAAGCTTATAGGACATGCTAAATATAGATCTCTAAACATGCATCAAAGGAGAATGACAGTCAATAAACCTATTGAAAAAAACCTTTCCTATCAAGATTGTAATAAGCTAATTACCAATCTTAACCACAGATCTACAAGACATTAGCAAAAAATGACCACAGATACAGGTTACCTTAGTAAAACAATGGCAATAATCATCCACACATGTAATGGCACCACACCGTATTTCCTCCAAATCTTTTCTTTATTTCAAATGAAGAATTACAGAGTTACAATAGCAGCAGCACTTCCTTCCCAGTTCTAACTAGCTTGGAAGAGGAGGTTGTGCCTGGATATATACAATTTGCAGGCCATCTAGCCCAGGGGGGGCACAAATCCAAAGGAGATAGACCAAATATGATGATGGAGAGTCCATCAATGCATGATCTGTGTCTAGCTGAGCTAGATCTGAGTCTCACTGAGTGCAACTGTCAATCAGGGAGTTGATCTGGCTAACACATCAACTCATACACTGACACATCGACCCAAAACTCATCTAGATGAGCCAAAACGTGTTGAGGAGAGAGGGAGGGCGAAATTCCCGATAAAGGATGCTCAAGATCAACTCTGGATCCGATTTGATCACCTCCTTCAGTCAAGGATTTGTCAAATCCAGTCAGTCTGCTTCAGATTTCACTGATTTCAATCAAATCGGCTGAGAATCCACTGATTTATTGATTTTGGATTTGCTCCATTATTCATCAATTTATTAATTAAAATAATCAATAATTGATTTTTGGGGCTTTCTGGCCTGAGTGATGGAAGATCACTCAAAACTTAGGAAAAAGTGGGTCCATGGGTTTACATGGTGCTCTTAGCTTGAAAATGAGCACCTACATGACTGAAACCGATTATTTGGCCCACTTTTATTTCAAAATCAATTTTTCCAATTAAACTATTAAAAAATAGCCTAAGTTTTGGAAAAATTAAATTTTAATAAAAAACACTGAAAAAACTGAAAAATTGAAAAATTGAAAAACACCTAGGGGGACTTAGACATGTTCATATGACTAAAAAATGATGTCTAGCATGTTTATACATTGACACATAGACTCTAATAACCTCAATAAGCCTAAATTCCAAGCCGACCACCCCAAATTTGGAGGTATGGAGTGAAAAACTCAGAAATTATCAGTTGTTTGTTCAACAACCAATAATAACCAAGGGAAAAAACACCCTGGGCTGATCGGATTGACAAATAAAGTCTAAGAGACCAAGTCTTTTACAGACACTATCATGCTAGAACATTTATTACAATTCCCCCATGAGGTATGAACATGTGATATGATACAACAAGCACTTCCCAGAAGTACTTCCGAAGGTCTTTTTGAATTCCGAACAAGTTAACCCTGTCCGGTTCACCGGGCTCACTTGATAAAAACCACTAAGTACAACTTAGGTGGTAACAGAATGCAAGATTAAGAAAGAAGAAAAACAATGTATTTATCATATTCTTTCCAAACTTAGACCTGCATATTATGTTTTTGTATCTACATTCTAATCCATGAAAGAATCGTTCACTGCAGCTAGCTATCAAGAGCCTAGTCTTAAATCCTTTTGTGATTCCTTAATTAAAGAGCAAGATAAGCTCATTGATCTTGGAATAATTAACAATGCAGATACATCTGGGAAAACCTTATTGTCCCAACAGAAAGAAAAATCCAAGCCTCCCAAGAAACATAATTTTCGCAATAATAAGCCAAACAACAAGGGTCCCAAACCCTCTCAGTCAGCTCCTTCTTTAAAAAATGACAAAGGATCCATGCCAAAAGGAAAGAATACTGAGCGTCATTGCAATTTCTGTGGGAAAGATAATCATGAGGAATCTAAGTGTTTCAAGAATATGGTCGCCTTAGAAGTAGCAATGAAGAAGCACCACATCAGCCTAGATTCATCTTCAGAATCTACCTCTCATGGACATGCACTTTGTGCTTCTGGTTACTCTTATACTGCATCTTCTTCTTCTACTTCAAATGAATGGCTCATTGATTTTGAAGGATCTTATCATATGGCTAAGGATCAAGCCATATTTTCTACTATGCATGAATGTAACACCAAACAAATATTTCTTGGTGATGATATATCTCTAAGTGTTGTAGGATCTGGAACAGTTCCAGTAGAAAATGGTAATTTCAGTGATGTACTATGTGTTCCAAAAATTTCCTGCAATTTGTTATCAGTCTATCAAATTACTCATTTGGGTGAAGGTAAAACTATGATGTTTACACCTCACCAAGTTGTAATCAATGATTTTAAAAATCCTGAAAATGTCCTTGCTACTGGAACTATTGATGATATTACCAAGTTGTACAAATTTAACAACTTTTGGTCATCACCTTTTCCTTCAATTTTTATTGCGCATAGTGATAACTTGAGCAAACTTTGGCATGAGTGATTTGGTCACTTAAAGTATCACTCATTGCAACAACTATGTAAAGACAATATGGTCACTGGTCTTTCGATGCTATCTTGCAAGGGTGGTGTTTGTTCCAGTTGTGTACTCAAAAAACATCATCAGGACAGTTTTGACAAACGTGTCTCTTGGCACGCCTCGATTCCCTTGGAGCTTGTGCATAGTGACTTGTGTGGTCCTCTTCCTGTTGGGCCCTGGAATTGTCCATTTTTCCATCATTTATTGACATACCTTTCATCCATTTTCTTACCATTATTTCTCATTTATCATTCCATTTTTCATCCATTTGTTGTAGCTACGCGTTGAACAGCCTGCTACTTCCATTGATGTTTTAAGTGGTTAATAGTGATTATTTTCCTTTATCTTTGATTAATTAAAGATTATTATGTATAATTTTACTAATTATGGTTTATGGAGTGATTTTCCACGTACAGGATGCTCATAGCCAGCTGTTACAGCCTTAACTAAAAACGCATGCCATATAAGAACACCTTGATTAGCGTCTTGACGTTCTAGCATATGGAAATGAATCTCAATAATCCGAGACATGGGTTTTGTGCGTAGAATCCTCCTTTACCTGACTCGTGAGGAAATATCCACAAAAAGCTACGGTTTGCGATATGCAAGTGGTTCTTTGAGAGGGTATTTTTCAGATTTGGTGTTGCGGTCGGTTCCAAAGTTGCCATGTTCCAGCTGTTGTAGATCACAAGTTGAGGGTTCATTTCTTCATTTCCATGAGATAATTTTATGTATAAATATGTAATCAATCTCATTGAGGGAGGATATATTGATAGGGGGTTAAGAATGATAGATTAGGAAGGATAGGAGATGTAAGATAGGAGAGAACACAATGTTATGATTTGATCCAGATCTATTGTAATACTTTCATTATGATAATACATGCTGATAGTTTCTTAATTCTAGAGTCGTAGACTTTTATTGTGGAGATCCAGCTCTGCTCAGTGGAGGAAGGGCCCTCTTCCCTGAGCAGATGCTGGTAGCGTTAATTATAAATGTGTTATTTGTAGATTTGTTTATTATTTGGTTCATGTTTTCATTCCGTAGATTTATCATAGTTGTTTTATTATTCAATTCATGTTTCCATTCATTATATTTATCATAGTGTTCTCATGTTAATTCATTTTGATAGATCGTTGGACAACACAAGACTTATTTAAGATTTATGCAATCAGATCTTGTTTCATAGGAATAGATCTTGTTTGAAGTGTGTTTGATTTACAATTTGATTTACGAATAGGTTTGAGGTTTGATTTACTTTCAAGAAGTTGTGACTTAGTTTACAATAGTTACAATTGCATACCAATAGATCAACAGTGTTAGGTAGAAATTGTACTCGCATATATTTTGCACGATAGCTTTGAAATAAAAGACTTCCTCGGGTTGATAATTTATGTTTAGCACTCTGCATGTTAAGTTTTAATTAACTAACATATAGTGGGCACAACATTTTGGTGCCGTTGTCGGGGAGCTACTATGCTTGCTGCTTTTTCATTCACATTCATAATTTGGATGCATATTGTTCTTCACATAAAATGCCGAATTTTAATTGAGCATATATCACAAACCACGAATTGGATCCTCATGAAATTTGGACAGGGAGTGCATAATAGCATGATGAACAACCGTGGCAAGTTTCAGCTCAATCCAGTGCACGATTTTTGAGAAAATGACCATCATCACCTACAGCCAATTTGCATTTTTCTCAAAATCCGTGATGTGGGTTTGTCTAATTTTTGGTGAGGAGATGCATTTTAATGGTACTTACCTACTTGCAAAATTTCATCCCAACCCAGTTTTTAGTTTTTGAAATATTGGCTCTAGAAGTTCAGCTGCAACACATTTTTTTCATGTTCAAAAGTGCAGAATTTGATTTGGGCATATCTTTCAATTGGTAAGTTAGATTTACATAGGTATTGGGTTGCATGAGGACATGCAACAAGTTCAGTTTGGGGGAGATGTTGGGCCCTGGAATTGTCCATTTTTCCATCATTTATTGACATACCTTTCATCCATTTTATTACCATTATTTCTCATTTATCATTCCATTTTTCATCCATTTGTTGTAGCTACGTGTTGAACAGCCTGCTACTTTCATTGATGTTTTAAGTCGTTAATAGTGATTATTTTCCTTTATTTTTTATGAATTAAAGATTATTATGCATAATTTTACTAATGATGGTTTATGGAGTGATTTGCCACATACAAGATGCTCATAGCCAGCTATTACAGCCTTAACCAAAAACGCATGCCACATAAGAACACCTTGATTCACGTCTTGATTTTTGGGCAGATGGAAACGAATATCAAACATTTGAGACATGGGTTTTATGCGTAACATCCTCATTTACCTGAATTTTGAGGAGATATCCAAACAAAGCTACGGTTTGCGATATGCAGGTGGTTCTTTAAGAGGGTATTTTCCAGATTTAGTGTTGCGGCCGGTTCCAAAGTTGCCATGTTCCAGCTGTTGTAGATCACAAGTTGGGGGTTCAATTCTTCATTTCCATGAGATAATTTTATGTATAAATATGTAATCAATATCATTGAGGGAGGATAGATTGATAGGGGGTTAAGCATGATAGATTAGGCAAGATAGGAGATGGATGATAGGAGATGTAAGATAGGAGAGAACACAATGTTATGATTTGATCTAGATATGTTGTAATACTTTCATTCTGATAATACATGATAATAGTTTCTTAATTCTGGAGTTGTAGAATTTTATTGTGGAGATCCAGCTCTGCTCAGTGGAGGAAGGGCCCTCTTCCCTGAGCAGATGCTGGTAGCGTTAATTATAAATGTGTTATTTGTAGATTTGTTTATTATTTGGTTCATGCTTTCATTCAGTAGATTTATTATAGTTGTTTTATTATTCAGTTCATGTTTCCATTCATTAGATTTATCATAGTGTTCTCATGTTAATTCATTTTGATAGATCGTTGGACAACACAAGACTTATTTTAGATTTATGCAATCAAATCTTGTTTCATAGGAATAGATCTTGTTTGAAGTGTGTTCGATTTACAGTTTGATTTATGAATAGGTTTGAGGTTTGATTTACTTTCAAGAATTTGTGACTTAGTTTACAAATAGTTTCGATTGCATACCAATTGATCAACAATGGCAGGTAGAAATTGTGCTTGCATATATCTTGCATGATAAGTTTGAAATAAAAGACTTCCTTGGGTTGATAATTTATGTTTAGCACTCTGCATGTTAAGTTTTAATTAACTGGCATATAGTGGGCACAACATTTTGGCGGCGTTGCCGGGGGAGTTAATTGTGCAATAGTACATCTGACATTGTTTTGCAGATGCATTGTTAAAATAGGGCATGTAGGTTGCATGATTACATTTCAGTTTATTGAATTTATTTTGAGTGTTAATTTTTTGTCTTTACATTCAGTTTTATTTCATTTTCAATCTTTGCAGTATAAATCTTATCATTCCCCTTAGTGGTGTTGTAAGCACCACCCATTATACTAATAAGTTGACAGGAACATTCGAATGAGGAGCCTTATAATAGCACATGAAGAATCTATGAAGAGATTGCAAGTGAGAAAGATGCGGAAGTTGTTACCTTCAAATTTCCCATCAAAGATTCGAGAGCAGTGGCACGAACAAAAAGAATTCCCCCACATGTTCTACCAAATTTTCATGGTTTGGAAAATGAAGACCCTGATGTATTTTTATTTCAATTTGAAGTACTTTGTAGAGGATATGGTTATTGTGCTAATGATCAAAAGTTGAATGTGTTTCCCCTTACTCTAAAAGGAACAGCCCTTCGATGGTTCATGAGCCTTAGTGGGAATTGTATACAAACTTGGGGAGACATGAAACATGTATTCTTGAAAAGGTACCAAGATTATTGCAGGGTCAATGAAGACATCTTCGAAATAACACAAGGAGAAGAAGAGAGTCTGGAGGAATACATAGAACGATTTCAATATAACCTCCAAAGATCCAAACAGAGGAAACTGGGAAGGAAATCTTAAAAACACTTCTACTCAAGGGAATCCAAGCTGAATGTTTAGAAATATTGAATCTGATCGGAACATGTAATGTATTTCAGTTAGCATATGATGATATTTGTGAGTTATGTAGAAGGTATTCAAGAGGAAACTTCAAGACTGGTAAGAATTCTAAGGAACTTTTATCTCTATTTTTGAAATCTGCTGCAAAAACAAGAGTTTTACGAACTGAAATCAACAATTTATTTGACATTTCTAAAGATGATTTACAATTGGGTGTTTTGCAAGATAAGGAAAAGTAGGAGGAAATAAGAGAAGCAAGGGACTTCCCTTTGGATAGTCTTGAAAGTTGTGGTATATGTGACTTGAATCATTCCACAGATCATTGCCCCTCCTTACCAAGGATGAAAGAAACATATCAAAGAGCTCTGGGAGTTGCAGCCAACTCGTTTCAATAGTCATGTCAACCATGGCCTACATCTATGGTTCAAAATTCTATCCCTCCATTTTCTTATTCTCATACTCAATCATTGAATACTCTTCCACCATGGCAGCTGTTGCAGCCTCAATTTAACTCTTACCTACCTTATCCACAAGGTTGGAATGGCCCATCCTATGATCATGTGGCCACTCTCCCTCATGCTGCAACACAAGTTGGTCCTTCAATATCAACCTCACAAATCAATCATCTACATCAGCCACATCTATCTTCTCATCAAACTCCTTGGTACCCAACACAATTTCCTGTCCAATCCACCCTCCACCCTAACCATAATAAAGCAGTACAGTATGCTTACAGTGCTGAACTGCAAAATGTTTCTACATTTCCCTCTTGTTCTACCTCATCTACACCATTGCAAAAAGGCTGTGCATTGTTGCAGCAAATCCATACTAGGCCTGAACATGTTTTGAATCCAAGTTTTGCAGATGGAGTTTCTTCTAGTCCTCATAAGCAAGCAGACAAGATCAACAAGACACATGTGATATTTGATGGAGAACAACCATTGGAACCAAAAGCATCATTCACATCATTAGATCTGAAACCCTTATGCATTGAAGAAGATCAATTTACTAAGGAGCTTCACGGTGTCACATCCATGAGCAGTCAAGGGAACATAGACTATATTGAAGCTTTGTTTCAATCTGTCATCAGTCTGCAGCATCATTCCATACTTCACCAATTCTTGGCACCATCATTTCAAGGGAATTTGATCTCTCATATCCTAGAATTCATAAAGTTATATTTTTCTATTGAGAGTATGAGTATACTTGAGTCACTTTTTCGAAAATGGCTCCATTGGAAATATGCATACACTTGAAATTTTTTATATTTCCAAGTAGAATAGGGTAGGATAGAATAACAGAATAAAACCATGCTTTTGTTTGTTTAAGTTTTTTTAATTTTTTTAATAAGTATGCTCTCTTCTTGCGCCTTGTTGTGATCTGGAAGATCAGAAAGTAGAAAGATAAGGAATGGGTATGAGATGTTTTCATGAATTCCATAAAAATGCACATGCTTTATTTCAATATGATGACATTTTTTAAGAGTTGCAGCTTCGGCTGCAACAGACTGTGCAAGTCAATCTAGGTGCTCAATGCTTGAAATTTTCGGTATGGATGTGTGTTATATTTAAATTTACATTATTAAAAACATTCACATCTATTCCAATCACTTTTTGGGGTCAAATTTCATTTATAAAATTTTTGGTGACATTTTTGGCTTAAATTTTTTACTGAAACACAGTCGGGACAGTCCATTTTTGGGAGACCAAATGAACTTATTTTTAAAACCTGTTTACATCCCAAGTATCCCTTTGAATCTAGTTTCCAAAACAATTTGAATTTTTACAATTGGGTGTCAAACAAAAATTTTATGGCCAAAATACTAACAGGATGTCAAGCTAGCAGCTTAGGAACAGAGCTGGCACAGTCAATTTTTGGATGTCTTATTGGATATATTTTGAAAACATGTTTCATTGGTATATTCCCCTATGAATCTAGTTTACAATTCAATTTCAATCACTCCATTTCGATGTCATACGCAAATTTTATGACCAAAATACCGACTACCTGTCCCAAATCTGCATTCCTAAAACTCTATTTTCTAAACTGTTCATTGGCTTATTTGACCCATCAATTCTTGTTGGATTCAAAACCTGTTTCTAATTAATATACCTAAATTAATCTACTTTCATCTCCAATTTGAATCACATCAATCTGTTATCAAACGAAAAAGTTAAGCCTAAAGTCGTGACTGTTGGTCTAGTCCAGAATTCGAAAAAACACCTTGTTAAGCAGGCTGTTACTGAGTGATTTGGAAGATCATTGCATAGAATTTTAAAAACCTATTTCTAATAGAAATATACCTATGAATTTAATTTTATTTGGCTTTGGAATCACTCAAATTGGACAAAGAACGAATAATATATGATCAGAATACCGTTGATGAGTCTAGATGGACATTGCTCTGCCGCAGGTATAAAATGGATTTTGCTTTGTTCATTTTTCTTTGGATTTGTTTTATGAGTAATTGCTTGTTGTTGTTTTTCATAAGTGTTGGGTGAAGAGAGACCAATCATCTCTCTTCTTCCATCATCTCATGTTTTATTGCAGGCAAATGCTAGGTTTTGCAGGTCCTTGGAAGAAGAAGGTCAATGCATGCACAAGTGACTCTTGAAGACTTTTTATCAATTTGCAATTGGATTGAGCACATAAAAAAAAATGGAGAGATTGATGTGCAAACCATACAGATTCCAATGTTTCCGAAGTCAAGTCCCATTGCTACATGCCAGAAATCATTTTTAGACACCTGTCATCCGACTTATTGCTGAAAGAAACCCCTCAAGAAGCCAATTTCCCTATGGTAGATTCATTCACCCTCCTAATTTCAAAACCCAAAAAATCCATTTATGTCGAAGTCCTATTTTCCACTGCTTATGTAGTCACCATAACCATTTTATTTCCCATCACTACTACATCATGACTTCACATATACTTTCCGCTTCTGAGTTTCATGTTGGTCCTTTTTTTCACTATGATTCTTCACAATCATTTATTTTGTACTCGTATTGGATGATGTGGAATACATTAAGGTCCACCTTCCAATGGTATTTTCCCATCGACTCCGACACATCATCTGGGATCAAGATTAGAGTTTTTATAGTGCCCTGGTATCTGCATGAATCAACGGCAGATTTCCTTGTTGTTAATCATGGGGATTCATCAATGCCTCTTGATTGACAAATCTTGCAGGTGACTCGACTCTAGCACATCCATTCATACCTGTCAAGATGCACTAAGGTACTTTAGAGCTCACTGTCATCAAAGGTGAGTTTCTTCACATTGGTTAACGGCATACATTAATGGCTGGTAATCCAATTATTTCTTTCCATGCTCGACTTCAGCACATTCATTTGCATGGTAAGAATTGTACCCCGGTTTTATAGCAGCTGAAGATTATCTGATCTAATGGTTTCAACAATGATTTGTAGCATCATTTGTTCAGTAGTTTTGCAATTCCTTTCCATTTTCAGTTCAGCAGTTGATTTTCAGAATAAGAGAAAGGACTTTCTGCTTCTATGGTAGAATTTCTGCTCATCAATTGTCTCAGCAGTTAGTATTACATGCAACCAGCACAACATCATGGATCAAATTCAGTCTCATCTAGTTTCAGCTCTCATATACATATGTCTCAGCATCAGATCAGCCTACATAGCTCCAGCATACACCAGTCCATTCATGTCAACCAAAGCTTCCATGGAGGTAAAACTTGAGGTAAAATAGCATGAGTTTTTGATTTATTAAAGATTTGGGGAAATGTCATGAAGAACCACTAAGCATTAGCCATTTCCATTTTCTAGATAGCCTTTTATGCCCATCCATTCCCATCATTTCCCACTCAGTTTTAACACTTTATTATTCATGTACATCCACTTCAAATTCCAACCCAACATCTCACCAACCCAACTGACCAAGCATACAAAAAAAAGGGGATACCTTATTGTTGTTACACAAGAACCAACAATAGGAAGTTTTGCTGTTGCCACACAAGAACCAGCAGTAAGAAAAATCTTGTTGCTGTCAAATAAGAACCAGCAGCAAGAAAAGAATCATTGCTGCTGTCACACAAGAACCAGCAGTAAGAAAATAAGTCTTGTTGTTGCCACACAAGAACCTACAACAGAGGATGCATTTCAAAGGTATGTGTTTCTTGGTTCACCTAATACATATTCTCCACATGAAGGTTGGAGGGCTACAAAACTCAGTGGAATTTCCATACTTTGTCTTGGGGCAGCCTCATCTTTGCTACTTCATCTTAATTACATGGTAAAATTGGCATTTTGATACCATGAGCTGATTTGAATTATGTTTGGTGCTATCACAAATTTATATGCATGAGTATTGTTGAGTGATTGAGAGCCATAAAAATTTGATATATGCATTTATGTAGCAACATTCTAAACAGATCTCTGCTATATTCTTCTCCATGGAGCAATGGGCCAGCTGTTACAAGTGAAATGTTTGTGAGAATTTGAGAATCATTGAATGTTGCATATGTTAAGTTTGGGGGAGATGGCTACTTTCCAACTAAGAAACAAACTCCTACTTTCCATGAGGACATGAAAAATTATTCAGTTTGGGGCAGGAGCTACTATGCTTGCTGCTTTTTCATTCACATTCATAATTTGGATGCATATTGTTCTTTACATAAAATGCTGAATTTGAATTGAGAATATCTCACAAACCACGAATTGGATCCTCATGAAAGTTTTACAGGGAATGCATAACATCATGATAAACAACCGTGGAAAGTTTCAGCTCAATCTAGTGTACGGTTTTCGAGAAAATGACCATCATGACCTACAGCCAATTCGCATTTTTCTCAAACTCCGTGATATGGTTTTGTCTAATTTTTGGTGAGGAGATGCACTATAATGGTACTTACCTGCTTGAAAAATTTTAGCCCAACCTAGTTTATATTTTTTGAAATATTGGCTCTAGAATTTCAGCTGCAACACATTTTTTTCATGTTCAAAAGTGCAGAATTTGATTTGGGCATATCTCTCAATTGGTAAGTTAGATTTACATAGGTATTGGGTTGCATGAGGACATGCAACAAGTTCAGTTTGGGGGAGATGTTGGGCCCTGGAATTGTCCATTTTTCCATCATTTATTGACATACCTTTCATCCATTTTCTTACCATTATTTCTCATTTATCATTCCATTTTTCATCCATTTGTTGTAGCTACGTGTTGAACAGCCTGCTACTTCCATTGATGTTTTAAGTGGTTAATAGTGATTATTTTCTTTTATCTTTGATGAATTAAATATTTTTATGCATAATTTTACTAATGATATTTTATGGAGTGATTTGCCACGTACAGGATGCTCATAGCCAGCTGTTACAGCCTTAACCAAAAATGCATGCCACATAAGAAAACCTTGATTCGCGTCTTGATTTTCAGTCATATGGAAACGAATATCAATAATCCGAGACATGAGTTGTGTGTGTAACATCCTCATTTACCTGACTCGTGAGGAAATCTCCAAACAAAGCTACGGTTTGCGATATGCAGGTGGTTCTTTGAGAGGGTATTTTTCAGATTTGGTGTTGCGGCCGGTTCCAAGGTTGCCATGTTCCAGCTGTTGTAGATCACAAGTTGCGGGTTCAGTTCTTCATTTTCATGAGATAATTTTATGAATAAATATGTAATCAATCTCACTGAGGGAGGATAGATTGATAGGGGGTTAAGCATGATAGATTAGGCAGGATAGGAGATGGATGATAGGAGATGTAAGATAGGAGAGAACACAATGTTATGATTTGATCCAGATATATTGTAATACTTTCATTTTGATAATACATGCTGATAGTTTCTTAATTCTGGAGTTGTAGACTTTTATTGTGGAGATCCGGCTCTGCTCAGTGGAGGAAGGGCCCTCTTCCCTGAGCAGATGCTGGTAGCGTTAATTATAAATGTGTTATTTGTAGATTTGTTTATTATTTGGTTCATGCTATCATTCAGTAGATTTATCATAGTTGTTTTATTATTCAATTCATGTTTTCATTCATTAGATTTATCATAGTTTTCTCATGTTAATTCATTTTGATAGATCGTTGGACAACACAAGACTTATTTTAGATTTATGCAATCAGATCTTGTTTCATAGGAATAGATCTTTTTTGAAGTGTGTTCGATTTATAGTTTGATTTATGAATAGGTTTGAGGTTTGATTTACTTTCAAGAAGTTGTGACTTAGTTTACAAATAGTTTCGATTGCATACCAATAGATCAACAATGGCAGGTAGAAATTGTGCTTACATATATCTTGCACGATAACTTTGAAATAAAAGACTTCCTCGGGTTGATAATTTATGTTTAGCACTCTGCATGTTAAGTTTTAATTAACTGGCATATAGTGGGCACAACATTTCCCTCTACTTTCTGTTTTGGTTTCAAATATTTCTTAATTTTCATTGATGACTACTCCATACGCACTTGGGTTTACTTCCTAAAACTTAAGATTGAATTATTTAACATGTTCTTGGCCTACAAGGCCCTTATTGAAAAACAATCTAGTCATCAAATTATTAAGTTAAAATCTAACAATGGAGGAGAATATGTTAACAACAAGTTCACTACTTTCTGCACTAAACAAGGAATCCAACAATAGCACACTGTTCCATATACACCACAACAAAATGGTGTAGCTGAACGGAAGAACCGCACTTTAAAAGAAATGGCTAATTGTATGATCCAATCTTAGGGACTAAGTCTTCAATATTGGAATGAGGCCATAAATTTTGCAAATTACATAATTAATCGCACACCCACTAAAGTTTTACAAGGTATAACACCGGAAGAAGCATGGAGTAAAATTAAACCAGATGTAAGTCACTTTCGTGTGTTTGGTTGTGAAGCATGGGCTCACATTCCAAATGAAAAACGGAAAGCATTGCAGCCTAAAAGTGAAAAGTGCATATTTGTTGGATATTCTGAAGATGTAAAAGGCTATAGAATTATTCAGCCACATTCTCATGATATAATCATTAGAAGAGATGTTAAATTTGATGAAAATCTCTTGGCTTGTGAGCCTAACTTGGCGGGTGTGCCATCTTTGGCCTACGAGCCTGATTTAGCGATTGTGCCTTCTTATTCTTCTTTCAACTTCTTTGACAGGTTTCCAACTCTAGTTTTTGATAATGACAGTGAGGATGAAAATCCACCTCCGCTTTCTCATGTTCCTCCATTTGCACCAACACCAATTCTTCCTCGATGGGTCCATTCAACATGTGAAGTAGCTAGTGATCCTGCCGGTGATCCTACAGATCAACATCGAACACGTTCTCAGTTTTAGCGAGCCTCTTCTCTTTTGGCTCAAGTTTTTGAGAATCATGATCCAGAAACTTTTGCAAAAGCTTCAGGAAATCCAGATTGGGATGCAGCTATGGATGAAGAATATCGTTCCTTAATGGTGAACAATACTTGTGTTAGATTTTTAACATTAAGCTAGCATAACATTAGGATCTTTAATTGAGAGAACAACAAGCACATCAATCAAACACAAGAGACAATGAACATAGTGTTTTTCGTCAGGGAAACCATAAATGGAGAAAACCCCACAACTTCCTCAGAGATAGAATCAGCACCAAAAGTAAAACCCCAAAAACAGTAAGATGATCTCTCAATAGAAGTAACATTTTTCTTCCTTGCCCCAGTGTCTTTCTCTTCCTCAGATATGTGCTACAACTGAGTGTGGATGAGTGTGTGATAAATAGAGAGGCTAGCTCTCTATTTATACTTATTCCTAACTTGACTAAACCCTACTAGGGCCGACCTCTCTAGGAGAGTCTAATAACCCTAGTGCCCCGAAACTGCGGGGACTTTAACCCTTAGATAATAAGAGGGTTACCCACCTTGAATTGACATGACTTGTTTACATTATAGAAACTCTCGATAAGAACATAGGGCATGACATGACTCAAGTACATTACAAATACATCCCAGAATAAGCAACAGGTTACAATACATAAGAAATACAAGTGAGTACATTCTAAAGTTAGAATTACATCAACACTCCCTCTTAACTAGGAAGGTATTCTCTCGACACAATTTAACAGCAAAAGTCTTCTTCTATGTATCATCTAGGTCATCATCAAGATCTCATCATCTTCATCTTCAAGTCATGTTCATCTTTAAGTCCTCTTTATCTTCAAGTCATCTTTCATTATCGGATCTGGATCATCACTCGATCTAGATCATCATCACTCGATCTGGATCATCACTAGACATAATCACTAGATCTAGATCATCACTCGATCTGGATCTCACTAGACATCATCACTGGATCTAGATCATCACTCAATCTATATCATCATCATTGTATTTGAATCATCACTCAATCTAGATCAGTACCACAGGTGCTATCTCATGATTATTCTCATCACAGGAAGTTTTATAGAGCCAGCCCTTTTTCATGTTGGTTGTAGGCTTAGCCTCCATGTAGGTCTTTCTGAATGCTTATATCTGACCCTAAGTCAGAATGGCCAATCCATCACTTACATCTGACCTTGAATCATTAGAAAGGCATGCCTAGCACTCACATCTGACCATGAGAGGAACTTAATCCCCTCACCATGTCAGAATGGCCCAGCCTTTACATCTGACCATGGAAGGAACCTCATCCTCTCCCATGTCAAAATGTTCCAGCCCTTACATCTGACTTACTCGTCATAATGGCCCAGCACTTATATCTAACCTAATCGTTAGAATGGCCCAACATTTATATCTAGCCTACTCGTTAGAATGGCCCAGCACTTATATCTGAACTACTCGTCAGAATGGTGTGCACTCACATTTGATATTGTAGGAACCAATCCTACAGTCACATCAAAATGTCCCCTAGTCCCAAACTGAGCTACCTGGTAACTGAATAGGTGCCTCCATTCTCCCATAGAATGGCATCAGCCCTTATATCTGATCAAGTGGGAACCAATCCCCCAATCACATCAGAATGGCCATGTGCTCACATCTGATCATGTAAGACTACATCTCACAGTCGTTTCAGAAAGGCCCTTGGTCCTAGACCAAGTATTCCTGGTAACTGAACAGGCACCTCCATTCCAAGAATGGCAACAGTGCTTACATCTGATCATGTAGGAACCAATCCTATTGTCATATCAGAATGGCTCAGCACTCATATCTGACATGGAAGGACCAATCCTCTCACCATGACAGAATCGCTTATCCCTTACATCTGACCATGGTAGGAACGTTATCCTCTCACCATGTCAAAATGGCTCTGGGTCTCACCATTTCCCCTTGGAGGAAACCTTGATCTAGAGAACACCAAGCTTCTCTCTGAAGTACTCGAACTTCACCCTAGACAATGGCTTCGTCAACACATCAGCCATTTGTTCCTCCGTCGCAACATACTGGAGCTTCACTACTCCTCTCTAAAACATATCCCTGATATAGTGATACTTGATCTTGATATGCTTTGACTTGTCATAGAACACTCTATTCTATGACAACTTCACACAACTCTGGTTGTCACAATATATACAAGTAGCATCCAACTAGAGATCAAATAAATCAGACAGCAGCTTCCTTAGCCATACTGCCTCACAACTAGCTAAACAAGCTACGCCATACTCTACTTCAACTATACTCAGTGACACACAGGATTGCTTCCTGCTAAACCAAGAGATCACACATGATCCCCACTGAAGAAACACCCTGAAGTGCTCTTCATATCGATGGTGCTACCTACCCAATCTGAATCAACATAAACCTCCAGGTTAATCTTCTGACTCACCTCATACTTGAGCCCATAATCAATTGTACCCCTCAAGTACCTCAGAATATGCTTTGCAACAATCAAGTGAATATGTCTTAGATCTGTCAAGAATTGGCTCAAGGTGTTCACAGCAAATCAAATGTCTGATCTCGTTTTTGTTAGATACAATAAGGACCTAATCATTTGATAGTACATCATAGCATCAACCATTTCTAATGAAGCATCACTCAATAGCTTCAGGTTCGATGCCATAGGTGTGGCCATAGCCTTGTATTCCATCATCCCAAACCTCTTCAGGATCTCTACTGCATACTTCCCTTGTCTAAGGGATATTCCATCCACATTTTGCCACACCTCCATGCCTAGAAAATAGTGCATCATTCCCAAGTCCTTCATTTCAAACTCGGCAGCAAGCTTTCTCTTCGTATAAACAATCAACCCATCCATACCTGTTACAAATAGTTCATCTACATATAGTAGGAGCATCATTGGGTTTCCATCTTCAGCCTTTTAGTAAAGGTTGGAATCTGCTTTACTTTTGGTAAAGCCCAAACTGGATAGAAAGCTGTCAATTCTGCCATACCATGTCCCGAGTGCCTGTTTTAAATCATACAAGGCTTTCTTTAATCTACATACATGAGACTCCCTATCATGTGTCTCAAAACCAAGTGGTTGTTCTACATACACTTCCTCTATACTACACCATTCAAGAAAGCAGTCTTGACATCCATCTGGTGTATCCTCCATTTCATCACTGCAGCCATAGCAAGTACTGATATGATGGAAGTGTATCTAGCTATAGGTGCAAAGGTTTCTTCATAAAATATTCCTTCTTTATGGGAGAAACCACGAGCCACGAATATTGCTTTATGTTTTTCTATGCTACCATCTGCAACATGCTTGATTTTGTAGATCCATTTGGAAGTTACAACTGAATTCCCTTCTGGTCTTGGGACAACATCCCAAACATCATCCTTCATGATCGATTGATACTCTTCAATCATAGCATCCTTCCATTCTTTCCATTCTGTCGCTTCTTCATAATTGAAAGGTTCTTTATCGATGAAATCACATAGTAATGCTACATATCCAGAGTAGGATCTAGTCCTCTTTCTTTCTCTGTGATTCGCTTCTGGAGCCCCATATCTTTCCGCACCTTGGATAGCTTCTCATACCCAAGTAGGTTTCCTCTTGTGAAGATTCTTCTCCTGAGGTGGATCTACAGGTCTTTGTGGTTCTTCAAATTCTCGATCTTCTTCTTGAGTTTCTTCATTCATGGTTATGTCTTGAATTCTGGGTCCTTCTGCTTCTTCAGGTTCTCCATTAGGTTTCTTTCTAGATTTTTTGTAAGCTGTATCTTCATCAAATGCCACATCCCTACTGATGTCAATCTTCTTGAATCCTAGGAAATATATTCTGTAAGCCTTCGAGCTTTCAGAGTATCCCACAAATATACCCTTCTTTCCTAAAGGATATAGTTTTGTTCTCTTTTCTTTTGGAATGTGTATGTACACAGGACAACCGAATATTCTGAGATGGATGACTTCTGGTTTCTTGCTGGAGAAGACTTCTTCAGGAGTCTTGTTCTCGATTACTCTGTGTGGTCTATGGTTCTATACATACACCGTTGTTCTAGCAGCTTCTGCCCAAAGATGCATAGGAAGATCTTGATCATGAAGCATAGCACTTGCAGCTTCCATGATAGTTCTGCTCTTCTGTTCTGCAATCCCATTCTGTTGTGGATTATAAGGAGTGGACAACTTTCTATTAATCCCCGAGTCTTCGCATAACTCTTTGAATTCATTCGATGTGAATTCTCCGCCATTATCTGATCGAAAGGTCTTAGTCTTCTTTTTAGTGTGATTCTCGATCAAGGCTTTGAATTCCTTGAACTTTTTGAATACTTCATCTTTGTTCTTCATGAAGTAAATCCATGTCTTCCTAGAAAATCATCAATAAAAGAAACATAGTATACATACCCACTTAGAGAAATTGATGACATTGGACCGCATACATCAGAGTGGATCATTTCCAAGACTCCTTTTTCCTTGCTCTCGCTACTTGGAAATGTCTTCTTTGTATTCTTTCCTTTACCACATCCTTTGCAGACCATGTCATGTTTTGCTTGAATTTTTGGAAGACCTTCAACAACTCTTCTTTCAAGTGGTAGTGCTCTATAATGCACATGTGCAATCCTTCTATGCCAAAGCTCAGTTGGATCTACTATTTCATGGACCAAGGCTTGTTATGGATGGCCCTTCAATTTGTAAAAATCCTCCTTCTTGTTCTCCAATCACTACTGCATCATTGATAGTCTTTCCTTTTGGCCACATGATGACTTGACCATCTATAAATGCAACCCTCATTCCTTTTGCATCTAATGCAGATATGGAGAGAAGGTTCTTCTTTAGTCCTGGTACAAACAATACTTCTTTCATTTTCATAGACTTTCCAGATTCTAGCTTATAGGAGGATTCCCCACTACCTTTTATTGGATATTAGTAGTCATCTCTCAGCTTCACATTGTGAGGTGATTCGTGTTCTGATAGTATCAGAAAGAATTCCTTGAATCCTATCATATTCTTAGAATCCCCACTGTCTATAAGCCAATCATTGCTTCCATGTGTGATATTTCCCATGAGAGTAGAAATAAAAATATATTCTTCATCACTTGAAGAATCTTCACTTTTGATATTTGGTCTTCTTTGTGGAAGGTTCATCATCCTCTGCAGCATAAGCATGATGTCTTCTCTTGTTGTTTTTCTTCTTGTGAGAGTTCCTTTTGCTTTTAGGACAATCTCTTGCAAAGTGTCTTATTTCATCACAAGTATAACATATGAGTTGATATTTCTTGTGAGAAGAGTTCTTACCTTTAGAATGATGATGATGATGGTCCTTTCTAGGTTTCCTGGATTGATCTATGAGAGCTTGATCTTCACTTCCTATCTTCTCTTCTCGAGCTACTACTTCCACTTCCACTTCTTCATCTACTACTTCCAGTTGTTCCTTGATCTAAGAAACTCTAGTGAAGTAGGATTGGATGGTCTCTGCATTCTGAATCTTCACATTCTTTAGTTGGTTTCTCAGATTCATCTTCCAGTTTATGTTCTTCCCTTCAAACAATTTTGTTAGGGAATCAAACATAGCTTTACGTGTCTTCAGGGAGGACACTTGTGGTATGAGGTGATCCTTGATTGAATCAGCAATACTCCTCTTTCCCATAACCATATTCTTCTTGTGTAAGGCCTTAGCCTGATCTCCCTCTAGAACTGGAACCTCCTCATTGATATAGGAGTCCAACTCATTTTCTTCCAAGACCAGGGAGATCCTATACTTCCTAGCTCGGAATTTATCAGCTGCCTCAATATTTTCATCAATATTGGTATGATGAGACATCTTTAACTAAGAACCTCAAATGGAAATACAAAATATTTAGATCTTACCAAGTCAAGATGCCGGATCTAGATTTGGAGCTGAAATCCTGCAATGTTGGTTCAGGAGCAAATTAAGGTTTTTCTTTTCCAAAGTTCTATCCAACCAAATGCTTTGATTTTGATCCCTAAATTCAATTTTGAGGAGGATATCCATCTAGGACTGGGCTCACTGAAAAATTCCTCTCCTGTGAAAAGCCCTAATTTTTGGCAACAGTGTCGGGTCCAAAACTGAAAAACCTCATAATTGGATTATGTTTCAAAAGAAAGATGTGCCCTAGGGAGGAGAGTTATTACACCCTACTTCTTCTGAAAATATGTGGAGAGAGATCCACAAAATAGGGATCCCTAGTTCCCGCAGCTGCATAGTGTCTTCTTCTCAGGTTAGCTCTGATACCATGTTAGATTTTTAACATTAAGCTAGCATAACATTAGGATCTTTAACTGAGAGAACAACAAGCACAACAATCAAACACAAGAGACAATGAACACAATGTTTTTCCTCGAGGAAACCATAAATGGAGAAAACCCCACAAATTCCTCAGAGACAGAATCAACACCAAAAGTAAAACCCCAAAAACAGTAAGATGATATCTAAACATCACTAACCTCTTTCTTCCTTGCCCCAGTGTCTTTCTCTTCCTCAGCTATGCGCTACAACTAAGTGTATATGAGTGTGTGATAAATAGAGAGGATAGATCTCTATTTATACTAATTCCTAACTTGACTAAACCCTACTAGGGACGACCTCTCTAGGAGAGTCTAATAACCCTAGTGCCCCAGAACTGTGGGGAATTTAACCCTTAGAAAATAGGAGGGTTACCCACCTTAACTTGACATGACTTGTTTACATTATAGAAACTCCCAATAGGAACATTGGGGCATGACATGACTCAAGTACATTACAAATAAATCATGGAATAAACATTGGGTTACAATACATAAGAATTACAAGTGAATACATTCCGAAGTTACAATTACATCAACAACTTGGGATCTTGTTCCTCTTCCAAAAGGAAGAAAACTTGTCAAATGTAAATGGATCTACAGAACTAAGTATGCATCAGATGGAAGTGTTGAAAGACTTAAGGCAAGGTTAGTTGCCAAAGGTTTTCCCAAAGTTGAAGGGATTAACTACAATGAAACATTTGCTTCTATCACAAAAATGAATTCCATCCGCCTTGTTCTTTCCCTTGCAGCCTTACATAAATGGGAATTCCATCAAATGGATGTCAAGCATGCCTTTTTACATGGTGATTTACAGGAGGAAATTTACATGGAAAAACCTCCTGGATATGTTCAGGATAGCTCTAGCCTTGTCTGTCTCCTTAAGAAATCCTTATATGGCCTTAAGCAAGCTCCTAGAGCTTGGTATGCCAAAATGGATAGCTTTCTTCTTGACACCGATTTTTCTAGATGCCATTCTGACCCCAATGTCTATACCAAGAAAGTAGGAAACCATCTCATAATACTTGTTTTTTATGTTGATGATCTTATCCTTACTAGTAGTGAACCTAAACTTATAACCCATGTGAAATCCAGTCTTAAGCAAATTTTGAAATTTCTGACTTAGTACATTTGCATTATTTTCTTGGTCTGCAAGTCTTGCAAACCAAATAAAGAATCTTTCTTTCCCAGTCTAAGTATGCTCATGACCTTCTTTGTTGCTTTCACATGGAATATTGTAAACCAGCCCCTTCTCCCTTCTAGTCTGGAGTCAAACTTTCTTCCACTTGTACTTCCCCTAAAGTAGATGCCACCTTGTATCGTTAGCTTGTTGGTAGTCTCTTATAATTGACTCATTCTTGTCCTGACCTTTTCTTTTCCATTGGTCGTGTTTCCTGTTATATGAAAACACCTCATGAAAGTAACTGGAAAGCAGCAAAAAGAATACTTTGATATATTCAAGGTACAATTCAGTTTGGGATTCATTACAATACAGGGGGGGAACCTTTGTTGGTTGGTTTCACTAATTTAGACTAGGTCAACTATCTTGATGATCGAAAGTCTACTGCAGGCTATGTTTTTAGTTTGGCATCTGGACCTGTCAATTGGGCTTGTAATAAAAAACAAGATCTTTCTCTTTCTTCAACAAACGTAGAGTATCAAGCCACAGTTAATGCCAGTTAGGAAGCTTTATGGCTTCGACAGATCCTTTCAGAGTTTGGATTCGAGCAGCAGCAGCCTACTCCACTTTGGTGCGAAAATCAAAGTGCTATAAAGCTTGCCAAAGATCCAGTTCTACATCAATGCAAAAAACACATTGAGCTACACATGCACTTCATCAAAAATATTGTACATGATCGTGTTCTTGAAATACTATATTTCCCTATAGATGATCAAGTTGCAGACATCTTCACCAAGTCTCTTACAGATGTGAAGTTTTCTAAACTTCGATCTATGTTAGGAGTTCATGAATGTGTCCTTAAGGTGGGATAGGATCTAATTCCTCCTTCCTTATCCTAATAGTGTCACTTTTGTAAATCCTTCAATCCTATCCCAAGTTGTTCTTAAGGGTGGATATTAGGATATTTAGACACTTAGGAGTTAGTTAAGATCAACTTATGTAATATATCCGTTAGGTAAAAGTATGTTTCTTTAGTATGCATTAGTATGCATTTGTAAATATTCTAATCCGATGGTCACGATATGTTCTATACATAGAGTGATCCGACGGTTCAAATTCTCTTAGATCATACCTACCATTTCTCTGTGGCTTAACACATGATTGGTCCATGTTCTCTATTTAAGGAGCATGGAGGGTTGGCTAGTTGATTGATTATGAGAAGATCATATGTAACTTTCTTTCTTTTGCATAATAAATTGATCCAAGTAGCTATTTGGCTAGGGTCGTGAACTGTTTCCCACTCGATGGTTTTAACCACGTGAAAAACATCGGCGTGTTGATTTATGATCTATTTGTGTGAAGCAGTTTCTCAAGGTGTTCAGTCTTTTGGGAGTACCCTATGTACTAGAACACCATCCTTGCAGCTGAAGCAGCTAACAAGTCAGTTGTTGCATTCTTTAACCTAGGAATTGAAGTGATACTAAATGCATCAAAGTTTGTTAGTAAATCCCATACTTTGTTTTGATAAGCCTTCAAATGTTGTGATATGCAATGAATTTTATTTTGGACTTGTTTTACAATGATTTCAGAATCTCCATACACTTATAGATTTTTTACTTTCAATTCTATTGCCTTTTTTAGTCCCTGGACTAATGCTTCGTACTTGGTTGTATTATTAGTGCACTCAAATTCTAATCTACAGGAAAAGAAATATTTATT
The DNA here is from genome assembly GCA_001517045.1 of Pseudotsuga menziesii. Classification (NCBI taxonomy): domain Eukaryota; kingdom Viridiplantae; phylum Streptophyta; class Pinopsida; order Pinales; family Pinaceae; genus Pseudotsuga; species Pseudotsuga menziesii. Next base: position 65,570 of record LPNX010771215.1, read on the forward strand.
ATTCTTTTTGGGATTCATTAGGACACAGCCAGTGCCTGATCCAGGGTTTTGGAACCATCAAAATAAAGAATCCAAAATTTTTCTACCCCTACTAAATTTGAACTACTATTTACATCTGATACTAACTCTACTATATTATAATCAATATTATCAGCCCACAAAAACTGAAGGAGATTAGGCTGGGCATCTGACGTGGCACTGGCTTCTTCATCTTGATAATTTCCTGGTTCAAGCTCAAGAAAATAGTTCCCCAAAATAGAGTTAACTGGTTCATTCTTCCCCTCCAGCTGTGTTACAATGTGTTTCATCTGAGGTTCCCTCAACACCTTTATCTTATTCTGGCAACCTTTGTAGGGTAACCACAAATGTGACCAATCTGAGGCAAAATAACCATCTAATTTCACCAACTAGTCCCGGCTCAACACCAGCCCATAGGCGTTTGGGATGTCTGCTACCACAATGTCTATATATTGGCAAACCCTCTCATACGTTGACAAACGTATCAAGACATCCTCCATTTCTCCTACCACTTTAACTACAGTCCTATCTAATTGGACAACTTGACCTACAATTGGCTTGGGTTGACCATTTATCTACTTGTATACTAAAAGAGGCATAACATTCACTGATGCTCTAGAGTCCACCAAACAGTTGTGTACGTTGAAATTAAAAATTTCAAAAGTAAGTAGGAACAATGGCATTCTATATTTAGACTTCCCCCTATAGTTTCTTCACCAATATCTTCCTGAGACTGGTTATCATTCTAGGGTTTCATTATAGGTGTCTCAAGTGCTTTCAAAAACTTTTCCTTTTGTTGGGATAAGTTGCACATTTCAAAAAAAGATATGTTTTCCTTAGTCTTTTTCATATCTTCTATTATGTCGTCTCCCATTTCATGCTCGGTGGATTTTTTCTTGACATTTTCAACTTTGTTTTCTACAGAATTCACAGGAATACTGACTATCTTGGGATTTTGACTTGTGATGACAAACTCTGGTATATTAACAGTGTGAGTATTATTTTTTAACTTATTCATGTTCTCCTGAAGTTTCTTTATTTTGGGCATTATCTTGTTATCTTCTTTCAATGGGCCCTGACTCCTTGTTGTAACATTTGTTTCTGATATTTTTTCTTCCTCAGTGAATCCTTCATCCTCTATACTAAACAGGGGTGCACAATCCCACAAATCCATAGTATCTTCTTCTTGTATCTCTGTTGGTTTCTGATCTTTCTCTCCTCCATCCAAAGTTTTCGTTAACTTGGAATCTAGTAACTAATTCATCACTAAATTCATAGAATTTATCCATTGTGGGCAATTTCTTTCAGAATGAGGTTGCTGATGGAATGTACAGAAATTTTCCATCCCAACTTCAGTTAAGTTCATATCAGAGGGACTATGAGAGGGAGGTTTTGATGGACCACTTTCATCTCTCTTTTTGTAATAAGGTTTGAATTGCTTCTTGGAATCCTTCTCCTTTTCCATGTCAATTATTTTATTTGAAAGTTTCTATACCATTTTGACCACACCATCTAATTCATGTGAGCGCTCATCTTTAGGCTTAGTTAACAACAAAGGCTTTCTATTTCCAAAAACAATTTCCTCTGATTGTGCAGTATATTGGTCTATACTCTCCATTTCGGCTTCCACTTTCTCATCTTCCTCATATGTTTCCACTAAGATGGTCTTAACTGATCTTTTGAAGTGTAATACTCAATTAAGGTGTTCTTAGCAGGTTTTATAGCTGCATCAAAGTTATTCATATGGGAAACAAACCTCTAAGTGAAATTATGCACCTTTTCTTTCTTTTCCTTTATGAGGGCAAGCAGTTCTTTCATTCAATCAACAATAGTTCTTTGGGTTCCATACTTGTTTCTAACAAATCTCTCAAAGGTGTTCCAATTTGGGATTGAGTTTTCCTATACGGAAAAATACCATGAGGCTTCTTGACCCTTGAAATTATGTGGGAACAATTTTCATACTATGTCTTCATGCTCAGCTGCTTGTAAACCTTCCAAAGCTAGGTAAAAACTTTGCAAATGATCATCCACAAAAATTCCTTCATTCGGTTCAAACTTGGGAAATGACTTATCAAAATTATGAGGCATGGCATGTAAGGGAGGAGTTAGGTTTAGAGGGGATCTAGCTCTCCAAGCAGATGGAGGGTTAGGCTAATTTGCATTCACATTTTCCATGATTCTAGGTGGATATTGATGTGGAGATTGGACAGGGGTTCGAAAAGGTGCATAGTGAAAGGAATCTGGTCCTAACTAATTTAGTGGTTGCACAATCTATTGCAAGGTTGTTTCTACTAGCTCTTCAAAGTCTTCCACTAACACTGAATCCTCACGGTAAGGATGGTATTTCTTACGAACATCTCTTCTAGGAAATCCAGGAATAATGGTCACTATGCCAATCTTCTTTACATACGCCCTTGTGATTCTCCTTACACCATCAACCACCTCGTTATCAACGGAATAGAGATAATCTATTACCTTTTCTATAGGACTAGGTAATTTAGGGAAACTGGTTTCAGAACTATCATCAGTGGAGTATTCTCAAGAAAACGAATTTCCTCAGCCAACCATGAATTGGCGGCCCTCCTTCTAGAGCCAAAAATGTTGAGGCCTGCAAGATCCCAGGTAACAATAGTAGGGATTCTCCCCAATAAACTTTCCCAATTAGCTCATTATTGTTTGATGTGGGGAATCCGTCTAGTTTACAGTCTGACTAACGTAATTCAAGTAACGGTTTAAACTTGCTTCACCAGTTGCGGCCCGGTCCACCGTTTAAGTGTATTTTATTTATTTATTTTATATATGATATGCAAGTGCCTAATCTAAGTGTGATAGATAGAGAAAGCAAAGAGTTCACAATGCGATGCGTAGGTTCTTACCTCTCATCTTATTTCCCCTTTTGCTTCTAAATCACAAATAAATAACAACTATGCTAAGCTTATTAATTCTACCTAGTCCTATCCCTGGGGAGAAAGATTATATTTAATGGTGAGTAATGTTTTGTGAAACATGCGCAAAGAATATTGCAGATAGCTTTTCAAAATTTAGAATACATGAATACATGTAGAAAGATAAACATAGAGATAGATCATTGTTGGTTAAAACATTCATCACTCAATATACTGCATACGTTTCATAAAACAACAGAAAATCATTCATAGCATGGAAGTAATTCATAAGTCAGAAAAATATCACAGTTCGTAGAATAAGTTGAAACAGAAATAATTCGACATTAAACCAATCTACAGCATGCATTTGAAACTTCACAGCTCCTTCTCCAGTAGAAAATATGGCTTTCTTTATTATAAAAGGAAATAGTTCTTCTTACAATAAAATTTACAAAAAGGATAGCATGGAAAAGTCCTTTTCTTGATCGAATTTATCTATACTTATACAATTTAATAAGTCCTTTGGTCTTCCTGCCCTTTGGGCTTCGTCTACAAATTGCTTACAAAAAAGTGACATTGTCTCCTAGTGAGTTCACTAATTTACGAAAAATATAACTATTACAAAATATGTGTCAATAAAACAAACATTCTAAGTGGGACCAGCCACCTCATCAATGAATTGCTTCCATGTATTGGCATTTGTCACTATTGTCTCAAACTCTGATGGCTCTAGAAATATTATAGTGACCTCATGCTTGGCAACTTGAGCTTTTATATTATCCATACTAGGCGGAATCAATCGAACTTGATCTTCCAATATATGGTTTCTGACCGCTTCCTGGGCTATTACATTCTTAAGCACTCTCTCATCCAAACTTTTGATCAGAAGAATGCCTAGTTCATCCTCTTGCCATCTAGCATGCAATTGATTCAAGTGCTCTTCATGCTCTGGTAATTCATCTAACCTCTTCTTGGCAGATGTTTGGCAGCGGTTGTAAGTTGTAAACACCTTTCTATAGAACTATGTGCAAACTCCTTTTGTTCTCTGGGATACCCTTATCAGTTCTTCAGCAGCTTTATTCCCAAATTCTATCAGCTCATATTCCAGTTTCACTCTTTCGGAGTCTTTGATCGATGCAATTGCTGGAGATTCCTTGGTTGTTTCCAACCAAGTGAAATTCCCTATGAGGATTTCTAGGACATCCTGGTTCTTGTCTTTAAATTGAGAAGGAAAACCTAAAATCTCTTCCAACCTAGCTTCCACTTGACGGACCTTCAACACCTCATCTTCTATCTGGATCTGCACCTCATATATTTTATTTCTGAGCATGAGGGCATGCTTTGTCAAAGGCTCTACATCAATTATTTGCTCATTGGACACCTTTAACAATACCTCCAATGAAGTCTTATGTGCCTCCAATGTTGCTAACTGGGTTTCATACTGTATTGCCTTCTGCTCAACAGTAGTCTTTTTCATTTCCAATTCTGCAACCTTGTTTTCCAAATTTCCTTTCTCCTTACTTAAATATTCATTAAATGATTTCAAACTGTCTTGTTATTCTTCTAAAATTTGGTGTCCCTATTGAATCCTTTCAAAGTATGATAGGGTAGCTTCATATTTTATTTTTGATTCTCTACCTACCTTTTCGTGCTTCCTCTGAACTTCCTTCATTTCAGCCATCTTCCCCTTATAATGCTTAATGGTTTCAGTAAGCTTGTCGACATTGTGAGCATTGGCATAGGCATTCAAAATGCCCATAGAAGCCACTTGCTTTGGGTGTGATTGTACATTACTCATCACAGTCCTCTATGTCACTGTGGTCATTGGTGGTTGAGTCCCTACCTTCAACATTTTCTCTTTCCTCCACGTAATGGATTTTGTTTTAGGATCGAAACGAATATCCTCCAAGCATGCCACATCGTATTGTTTAGATGGGGTAAATGGTATTAGCCCCATTTTAGCTATGGGGACATGACCCCTGGTAAGGATGCTACTAGATGTGGATGGAGGGTTCTCTGGATTATCTTGAATAGGGCTTTGCTCCTGAACTCCACCAGCTACAACTTCTTCATTTTACTAATTTTTCCCCTCCATGTGCTCTTATGTATCTTGTATTCCTAGCTCAGGGTTTGTAGCTTCTCGAGCAATAGATTTTTCAAACTCTGAAATTTTATTTAAAACAACTTCTGTATTCTTTTGCTTGGAATCCTCTACTTTATCTCTATGTGATTCCTCTGCCAACAATTCTTTTCTCCTGCTACAAGACTGTGAGCACTTTCTTCTTGGTCCTTCTTTGCAGCTTCTTCTTCTCCTTCATTTGGTTTTTTATTGTTTCTGCTACTTCCCTTGACCCTAGATTCCTTTCCCTTAAACTAATTGCTCACAGCTGCCATGTTATAGACATTCCTGAACACTTGCTCCTCTTTATCTAGATAGTTTGTATATTCAAAATTTACCTCGTGAATGGCCTTATGAGTCACCACCTTTCCTTGTGAATAATTTCGGTGGAATATTTTCTCTCCAAAATTGAAAATATCCAGTTCTTTGATGAAATTTCGAGCACTCTCAACCTTGTTGAATTTGTAGCTCCCTACATAGAAAGGTACTGGTGGGAACACAAATTTCTTTATGTCAAACAAATGATTTCCAAAACCATCCAGAAATACATGTCTAAATTCCTCCTTGTGCACTATGTAATCAGTTGCATACTTGGGCAGCAATGAGGGTGCTTTGGTGCCTCCATACATCCTTATATGCATGCCTTCTTCAGAGAAAAAAATAATATCCATACTCTTTGATTGATTCTACAGCTCCCTCTAACAAACATGGACACTCCTCTAGAAAGATCAACTTATATAGGTGCCTTACGAACTCCTCACATATCAACTGGTAATGGTTGTGATATTTATGGGCTCCTAGAATCTGATATATTGTGTATATTGAGGACTGCCCCTCTTTCCACACACATTTAAGCCTCTCGAACTTGTGTCGGTAGATTATGCAATCTATAAAAAAAGAAGACATAAAAAATTCTGATTTCCTCTATTTTAAACCTTCCTGGATTGCCTTGACACATTTGGACAAGTTCCTGGTAGCTATATCTTCCCATTTAAAAATTGTTCCCTCCATGGCTACATAGTACATGAGGGGAATCCAACCAAAATTATACATCTTCCCATCAGCCCTACCATACAACTTGCTTATTATCAATGTTATTATCTTGAGAGAGGTTCGATGATGGGTCGTCTCAATTTCTCCTGACTGTTTATGTCTGAAGGTCTTTCCCTCAGCCACCATCATCTTTGTTGTGTCTGTATAATCAAACTTTAGATTTTTAACCCATTCTATAGTTACACTTATTTCTGCCTCTGGTAGACTATAGGCTATTGAAATGAATGCAGGTTTGAACAATGCAACAGGATTTCCCTCCTCGTCATTTATTAGCATTCCTACTATCTCTATTTTCGAAAACATCCATCCAATGACCTCCGCATAGGGAAAAATATCCGTCCTAGTGGCTATTTTAGTTATCCCGGGCCTTAATATGTTCACGTACACAACTAGATCTTCCAAACCACATTCTGGCACCTTTCTTTCAACCAACATGGAGTATCTCTGGCCCCATTTGAGCTCAAGCTATGCTCCTATGCTTTTCTTAGTGTCTTCGTACACTATTTCAATTCTCACTGCTGGCGATACCTCAACAACTTCTGTGTCAGAATCACTCTTAGCAATTTTAAGCTTCTTCCTCCCCTTCCTCGTCATGATCTCTGCAGTAAATTGTACCTGCAAAAAATGGAGTTGTCTCAGTGCCCATATTTTAAATGATGATTATAAATGCAAGCATACAAACAAATACGCATGCCTACATATCCCACGGAATCAAAAACCTAAATCTTCCTTACTCTGCCGGTTTTGTCCATTAGAACGAGCGATACGGGGTACAAGTCAGGGTTACAGCTACACACAAACATCGGGTATGAGAAACCCTATTGAAGCCTCTGTGTTTCTTTCCTTTTTAGTGGCGAAACCCCCACTCAGCCCTAGGCACTCTCTCCCATAGGTGCAATGGAACTTTAAACTCTGTGGCAGTGGTGCCTTAGGGTAAAACCAGGCCCAATATCCCACATCCGATGCATATGAACCATCAAACCATAGCCTCTGCACGAAACAAAGGGAGTGCAGCCCACACCAACGCCCACAATTGGGCTTTCAACTGGATTCATACTGGTGAAATGCTCGGTTCCCTGAAAAATCATCCATAACCTAGCCGACTGGGAGAAAAATGCCTCTGGACAAGAGGGCAGGTTTTGTAGGCAGGTTGCTACTAGGGAAAACCTAAAAAACTAAGGGCCTTAAAACCCCTTTATAAACTGGGCCAACGACATAACCTAACCTACCCCTACATTGACGACAAACAAATTTTCAACCTTAACCAATAAACCACTTGAAAGAGGGGATTAGAATCCTACTTATCCGGTTAGAGGTTCACCATGCAACTAAAAGCAACTAGGGAGGACATGCCACGTGAGATCCACTAGGGAAATTGCACCATCAGCTCGAATGGGAAGAAACGCCCTCCAACTCCTAACTCCCTCCGTAAAAATAAAATGGTGAAAATAATTCGATCTTGGTAAAGAAAAGGCCTTCCGAGGGTCTTAAATCATCATTTAAGCTTACATGTGTAGGACCAAAATGTTGTTGGTGCTGAAAGCTTCGGACTAAAAACATAAGTCATCATTGGAAGAGCCCCGATGTAGTGACTAGATCACACTGATCCACCCATAACTATTGGCTTATAACTCAAAACTCCTCTAGTACCTTCCCCTATGGCTCATCTCCTAAAATCATATCAGCGAGGAAAAAATATGCCAATCGTCATAGCGGCTCTGAGTTCAAATATCTCTGCAATAGTAGGCTGTACCAAGATCGCATATTAACAAGAAATGTCTTTGTCGTAGCGGCAGCACATCAACAATTACCTCTGCAACAAGCTTGAAGAACCACCCCTCGTAGTGGCTCAAAACAGAGGAGACATCTGGTGTAGCGACTCCTGGAGACCAATTCAACAGATAAATAAAAAATTTCATTGCCATAGTGGGCACCACTTGCAAAGTTTCTTGCTATAGTGGAAATTAAAAAACAATGGGCATGCAAACAAGAAAAATACCCGCTATAGTGGCTTGATCACTACAATCCATCTGTTGCGGTGGGTTGAAAAAATAAAAAAGGTGTCTGTCGTAGCGCCTCGCATTTGAAAACTAGTCCGATGTTGCACCTCGAAACACTAAAGCACGCCCGCCGTAGCGGCCCGTATTCAAAGAAGAATACGTGGTAGCGGCTCAAAGCTGGGAAACCATCCGCTATAGTAGATCAAAACTCACTTTCTGCCTTAGTAAAAAATGAATCTATGGAACTCTTAATGATGAGCAGAAATTGTAAAGGATGAAAATTAAATTCAAAGCATTTTAAGGAGAAAACTAAGACTTTCAAAGGGGTCCTAAAAAATAAAAAGAATTTTTTTTTGGGTAGTTGTTGGAGCAGCAACAGTCAGGAATATTATTTTTGAGACTCACTAGCTCTTCTCCACTTTCTAACCTTGACAAATGGTCTAGTCCTAAATTTATTCAACCCGGTTTGACAATAATATCATAGTCAAATTATTGGAATAGGAGAAGCCATCGAAAAATATACCCCCCCCACAACACTGTGTTACCTAACCAAATACTTCAATGCATAATGGTATGCATACATTTTGAAGTGTCATCCTAGTAGATAATGTCAAACATTTTGGAGAGCATATATCATAACAAGTCCTTCACTTTCAGTAGTAGTATAATTATTTTCTTTCATCGATAGTTTTATACTAGCAAATGCAATAGGGTGATTAATAGAACCCTCTCTTGGTTATGCAAGTACAAAGTCAAGCGCAATAGATGATGCATTAGTGTGTACATGAAATTATTTTTTCCAGTCTGAAAATACCAATATAGGTGTTGTAACCATCTTACTTTTAAGAACATTGCTCATTCCATTGGAACTTGACATCTTTCTCCAACAATTTTTACATAGGGGTTGTAACCTATGTATATCCGCTTATGAACTTTCTATAATACCATTTATGTACCAAGGTAGTTCTCAATTGTTTCATTGTCGAATGTGGTGGTAGGTCGATAATAATAACAATCTTGACAGGATCCATCAGTATTCCATCTTGACAAACCACATGAACTAGTAAGATGCCAAAAGGGGCACAAAAATGCACTTCTTTAAATTAAGATAAATCTGAAACTGTCTACACTAGTTGAGCATCATTCTCATACTCTCAATGTGATCTTTTACTATTCCATATACCATTCAGTCATCAAAGTATACTTCAATAAATTTATGTATGAAATCTTTAAAATAAGCTACAACTATTCTAGAAAAAATAGCAAGATCATTCTTGAGGCCAGAGGTAATTACCGTGTACTGGAAGCATCCCCATTCTATCGCAAAGGTTGTTTTGTACCCATATTTCTTTGCAATACTTATCTAATGGTAACCAGAGAATCCATCAGTAAATGAATACACTTCTTTCCCTCCCACACTTTCCAACACTTCATCTGTAAATGGGGTCATAAATGGATCATGTAGGAAGAAATCATTTAGTTTCCTCAAGTTGACACAGATACGGACTTCACCAGTCTTCTTTTCTTGCACTACCATAGGATTAATCCATTCAGATTCCTCGACAAGTTCTATAATTCCTGCATATAGCATTTTTTCTAACTCTATCTTGATTTTTTCATTATATCTTGGATCGAGTCTATACAGTCGTTGTTTGATAGGTTTGGCATCGAGGCTTCAGGGCAATCTTCATTTCTCCCTGATCACCAACAATTCCCTTAATTTTTGAAAATTTTGTGGGAAATAGATCCTAGAATTCATGTAATAAGTCGATAATCTTCCCTATGGTCTCATCATCCCAATAGTATCTGATATTGGAAAATTTTTGGTTCTTTGGAGAACAAATATTTACTTTCTTTACTTTAAGAGGATTTATTAATTCCTCACTTGATATGCCTGACCCCTCCACTTCTTGAGTACCCTTATATTTAGGAATATTTATGTCGTGTGGATCATCATAATTGGTTTCACCTATTATATTGTAGCACTCAATCCATTGTTGAACAGTTTCATTTCTTTGATGGAAACTTTTCATCGACATAGGAATGTCTTTAAAGATCTTATTTTTGATTACTTGCAAAGAGGCATGAATTGTCAAATTATCATCACCAAACTTGATTTTATGATTGAAAATGGCAGGTAGCTCTTCCTAGTAAATTGTTTCTCATTGCAACTCAACCGATGTATACTAGTTTCTCAGTATCATGCCAAATGTGTGTACGAATTGATGGACCCATTCTTGTCGCAGTGATGTATCCCATGTCACACAACAATGCTCAATATGTTTAATAGTATTAGTCATTCATGTATATTTCTAACCAGTATAGAGCACTTTCTATCCAAATCAGACTTCCAACAAATTGAAATAGATTTCTTATGACCAACCTGCCATCTTGCGGGTGTAGCCTTCAATCAAAAATCCAAGGATAACAAACACTGAGATTCAGATACTTTCTATTAAAATTCTATAATAAAGGATTCCAATTTAGGTAAACCTTCATAGGTAGGTATATCACATACCTTAGTACCTACCCGTCGCATAGATTTCATGATTCTTTAACATTTCCACATTGATACTTCATGTAGTCGATTTTTCCAGTTCTCCAGAGCTTCTCCTTAGTCTAAGGAGTAGAAGATAAGCCTTCACCAACTGGTTTTTCCATCGGTTATCAGACTAACATAGTCATTAATCACAGAAGTAATATTATATATATGATCTATATTTCCATATTGTCCTTCACTGTGTACTTGATCAACATATCTCTAGCCTTCCATAGGATCAATTGGAGCAACCACCCTTAGTTTTGAATCCTCAAATGTTAATATCCTTTTATTGAAATTTATAATGGTTTTATTTTCAATATTCCAGTTAATCCCTAGAAGTGGGGGATATGGGTATCATCAGCAATTTCTATAACCTCAAAATTTGCATAGGTTTGGATTCCTTCTATTTCGACGGGAACTTGTGTTAATAGGAAGAACCTTTGACTGGTTGAATAATATTAGTTGAATGAGATACCATACTAGTCTCGGCTTCCCCATATTTTCCCATGTCTATCAGGTGAGAATGTTAACATCTGAGCCCAAGTCCAAAATAATATAATCCATGTCATAGTCACCTATCTAGGTATTTGTTATAAGAAATTCTCAATCGGTGCTGACAGAGGTTGTTTCCCTAGCTTGAAACACTCAACACTAGAACAAAACAACTACAAGATAAAGAAACTTTCACTAGGGTTGAATAAACTTCTTGTTTTGACTTCTCTTCTTACCTTCCATAGGATACAAAGGTTTGATCCTTGAAGTGTTTTATCTATGCGAATAACCTACAAGAGACACAACAAAATACAAACCAAGTAAGAGTAACAAGATAGCTCATGATCCTATGTAAAAGACCAAGAAATTAAACAATAAACACAGCATGATAATCATACAGACAAATTCTTATGGGAAAGAAAATATATTTGTATTAAACAATGAAAAAGGAGAGTCTACATCCTATGCCTTGGTGTTGAGAACTCTTCTCAAATGAACCTTTCCTCAAAGCCTCAAACTTTCCTAATCAAGAATCTGACTGAATTTGGCCATAATTTGGATGCAATAGCACATTCTTTCTTTTTCTACCCATGAGGGGTGAGCTAGTATACAAATGCATGAGTGGATATGATAAGTTGAGGATTCCATGGGAGAGGTGGAGGGGTGATCCTAGGATGGGGGGTCTCGAGCTCCAGCTGTCTTGAATCATAGGGATAAGGCTCCATGAAGTTTAGCTTCGAGATTCCTCTCGAACCTTCCTTTCTTCATTCATAAGTCAATCACCGCACCTTGTTCAAGGATAAAATGCGGTACCAAGGGGGAACTGTAGCTTGTAAATGGTCAATAGGAGGTGCGACCACTTTTTGGAGATATAAAGGAAGCGTTATTGAGATGGGTACCATAGCTTGTCCACAGGTAAAGTATAGTGGTGGAAAAAACTATGAAATTGTTCCTCCTTGCTCATTTCTAACTTCAACCTTTAAAGAATTCAAGGAAAATATTGATATTTCTATCTTGCAACATGGTGTTGATGATAAATATGTGTAACATCATTCATGCTTATCTCGCAACCATTTTTTAGTCTTTTTCCAATGTCGTTAACTTTCTTTTTTGTCACACATTTATTTGAGGTTCTTTGGCTAAATATGCTAGTTTTGACAAGAATCCTTATCTTCTATCAATTATAAACAACTTTTAAATAAATATTTCAACTTAATAACCTTCTCTATCAATTTTCTTTGAGATAACTATTCAAATCGTTGAGGCATTTCTAGCATTCGTCCTTCATTTCATATTGTAATCGGAATTTGATGCTTGAATTTTGCCGGTGAACTCATGACATGACTCAAACAATCCTTCATTTTCTTTTGATACATTAAATAGAAATTTCTTTTGTTGTCTTATTTGAACTCTTTGTTTTCTATATGGTGCTTTTTTATCTCCTTCAGTCGCAGCACCTCCTCTTGTTACAACCGCAATATTAAGTTCCCGAGGTTTAGCAAAAATATTGTGAATGTTTGTATTGGAATTTTGAGGTGGCTTCTATTTTCCCACATTTATGGCCTACAACTTAGCAATCAGCTAAGGGAATTATTTAACATTGTGGTCCAATGCTTTACAATATGAACACATTAATGTAGGATTAGTGCAATCTCTGGAAAAATGTCCACGATGTACACAATTATAGCAATTGACTTGGCCCCTTGTGTGACAAAATCCTCCTCATCAGCCTTGTCCTTTAAAAATATCACCCCCCTAGGTTGAGGGTATTGTTGATATTGATCAGCTTGCATATGTTCATCATTTTTCATTAGATATGTGTCAATTGTTTTCTCCTGCAACAACTAATATGCCCTGCAATATTTTTGAACGTGACCCACTGATCAACAGAATTTACAATATATTTTGGCCGATGCACTTACTATTTTTTGTAAATATAATCCTCCCTCTGACCGATGTCCTCTGGTCTGACAAATTATACACCAGGGAATTCCTTCTAAATTTATAGGATTTGGTGCTTCTGATGCAAGATCATTCATTAATGTTTGGCATGAGTCTTTAAGATGGCATTCAGTTTTTCATCTTGTAAAATAGAGTTCCTCATGTACTTATTTTCCTTTCTTGATATCGTGTATCTGTAATGTGAGGTTGGAAAGTTGTGATTGTATCTACATCATTCTTGCACCAGTTTCTCCGACTGGTGAAGCGTCTAACTTCATGCCAAGCGTGAGAGCTTTGTTTTGGGATAAGATGTTCTATTTTGTCAAAGGAATATGGATATGAGTTAGCATTTCCATAATAAATAATTATTTATTTTGAACTTCTGACATCTAAAAACTTACTTTGGCCATCAGCACTTCAAATCTTTGGTCTAAGTCCCAAACAGACTCAATCGAGAACTTATTGATCTCTTTTAATTATGTGATGCATTATGACTAAGACTTAGGATTTTTGAACTCTTCTATCAATCTCATATGGATATGATCTAATTATTTATGAGGGATCCCTATTGGAACCACAGATAATTTCATATACTAGTCAAGAGCACAACCTCTAAAGGTTGTGATCATTTGGGCTCATTTTATAGCCTCATCTTGGACCTACCGCACTATCCATATAGCTTTGCATATGAACCAATGTTGCTTAGGGTCCTTTAACTCATTCTCATTAAATATAGGTAACTTATATCACTTTATACCATTCTATGTACCCATTGTATTATTGAATTAAAGGTTCCACTAGTAGGAATTCCTTGACTAGTATTTCCACTATTACAATTAATATGATCGAAAAACCACCTAGTGATGTGATTTTAGGTATTACCTCAGGTTTTGGGGATGTATGCGGGGTCACGGGTATGATCTAGTCTTGATTTGGATTTGGTACCTCTACTTCTTCTTCTTCTTAAGATATAAGTTGATATTCCTCCTCTTAATCGTAGGATTCTCCATCAAGGTGTGGAGCCAATTTGTAGTCCTATATTTTGTTCATGCTGCAAATTCCTATTCTTGTCAGATTCCTTATTCTCTTTCCCGACCAAAATATTCTTCCACTACTAAGGAATCCACCTTCTTTCCTAGTATCTCTATCAATAGGAAACATCTCAGCTTATTCTGGTCCATTTTTCTTTCAATATTTCTTGCGACATTACCCTGGGTCTCCGCACACAAAGATTTGTTCGTCGAACTTCATTCTCATAATCTCTTTTTCACATACCAACATATTTATCCACAGTTTCAAGGACTTCAAATAGAAGCCACAATGTTCCTAAAATAACTATCTTTATGTTTCATTATATGACCATATCGTATCGACTGAAATCTCAGTAATATATCCCTACATAATACTATCAACCCAAAATTCAACATCCTTAGATATAGGATTATTAACTCTTTTTAGCGGACGTTGGATCAACTGAGGAATCCACTCTGTGGGTTCTCTGCCTTGAAAATTTTTCTTTTGAGTTTATAGCTTCGACAACCAGTCATGCAATAGAATGGGAAATTCACTAAATAAAATCTCATGAATGTCTGTGTAAAGATATTTTCTAACTAGTCTGCCATGCTCAATCACAATCCTTAACTTTCTTCTTGTGATAACTCGTGTGCTTTGTAATCAACCCAATCATGAATTTATGGCCTCGTCGGGTGCCAAAACATATCCCTGTTAGAATGATTCTAGCCCCAACAATGGAACCATTTGTTGGCATATTTTCTATTGACCTAGGTTCATACTTTCGTATCTATCAACAAAGAACAAGATATCAACCTAAAAGAGTATAACTCCATTGGAAATACCTGCGACGCAAGAAAGGTATCACCCAATATATATATGGAGACTGTCAGAACCAATTTTTCACAATTATGTAAGGGGATTTTCTTATCATAGCATCAACAGACCACTGTACAAAAACCAAGGAATGGAATCATGCCATCATACATATAGTAGGGAATAAAGCATATTGATCCATCGACACACATAGAAATCATGTAATATATATANTATATCAAAGAAACAAGGACACATGTTTAATAGGGAAATCCATATGATAAAAACCACAAAGGAACTCTCCATATTGCATGAGTAATGTTTGAACGCCTTCGATATGCAGACACATCCTATAGACTCTTCTCTAGATATTCATTTTACAATCTATGAAGTCTTTACTCATCTCATGCTCTAATGTTCAGGTCTCGCTCTCTTTATTCCTCTCAGTATTTTTCTCTTCTCTATTGGTCATCCACACACAACTTAGATTGACCTTATAATATTTTTACAATTCTTGTACTCATTGACTAATTCTTATTTGTTAGACAATAGGTTGTTGTACTAACTCAAAATATCTCATTACATTTAAATATAGGCACTATCGACCATGGTTACAATCATACTTTATTCCCAAAATATATTATTAGTCTAACTACCTCTTACCCATAAATTTTTTCAACTCCTCATTTCGAGTTTCTCTTCTCCTATTTTTCCGCATCCTCTTGTTAGAGACATTTACCACCATACACACTCTTTTTGGTCAATTTGGCCTAGTTCAACCACTATCCTAAGTATTATTGACTTAATTGACATCAAAGGAGCACTAGATGACATCAACTAGATCACACCCACACCTACCTTTAGTCAAGGAGGCTAACTTATCCTTCTCCTACATTCGGGGAGGCTAACTGGAGCACTCTGGGGGTGATCTGAGTGTCATTAATGCCCCATATTGCTAATTGATGGTTACAATCAGTTAAACAAAGTAGTGAAGGCACCCTCCATCATTAAATTAATTATTTATTGATTATTTAAAGAACTGGAGTCAACAGAGGCGTCTCCAACCACTTATGATGTTTAGTTACACTTCAGTTAACCTCATCGGGGTTCATTGGAGTCATTGAATCGCTACCACTTGTTGGTTGGCTTACTATGACATGTGTCTAACCTACTTTCAGTTATATTCATTCATTTATTGCACTCCAACTTCAGTTAGGGCTCATTTTAGTTAATTAAGGTTTTGATCAGTGATTAACTGAAGTGTTGACTATGGCTTACATTTAGTTAAGCTAGACTCATTCATTCAATTCGAATGACCTCCTTGGGAATTTGAATTGCTTTGTCATTCATGCTTGCAGCATGATCATGTATTTTATTACTCATTCTTTGTGTGAATATACAGAGCGGGTACTCATTTTGTAGCCCTATTACACCATTTTCATGACTTATTGTTATTAATCTTTGATAAGACTTGTGTTTAGTCCCTATATTACCGTGGAAGATTAATATGGTATCAGATCTCACGATGGGATGAAGCTCAGATCTCTCAAAAACAAGGTTTTTGTTAGATCTTGCATGAAAATTGAGCAATAGCTCAAAAATCCAGCACTACACCAGAATCCAAGGCTTACCACTTAATACCCCAAGTAAAGAACATGTTAATCAAGCTTGCTTGATTGACTATGCTGGGTGTAATGAAAGCTAAAATGTGCAGGCTTCCTAACCTTACATTGCCCCTTTTTTTGTGATTTTCAGGTTTTTGACAGGTGAAAGAATTCACTCCAGCAAATTTAGATGGCTTCTTCCGTAGATATTTTGACTCCATTCAACTTCCACTCATGGAAAGGAGACATGAAGATCCAGATTCACTCCAGAGGACTCTATAGGGTCACCATGGACACTGAAGAAGAGCCTAGTTCTGCAATAGACCAAATATAGATTCTTGAACAAGAAGGATAAAGCATTCGAATTCTTGTGCCTCTCTGTTTCTCGAGATCTTCTTTTCCATCATTCAAGATTGAAGACTCCAAAAAAAATTTGGGACAAATTGGAAGCCCTGTATGGAAAGCAGGATGATTTGAGAGTTTACCATCTTGAAAATGAATTGATGTCTCTCCAGCCCTCCAATTTTGAGACCTTGAATGACTTTTTCACAAAGTTCAAGAAGATTGTCTTACTATTGAAGCAATGCAAAGTGGACAAAGAGGATGATCAGCTCATCCTCGCCATACTCTCCAAAATTGGAGCTGATTATTCAGTTTTTGTCTCTACATTCCCTGTGGGAAAGCTCACAACCCCTGGATGGAAGATTCCTACACTCAATGCCTTCATTGAGTCCCTAAGAAGTGAACATGATAAGCTTGTCCATATGGGGATCATCATATCCTCCCATGATAAATCCCTCCATTTTTGGGGGCCCAAATATCTAAAGGGTAAAGGAAAGCAGTAGAAGAATCCAAAAACTGAATTCGAAGCTCCTAAGCGTAAAGTTGAAAACCAGCAGCATCATGAGTCTTCCAGCTCAAAGAAGAACAAAGTAAAAGGGCATCATGGAAAGGAAAAAGTCAAGTTTTCATACTGCAGGAAGGGATTCCACCCTGAACATGCCTGCATGAAGAAGAATCTTGATGAAGCTACCTCTCTCCTTGAGAGAAATCACATCAATCTTCCGGAAAAATTTTGGAGGAGAGATCAGAAAGATCGGGAACCACAATATGAAAAATGTCATGTCCTCATGGCAAGAACTTCAAAGTCCAAAGCACTCTTGATTGATTATGGAGCTTTGAACCACATGATGGCTGAAAGAGAATCCTTTTCATCCTTGGAGACCGGAAAATCCATTCCCATCCACATGGGAGATGACTCCACCATCATTTCAGAAGGACAAGGTACGGTTCATCTTGAGAATGGCTATTTTTCAAATGTTTTGTATGTACCGTCTCTGCCATCAAATCTCCTTAGTGTCTGTTAGATGACACATATAGAATTTCCTAAGAGAGTATCTTGCAGCCCTAATGATGTTGAGATAACGGAACTTTCATTCGGGAAACTCATTGCTAAAGGCCTTGCAAACCATCATGCAAAAGCCTATGAGTTCTCCCACTTTGTGGTTGATGCAAAGCCCACCGCTCTGCTAACTCATGGAAATGAAGTTAGTAGGATATGGAACGAAAGGTTTGGCCATCTAAATCTCAAATATTTGAAGCAATTAGAGAAAAAATCCATGGTTTAAGGTCTTCCGGTCATCAAGGCAACCACTGGAAATTGCAAGGGTTGTGTGGTTGGAAAACACCCTAAGCACAAGTTCGATCGGGGGAAGGCAAACTAAGCTACATGCATATTGGGGCTGATGGATTATGATATCAGTGGTATGATTCCTATTACATCCATGAATGGATCAAGGTATCTTCTGACTTTAATTGATGATTTTTTAAGGTACACATGGGTCTTCTTTCTCAAAAATAAGTCTGAAGTATGTGAAAAAATTTCTGAACTGAAGGCCTTGATCGAGAATGCCTCTGGGCTTAAGATCAATATATTGAGACATGATAATGGTAGGGAGTATGTCAGTAATTATTTGCTGCACATATTCTCCCAAATTGGTATTCAGGTCCAACATTCAATTCCCTACACTCCCCAGCAGAACAGAGTAGCGGAAAGGAAGAATCGATCTCTCAAGGAGATGACCACCTGTATGTTGGAATCAAGGAACTTGGCTGAAAATTTATGGTTCTGAATCCATGCATGCTAAATAATACATTCATAACAGGTTTCCACACTCATTTTTTAAAGGTAATACTCATTTATAATCATACTTTAGACACAAGCTGGATGTGTCGAACCTACGGGTGTTTGGGTCCACTGCATGGGCCCGGATTCCACTTGATAAAAGAAGGGCTTTGCAACTGCAAAGCATAGAATGTCTATTTATTGGGTATCCTGATGAATCAAATGGTTTCAATATTCTGTATATCAAAACAAAACATATCATCATCGAAAGGAGTGTCAAGTTCGATGAGCCTCTTCAGGAGGTGGAACTACTGAAGGAGAAAACTGCTGATTTTCCTTCCTATTCTACTGAATATTTTGATGATGAAATTGGGGGTGATGACACTGATTTGGATCCTATGATTTATGATATCATTGTACATCAAACATCATATTCTAAATCAAAACCTTAAGTACAAAATCATCTTCCCACATGGGCCCGACAGACACTCTCCTTCGCAGGAGATAGCATTGGAAATCCGGATGATCCAAGGAGAACTTGGTCTGATTTCCAAAGAGAAGGTATTGCACTCTCTTTTCCTAATAATTTTCTGTAAAAAAATTGATAGTTTATGATTATTTCAGACCCAAAATCCTACTACCATGCTCAGAAGGATCCGAGATGGCAAGTTTCCATGGATGAAGAGATGAATTCTCTTCAAAAAAACACTACTTTGGAGCTAGTTTCTCTCCCTCCGGAAGGAAATTGGTTCAATTCAAGTCGGTGTTTTGGACCAAGGTTGCTGCTTATGGAAGAAAATATAAATATAAGGCAAGGCTGGTGGAAAAAATTTTCTCTCATGTCCAAGGTGTGGACTACCATGAAACCTTTGCACCGGTTGCAAAAATGGACTCCATCCACCTAGTTTTGCCAATTTCGACATCTAAGCACTGGGAAGTGCATCATATGGATGTTAAGTCAGCATTTATGCATGGATATCTTCCTGAGGAGATATATATGAATCAGACTGAGGGATACATATCTGATCCATCTTTTGTTTGCAAGCTAAAGAAGTCACTATACGGGTTAAAACAAGCCCCAAGAGAGTGGTATTCGAAGATGGACGCCTTCCTTCTTTCGCAAAACTTCCAAAGGTGTAGATCATATCCAAATGTGTATTTACAGAAGTATTATGGTAATTTGATTATTATTGTTTTATATTTTTATGAATTATTGATCACAGGTGGCACATTTGCTTCTATTTTAGCCATCAAAACTGCTCTCGACAATGCCTTTGAAATGAGTGATTTGGGGCTTCTAAAACAATTTTTGGGGCTCAAAATTGAGAAAAAATATGATGGGATAATGGTCACTCAGTAAAAATACATATAATACCTTTTAGTCAAGTTTAACATGGCTGAATGTATGCATGCACCATTCCCTTTCCTTTCAGGGATCATCCTTGAAGAAGGAAAAATCACACCTCCCATGGACTGCACTATCTATTGACAACTAATTGGTAGCTTGTTGTACTTGACACATTCTCAGCCTGATATCAGTTATGCCATGAATTTTGTATCAATATACATGCAGCAGCCTCATTATATTCATTGGAATGAATCCAAGATGATCCTCCAGTATATTCAGGGAACCAGGACCTACAGCATTCACTATGCTACAGACTCTGAGCTAGAGCTGGTTGGATACACAGATTCCGATTAGGCGGGTGATTTTATTGATCAGAAGTCTACTTATAGATATGTATTCATGTTTGGTGGTGGCCCCATTTTATGGTCTAGCAAAAAGTAGCATGCCATAGCATTATCTTCAGCAGAGGCTGAGTATCGAAAGCGGTGAATGATTGCATCCAAGCAGTTTGGTTGCAAGGCATTCTTTCAAAGTTTGATCTTGGTAGTAATTTGTCCAATATCCTATTTTGTGACAATCAAAGTGCTATTAAGATATCCATAGGTCCAGTTACCAGGCAGAGGACCAAGCATGTAGAGATCCACATGCACTATATTAGGGAGCTAGTGCATGACAGGACCATGATTCTGCAATACTGCCCGACTGATGAGCAGGTTGTAGACATCTTCACCAAGAGATTTTAGAAAATAAGTTAACTTACCTCCATTCACTATTGGGGGTGAGTTCATCAGGGCAATTTAGACTACTTTCAGTGTTCAGCNGGGCCCTATCAATTTTTTTTTTCTAACTCCTCCTGAGTATAGCTTAAGGGGGGGTGTTGGAGACATTTACCACCATACACACTCTTTTTGGTTAATTTGGCCTAGTGAAACCACTATCCTAAGTATTATTGACTTAATTGACATCAGAAGAGCACTATATGACATCATATAGATCACATCCACGCCTACCATTAGTCAAGGAGGCTAACTTAGACTTCTCCTACATTCAGGGAGGCTAACTGGAGCACTCTGGGGGTGATTTGAGTGTCATTAATGCCATATTTCTAACTGATGGTTAAAATCAGTTAAATAGAGCAGTGAAGGTGCCCTCCATCATTAAATTTATTATTTATTGTTTATTTAATGAACTGGAGTCAACATAGGCACCTCCAACCACTTCTGATGTTCATTTACACTTCAGTTAACCTCATCGGGGTTCATTGGAGTCATTGAAGCGCGACCACTTGTTGGTTGGCTTGATATGACATGTGTCTAACCTACTTTCAGTTAGACTCAGTAATTTATTCCACTCTGACTTCAGTTAGGGATCAGTTGAGTCAATTAGGGTTTTCATCAGTGGTTAACTGGAGTGTTGACTATGGCTTACATTTAGTTAATCCAGACTCACTCATTCAATTTGAATGACCTCCTTGGGAATTCAAATTGCTTTGTCATTCATGCTTGCAGCATGATCATGTATTGTATTACTAATTCTTTGTGTGAATATACAGAGCGGCTACTCCTTTTGTATCCCTATTACACCATTTTCATGACTTATTGTTATTAATCTTTGATGAGACTTGTGTTTAGTCCCTAGATTACTATGGTAGATTAATACCTCTTTTGTCGCGGTCTTTGCTCACCTTGCAACCAGAATATTTATTTTCCCGAACAAAATTATGTTTAATTTTTCCTAGGGCCAATAAAAACTATAGGGAATCAAGGGAGAAATATTATATTGAATCTTGTCTTCAATCTACCATCATTCTGTAGCATCATTCCATACTTCAACAATTCTTGGCACCATCTTTTCAAGGGAATTTGGTCTCTGATATCCTAGTTTTTATTGAGATGCAATTTTCATATTTGGATGTGAGTATACTCGAGACTTTGTTTTGAAAATGACTCCACTACAAATACTCTTATACTTGAAGATAATATTTTCTCATGTAAGGTAGGGTAGGATAGTGTAGAAAAATAAAATAAAGAAATAAAATAGTAAAGATAAAAATAAGTCCAGATGTGAAAACCAGTTTACTAGTGCAACAAGACACAAACTTTCCTTGAAAACCAAGTTACTAGTTGGCAAGGTTTACAATAAGATATGCAAGTTTCATGTTGGTTATATTTTTCACTATAGATCTTCACAATCATTTGTTTTGTATTTTTATTGGATGGTATCGAATTCATTAATATTCACCTTCCAATGGTCTTGTCTTGTTGACCTCAGCACATTATCTGGGAAACAAGACTTGAGTTATGTATAGTACCTTGGAATTTAAATGCATCAATGGTAAATTTCCTCATTGGTAATCAAAGGAATACATTGATGTCTCTTGTTTGCAGATCCTACAGGTGACTTGAATTCAACACATCCATTTGTACCTATCAAATTGTACTATTTTACCTTGATAACTCATTGTCATCATTGGTGACCTGTCTCACGTTCGTTAACCATTTTCATTATTGATTGGTAATCCAATGAATTTTTTCCATGTTCAACTTCAAGAAAATCCATTCACATGGATTAAAGAGTACATAAGCACAAATATTGGATGAAGACTATATATTTTTATTGTTCCAGCAGTTTAGAAATACTTTTTCATTTAGTTCAGTTTGCACAGTTCCTCATCTGAGATCAGATTCAGACTTCACAAATTTCATCCTCCAACTACATCTATCAGCAATAGTTTGCATCCTATATCATCCCATCCTACATATGTACATTCATGTCAACCAAGGCTTCCACAGAGGTAAAACTTCAGGTAAAATAGCATGATTTTTTTATTTATTAAATATTTGGAAATATGTCATGAAAATCATCAAGCATTATCCCCTTCTCTACTTTTTGTCATTTTTCAAGAGTATAAAAAGACTTCATTTTGGGAGGGAAAACCATGCCATTTCCTCTTTTATCCATCAACTACTATCTCTATCCATTTATAAACTCTCACCATTCCACTTCATGCACACCCAATTAAAATCCTTCCCAACATCCAAGCATGAGTAAATGATTTGTTGTTGCCACCCAAGAACCAGCAGTAAACAAAAAAAGAATATCATGTTGTACATTGTCACATTAGCAAGATGAAATCTATAAGTATGGTTTCTTTGTTTCATATCCATGATGTATTATTTCATCTCATGAGATATGTTTTTCAGTTATCTTTTCCAACCTCTTGCTTCAGGGTTCTCCCACATATTGCATATCTTCAAAAAATTTGTTGTTGTGGATTCATTGAAGGTTACATCATATGTGTTACATGGATTGAAATCATACATGTCAAAAGGATTTGATGGGATGTGAATTCAATGGATTCTTCATGAATGATTACAATGTCAACCCTTTCATTAATATTTTTCCCTCCCATATGAGCATAATGCTTTTTTATGTATGCACATTCTTCATGCTTGATGGTACACATCATTGTTTAGAAGTTGTTTATGTGCTCATAAGATTTACCAGGGGAGCATGATAATGGTTCTCTTGGGTAGTAGCATGGTGATTTTGTGGCAGCCTCTATTGCAATTATGAGAATATTCTTATAATTGTATACACCAATGTCAATTGAAGGGATTCATTATTAAAAAGGAAATAGAAACAATGTCTCTACCTGAAATTTAAATTTTTTATGTAGTAGCTTGTTTCAAAGGCCGTTTCCCATAGTTTTTTCAAACAACGGGAGAAGCCTATTTTTCCATACAATAGGGACAATTTTTGCTGCTAACAAGATGTTTTCTTCATGATTGATTTGGCTCTGTTATTATTTGGAAATGGTGTTTATGCTCATAATATCTACAAGGATGTAAGATATTGTTTATAATAGTTTGATAGCAATACCATATCCAAACTCATGGAAATCGACTAGTTCGGGAATGAAATAAGTTGCAAGGTCAATCATTTTTGGTATTGCTTTCCATTATTTGGTTATTGATTGTCCACATTTATGAGATCAGTTTCAACATATTTTATAACAATGGTTAACTATGTTTTTAGAGACTTTATAGATACTTAGATGTGAGAAGGATTTCATGGTGTTTTGTTGAAATCCCTTGTTTTTATTATACACATGGATCTCATGGGATTGGTAGTGTAAATCCATTATTTTGGAAAATATTCCATCAACAATCCAAATCAGATTTTATATGACAGGAGTGTGAAATAAAACAACTTCAACATTTATTAAGCAAGCATTCCATAGGAATATTTCAAAATCAGTAATTATAGCAGTACTTTAGCACGTTCCTTAACAATATTGTGGTGTAATTAGCAGACAAGAACAATTTTATGACATTCTTTTCTCCACATGAAGAATGAGGGGCTGCAAAACTCATTGGAATTTCCAGATTTTGTCTTGGGGAAGCCACATCTTTGTTGGGTAATCTTAATTACATAGTAAACTTGTCATTTTGACACAACAATATTTGAACACAAAATCCGACGACATCCAACAAAATTGACCCTGTCGTCGGATTTCACCTTGGTAATTATGACCTTTTTGTTATTTTTTAATTTTCTCACGTTTGCATTGTATATTCAACAATCGTCAATAATCCAACGACTGTAGTCGGGTATTTGATGACATCCATCGAATTACAGACGAAAAAAATTACAACGCTCAAAATCTTAATTTCATCAGATATCCGACAAGAATTTAATTTTAGAAAGAATGTAATAGGAATTTGCGCATGGACTATTTTGCATAGAAAAAGCCACAAATATTTCAATTGTCACTATGATTAAAAATAGTTAAAAGTGGACATTTATTTTTCAATATCGATAATCATCAGTCAAGCTTGGTATCATAAAATGTTAGAAGATAACAATATTCTTGATCATCGCGATCAAAATCATGAATTGCTTGCTAGATTGTGGGATGGACTGAAAATAAAGGGTGATGGGAAATGTTATTGTCCATGTAGTCAATGTAGGGGATTTAAAAGGAGAATAATAACTATTTAAACATCCAAAAGAAATTGTAGGGAAGAGGGACATGCTGAGGGGAGGAATGACTACCGTCAATTTGTAAGTTTTTCATTATATATATGTCTTTATATTGATTGGTTTTGTAAATGCATGTATCATTTTAATATTTATTATATTAACTAATATATCTTGATGGTTTCATGTAATTATAAAGGAAATACTTCCTATGGCATATCGCTCAAACGATGTTCTTTCAGAACAAGCATCAATGTACCATAGAGCTATGAATAATGAAGAACACATTAATGATCATATTGAAGAAGATTATCATGCTGATGACATAGTTGAAGTTGATAGTAAAAATACATTGATCCATTATACATTTAAAGTTAGAATGGATGATGATCATGATCATGATCATGAAAATGTTGACTTTGATGATGTTCATGATTTATCTCTTCTTCAGAAGGAATATACCCCTTTATGAAGGATCCAACACAAATATTCTCTATGTTATATTGTTGATAATGAACTTCAAGGTTATGATTGGTCTTTCAAACAGATCAGTCACACAGATGTTGAGGTATGTAATATATTCCATCACATCTTATCATGATAAAGGTGATATTTGATCCTCTAATAATTTCATTGTTAATTCATAATTCAAATTAATACAGATGAAAAATATTTCATTAATATTATTTATATGTTATATTAACTAGTTTTTTACTTTAATTTGTTGTAGCTTGATAGATGAATTTTTGTTACCATCACCAAATATTTTACCTCACACATATCGATATTTATTTATCATCATAAAAGAAATTGGAATGCAATATGAAGCAATTCATGCATGCCTCGATGACCATATCATATATTATAAACAAAATGAATTTGAAACAAAATTTCCAAAATGTCATATCAGTAGATATCGAACAGATAAAGTAACAAAAAGGGTTCCTCGCAAGGTTCTTCGTTATATTCTCATTATTCCATGTTTGCAATGATTGTTTAGGTGCAAAAGCATAGCATAATTTATGGATTAACATGCACATAATAGAATTCAAGATTACATTCTTTGAATTCCTGCATATGGTTCTGCATTTAGAGATATGGAGGAAAAATGGCCACACTTTAAAGAAGAACCTCGTAATGAAAGGATTTATTTGGAAGCATATGGTGTCAATCCATATGCATAGAAGAGATATATTTACTCGGTGTGGCCTATTTTTGTTATCAACAATAGCATTCCTCCATGGTTTTCAATAAAGAGGGAGCTCATAATGTTGGAAATCATTATTCCAGGTATGTATCTACAACAACAAAAAATTAATTTAGTGCCATATCACTTGTCTTATTTTGTTACATAATTTCACATATTTTTTGTCTTTTATTGTTGTGTATTATTTATATATCTTAATGGCTATAATAATTATATATTTAGTATGTTCAAATCAATCAACTAAGGACCAAGTTAAATATATGAATGTATATATATAGCCTCTTGTTGACGAACTACTAAAGCTATGGAATGGAATCACTATGTATGATGTATCTAGACCAATACGACATAGGTAATTTCAATTCCATGCAATGCTTGTATGGACAATACATGATTCCCCAGGGTTAACCCATTTTTGTGGTATGTAATTATAAGGTTGACTTTAATAGTATTTAATTTTATGAAGTTGATATATTATGTATGCATGTTTTTTCAAACAATCCATTCATTTTATATAATTATAATTGACAATGTTAATCCATCGACTCTTTATGTAGGTCTTCAAACAAAGGGAAAAATTGCATGTCTACTTTTTGGTCCTGAGATCAAATCATGTCTTTCAAAAATTTTGTGAAAGGAGGTATTTGATGAGTATACGTAATTCCTCTCTAAGAATCATAGGTATTGAATTAGCGATAAACATCTATTCAATGGGAGGAAAGAGACTACACTAAAACCACAGAGAATAACACCTCACCTATGGAAGTTGCAATATAATAGAAATCATCCAGGTACATATATATCAAAATTGTCTATATATCATCATATATTAAATGTTTTTAATATTTTTTTATTGCGTGTTCTTTATAGTAATTGACATTGATTTCTGTAAATTATTTATAAATGATGATTCGTGATGGTCGACGTGATCATGAAGGCATTAATGGGCTTCCACGAGGAATGAAAAGTTATCCTAAAAAATTCAGTAGGTTATCATACTATAAGCACCTACAAATTTCTCATATGTTTGATACAATGCATATTGGAAAGAATGCGGTTGAAACATTATGGTGAATATTGGATCTAAGGATCGACAAAGAAAAAATTGTAAAAATTTGCAATGGCATTCATGAATCCAATCATGCAATGAAATATGTAATTCAATTACATAGAAACGGAGACCAAATTAATATAAACTCACTTCCATCGTTGTTAACGAAGCAGCAAAGCAATTTTGTAAAAGAAGTCATATGAAAAATTAAATTTCCCACTGGATTTTGATCAAACATGAACAATATCATAACTAAGAAAGGTGATTTTGCAGGGGTGAAAATGCATGATTTGAACGTCTTCATCAAGGTAATTATTATGGTATATATATTGCTATATTGTTTTATTCTCGTGCATATTATTGGTTGTATTTTTTTGTCTAATTTTTGAAAAAAATAATGAAAGAATTTTTATATTGTTATAGTATGTTCTACTTCTATCTCTCCAGGACAACTTTGAAAACAATGTCAAACAAGTTATATATGATATTGGAAAATACATTAGGTAAGTGGTGATACCTTCGATGTGTAAGGTGTTTGTTTAATTCAAGGTAGAACTTATATTTGATATTTATTTTTATAATTGTTCCGTAAAAAAAAAATTGTTAAATCTTGTTATTTGTTTGCATCACTTGTAGATGGTTTTCATCTAAATAAATCCATAAATAAGATATAAAGTATTGGAGGAGAGAAATTCTGTGTATTATGTGTGAAATGAAAAAGCATCTACCTTCAGCAATTTTCAATGCATGACAACACTTCCTCATACACCAAGTTGGGGAGATTGAATTGTGTGGACCAGTACACTCAAGGTCCATGTGGATGGTTGAGAGGAACTTGAAATTTTTTAAGGGCTTGGTTAAACAACGAGCACGTCCAAAGGATTCTATGATAGAGGGATATATGGTATATCAAGAAATTATGTATATTATTTAATACCTTCCTATATTAGCATCAAATCTCAATTTAGGTCGCATTTGTGATCCTGAATCCAAAAACAATTTCAAAGGGGAGTACCTCATTAGGAAAGGTAGATCGAGGAAGGTGAAAGGCAATTATTAGCCAGTGGAGATTAATTATAGTACATTTGACTGTTGTTTTTTATGTATATTACATACTTATTTCATTTTTAATATTCAATATGCATTAATTAAAGGTGTATACCTGCATGCTAAGTGAATATACATTTGTACTTAATTGTAATTTTACTTTCATGAAGCAGTTGTTCATGAGTGGGATGCACTTAATTTATACATAGAAAATAATATTGATTTGATGAAGGTATGTATTGAACAATGTGAACAATCTCTTCATGGAATATCATGGGAAGGTGTGGCTTCATTGGTTAAAGTAGAACATAACAATGGAGATACCAATCTTACAGAAGGGTAAATTGATTTAGCATATGGTTTAAAAGATAATCAGGAAGTCATCTTAATTATCCATACTATTTTTTTTCAAATATATTGATCCACACGTTAATTTATTTCCCTACATAGCATAAACATGCACTTAATCATGATCAATTTAGGATGTAACATTTATGTGTATGGAATTTTGCAGGTAAAACACCATAAGGATATGTGGTGCACTCACTGCAATGGTCATAAATTTTGCATCAAAAAGTTGGATGAAATGAAGAATTTTTTTTATTGTGGGATAACTACAGTCTTTGAGGTGACCAATGTTTCCTTTATAAGTGACAAACATCCAAAACTCTCAAAAAAACAATACTATGGGTTTTTGGAAGATATTATTCAGTGTGATTTTAACTCCTTCAAATTAGTTATGTTCATTATCAAATGGTATAGATTACGATTGAATCAATGTGATCCCGATAGAACTATTATTGAAGATGATAATGGATTTACCATGGTTAATACAAGGTTGTTTGAGCAAGGAATGAAGCCCTATGTTCTTTCAAGCTAATGGGAACAGGTATTTTAATCTAAGGTTCCAGATAGAGGGGATTGGGCATTTGTTGTGAGTACGATCCAAGGGGAAGTTAGATAAAGTATAATGTGGAGGGTGATAATGAAGAGGGTATTGAAGAAGAATACAATGTTGAGGATGATCAACATGAGTTACAGCATCATGTTTTAGAGGAAGATGATGAAGAATTAGGTTAATCAGATGATGTAGCAGACAATGTCCTTGAAGACGATATAGACACTGACATGATTATCTAAACTGACATCGATGACAATGATTATATGACCACTATTTACAATGTTGAATCTAGATCGGATGATATAGATGATGACTTGGATGAAGAATATCATGATGAATTCCATTGAATTGTATGAGTTATTCCTTAATATAAATGATCTACTTTATATATGAGGTATTTTAATTATTTTTGTCATTTTCTTGTATGTTGGAATATTCTATAAGAGACGTTTCTTCTTAATTAGTATGTCAAAAAACACATGAATAATTTTTTTGTACATATTTTGTTGGGTTATGGGGAATTGAGAGTAGTGTGAGGGGAGGGGGGTTCACATGAGCTTACACCTTCAAGTGGTTGGCCCTATTTAGTAGAGAAAAATAAATTATTCTTGAAACAAAGAGAATCTTGTTAATGCAATGTTCTTGTTCTTATCTTCATCCTCATCCTCATCCTCTTCATCTTCGTCGTCATCATCATCATCATCATCATCATATTCATATTCGTCATCGTCATCCTCGTGCTCATCTTCATCCTCATTGTCATTATTGTCATCATCGTCATCATAATCCTCATCCTCATCCTCATCATCATCATAAACCTCATTGCCATCAGCATCATCATCATCATCATTAGAATCACCATCACCATCATTAGCATCATCACCATACTCATCATCATCACCATAATCATCATCGTCATTGTTAGAATAATGAACCCATAGTTACCTACCTTAGACATTAATTAAATCATTTTTGTCTTATTACCTAGTTTCCTAGATTCCACTCTATGTTATTTTCCTTCTACATGTCCTAGAAGTCAACACATGCCAAAAATGAGTCATGGAGCACTTGGAAAACATCCTAGAAACCCATTTTAACATGTCCTCTTTATTCTAGATCCTCCAAAGTGCATATCTATTTTTTTCTAAAAAGCTGCCTGTTTTATTGAGATTTAAGGCAACATGAAAAGCTAGACTAGGTTTAGTTGAATTTTTTTTTCCCACATCATCCTCCCTCATTTTCTCCTAATAAAATAATGTATGAGTTTTATTTACATCCCTCATTAGCTTTCCTACTTGACTTATCCAATTCATGAGCATCTTGGTGGATTTGGAAACTGCTTTATGCACCTATGAGGGATTTGACTAGATTTAGTAAGCCTGCTTTTTGACCTTTTTGAATGGAATCCTTATGTATTCAAATATATCATGTAATTATATATTTCAGCAGCCTATTAATTCATAATGTTGGTTATTGTACACTTACTCAATGCAGATTAGTGTTATGCTCCAATTTCAGTCTCCTTTGGTGTAAATTTTGCATGTTTGATTATCAATTTTGTGAGTGTAATTGTTCTATCTCTTGGGTTCAATTTCCAAATGGTATCATATCCTTTGTATATTGATTTATTTCCTTCCATATTTATATTCCATGTTTGACATCTTGACTAGGATCATATTCTGCTGACTGAAGGGCACAGTTTCTAAGCTATGGACCAATCTCAAAAGATCATCTTAACTCCATTCAATTTATTTGAGTGGAAATATGAGATGGAGATATTGTTGAGAGTGAAAGGTCTCTACAAGGTGACTATGGAAACTAAGGCAGAGCCCAATGCAGCTGCAGAGAAAATCAAATGGCACAACAGGAGGGATGAGGCCTATGGTCTTTTGTGTCTGAGCATTTCAAGAGACCTACTCTTCCATCTTGATGGATTGACATCACCTAATGAAGTGTGGGAGAATATTGTAGACATTTTTGGTAAGAAATATGATATGAGAGGACATCAAATCAAGAATGATCTGATCTCCTTGAGTCCTAATAGATTTGAATCCTTGTAACTCTATTTTTCCAAGTTTAAAGCCCTTGTTTTGCAGCTAAAACAGTGTGGGATCGAAAAGAAGGAAGAGAAACTAGTTTTGGCCATACTCTCTAAGCTTGGCCCTAACTATTCAGTTTTTTTTTGACCTTCCATGCCACCAAGTTGATAGCTCGAGCCTGGAATATGCCTAAGCTTGCAGAGTTCATGGAATCCCTCACACAGGAACAAGCTAAGTTGGTGATGATGGGCACCATCAAACCTTCCAAATACCAAGCTTTGGTTGTTGGAGATTCAAGGGTGGATTCAAAAAACAAGAAAAAAGCTAAAAAGTGACTTGAGTAAAAGAGAGACAATAACAAGTCTCAATAGGAGCCCCAAGGTTCCAAAAATAACTCCCAAAAGAAGATGAACAAAGGAGAAATGAGCAAGTGCGCATAAAGTAGTAAGGGTTATCATCCTGAGAGCTCTTGTATGAGGAAGAAAATTGACATGTTGACCCAACTCTTGGAGAAGAATAACATTTCCCTTCCTAATTACTCAAAGAAGAGGGAAGGAGGATCACATTCATAGGACAAAGAGAGAGTACATGCCTCAGTTGCTGGCACATCAAGATCACCTAGCTTCATCATAGACTCTGGAGCTTCTAGACATATGGTTTCAACAAAAGAGGAATTCTCCTCTCTTGACATATCGAAAGGTCCACCAATAGTTTTGGGAGATGACTCTCTCACTAAAAGTTTGGGGAAGGGAAGGATTGATATTGACCATGGTAAGTTCAATAATGTGTTGTATGTTCTAGGTCTTGCCTCTAATCTCTTGTGAGTGTATCAAATGACTCACACTGGGTCTCCAAAGAAGGCCATATTCTCCCCTGATGATGTTGAAATCATTGAGATTTTGAATGGTAAATTCATAGCAAAAGGTGTTGTTGATCACACTTCGAAGGTATACATGTTTTCCTAGTTTCTACCCTACTCAAACCCCTCTACTCTTCTGATTCATGCTAATGAGGCAAGCAAGCTTTGGCATGAAATATTTGGCCATATTAACTACAAGTATATTTCTGATTTGAGTGAAAAATATATGGTCATAGGGTTATCAAAGATCAAGTTTTCTAAGGGAGTCTATCAAGGTTGTATCCTAGGAAAACACCTAGAGCACAAATATGAGAGAGCTAGTCATGAGAGAACCTCTGCACCTCTTGTGTTGATCCACAGTGAAATTGTTGGTCCATTTCCTCATATGTTCATGAGTCAATCCTAATATGCATTGACCTTCATAGATGACTTTTCCAGGTATTGTTGGGTTCACTTCCTAAAGCATAAGTCTCAAGTTTTTTACCTCTTCAAAGTCTTTAAAGCCTTGGCTCAAAACCAGTCTAGGAGGAAACTAAAGATCCTCGGATCTGACAATGGTGGTGAGTATGTCAAGTCTTATTTCATTCAGTATTGTAAATATGCAATTATTTAGATGCAGCATTCTATCCCTTACACACCACAACAAAATGGTGTTGCTGAGAGAAAGAACAGGTCACTGAAGGAGATGGCCAACTGCATGATGGAGGCTAAGACTTTGCCACCAAATTTTTGGGTCTATGCTATAAAATATGCATCCTACATCCAAAATATGGTTCCTCATAAGAAACTTGATGGTATGACTCCTTTTGAAGGTTTGAGTGGGCACAAGCCAGATGTGACCTATTTCAGGATTTTTGGCTCAAAGGCTTGGGCTGGAATTCCAACTGAAAAGAGAAAGGCTTTGCAGCCCCAAATAAAAGAGTGCCTATTGGTTTGGTATTCTAAATATTCAAAAGGGTACAATCTGATCAACTTGAGCACTAACAAATCTTTCATTGAAAGAAGTGTTCAGTTCCAAGAAGAGCCTTTAGCAGCAGTTGAAGTTGGAGAGTCTTCTTCACCACTAGATCCATTGATTGTAAGTGGAGAGAATAATGAGTTTGTTGATTCTGATATGTCTGATAATGATGACTTTATTGCAGAACCTGACAGTCCTACAAGACCAAAATGGGAATCAAATACCAGTCATGTAGTTGGCGAACTAGCTGGAAATCCTAGTGACACTAGGAGGACTAGATCTTAGTTTGAGAGTGCCCTTTGTGTGGAAGATCCTCTATTTTCTGAGAAGTGATATCTAATGGTTGAATTATATCCATAGACATATTAATATTCATCACATGATCCAATATGGAAACAGCCATGAAAGAAGAATTCAGCTCGCTCCAGAAGAACGACACTTGGGAACTGGTTGATCTTCCCCCATGGAGGAAGCTAGTTCAATGTAAGTGGGTTTTCAATACTATTTTTTCTGCTGATGGTTCACCTTTGAAATATAAGGCAATATTATTAGCTAAGGGATACTCACAAGTACATGGTATTGACTACAATGAAACCTTTGCACCAATGGAAAAGATGGACTCCATAAGGCTAGAAAAGAGGTACATCACATGGATGTGAAGTGTGATTTCCTAAATGGATATCTCACTGAATATATTTACATGCAGAAACATGAAGAGTTTTTTTCTAATCCATATTTAGTGTGCAAGTTAAATAAATCATTGTATGGGGTCAAGCAATCCCCCAGGGCTTGGTATGCCAAGATTGATGGCTTTCTGCTGTCATTGAGTTTTGTTCGATATAAGTCTTATACTAATGTCTATTTGAAGCTGATTCATGGTTCTTTTATGATTATTTTCTTGTATGTGGATAGCCTTCTGATTACAGGAAGTTCAAAGAAAGAGATTTCCTCCTTGAAGGATGCAACGAACCATGCATTTTCTATGATAGATTTGGGATTGTTGAGCCAATTCTTGGGTCTCGAAATTTCTCAATCCAAACATGGAATCAAAGTACATCAGTCCAAGTATGCCTTATATTTTATAAACAAGTTCAACATGAAATATTTCAACCCAAGCAAGACTCCCTTCCTTTCAGGATTTAATCTTGAAGAAGCAGGTTCTTCTCCTATGGTAAATAATACAATGTATAGGTAGTTGATTAGGTGTTTGCTTTATCTTACACACGCTTAACCTGATATATATTATGTAGTTAGTGTGGCTTCATGATACATGGATTATCCTCATGAGATCCACTAGAGAGCAGCCAAAAGGATCCTAAAATTTGTTCAAGGAACAAGAACTCATGGGATCTTCTACAAAGCAAAATATGATCTTGATTTAGTTGGGTTTACTAACAATGTTTGGGCAGGTGACAACATAGATTGAAAGTCAACATAAGGATATGTTTTCATGCTTGCAGAAGGATGAATCAGCTATTCAAGCAAGAAGCAGAGTGTCATAGCATTCTCATCTACAGAAGCATAGTATAGAGGAGTTGTAAATGCAACAACTCAATGTTTGTGGTTGTAGGGAATACTTGGAGAATGTGGCTTCGAATCAAAATTTTCAACTACTATCTACTATGATAATCATAGCACCATTCAAATATGTAATGATCTAGTTCAGAGATAGTGAACCAGGCACATTGATATTTATATTCACTACATCAGACAACTTGTGCATGATGGTAACATGCATCTACTCTTCTATGCATCTTCAGAACAAGTAGCAGACATCTTCACCAAATTTTTCTATGAGAAGACATTCATCAATCTCAAATCACTGCTGGGGATTGCTGATAATGATGTGAAGCATGATTGATGAAAATATTTCCAAATTTTGTTTTCCTGTCCATGTTTGAGGGAGGATTTTCCCACTGGGTTTTTTCCTCTTTCCTTGGTTGTATGGACAAGAAGTATGTAAAGGGTTACTAAGCCTTGTTGCTAGACCCTATATTTTTCTAATATTTACTCATAAATTCAGGCTTAAGGGGGAGTGTTATAATAATAAACCCATATTTACCTACCTTATACATTAATTAAATCATTTTTGTCTTATTACCTAGTTTCCTAGATTCCACTCTATGCTAGTTGCCTTCTACATGTCCTAGAAGTCAACACATGACAAAAATGAGTCATGAAGCACTTGGGAAACATCCTGGAAACCCATTTTAGCATGTATTCTTTATTCTAGATCCTCCAAAATGCATATCTGCTTTTTCTGAAAAGCTTCCTATTTTATTGAGATTTAAGGAAAAAGGAAAAGCTAGACTAGGTGTAGTTGACTTGTTTTTTTCCCACATCATCCTCCCTTATTTTCACCTATAAAATCATTTATGAATTTTATTTCCATCCCTCATTATATTTCCTACTTGACTTAGCCAATTCGTGAGCATCTTGGTGGATTTGGAAACTGCTTTATGCACCTATGGGGGATTTGACTAGATTTAGTAAGCCTATTTTTGACCTTTTCAAATGGAATCCTTATGCATTTGAATCTCTCATGTAATTATATATTTAAGTAGTCTATTACTTCATAAGGTTGGCTATTGTACACTTACTCAATACATATTAGTGTTATGCTCCAATTTCAGTCTCCTTTTGTGTAAATTTTGCATGTTTGATTATCAATTTTGTGAGTGTAATTGTTCTATCTCTTGGCTTCAATTTCCATAGTAATCATCATCATCACCATTATTATCATCATCATCATCAACAACATTATCATCATCGTCATTATTGTCATCATCATCATTATCGTCATCGTCATCATTATTATTGCTTATCATCGTCGTCGTCGTCGTCATTGTCACCATCCTCATCATCTCCATCTTCGTCATTATCATCATCATCCTCATCATTGTCTCCACTGGTCTTTGTATTTATTCCTACAAAATACCTTAACAATACCTAGGTCATTCACCTTTTATGCTCTATTAAAAGGAAGTTACCTTGCATCTCATACATGTCTCTAGTTGATCCCATTATGTTAAGTCTATACTTTTATGGTTTACATAGTCATGTTGGTTTTAGGAGCAATATATAAGAAAACAATGTATAGTACAATATAATTTAAAAAAAAAATTAATAAAAAAAACAAAAAATTTAACAAGACAATATAGTAAAATAACTTAATATAAAACAATAAAAAAACAAACAAAAAATATATTAAAACAGCCATAACAAAAAATTTTCAATTACAACACATTTGACACGACCTCTCTGCAACAAATGAGCTCCTTTGCATCCTTCCTTGAAGAATTTTCTACGAATACATGATAGAGAGATGGATAAGGGAATTACCTACAAGAGTAGTGATACCTTATTTCAATTGGATGCCCATGATCAGGAGAGGTTCTTATCAATATCGATATTCAAACCTTAAATAGTTTAAATTTGACATAGAGGATATCAAGAAGGAAAAGATGCCCTCAGTATGTCTGTGACATATGTTTAATAAATGCACCTGATTGAGATTTATTTTCCTTGAATTTTAGGTGTAATCATGCACTTGATTGATGATGACTTTGTGTATTTTGTTGTTTTGGATATGCTCATTACCCATTTTTTTATTAGTAAGAAGGATCATTTCTATTTCTTAAATTTATGAGAAACTATTACATATTTGAGTTTGTCTGAGACATGGATTCAGAATGTAGACTTGAGACCAAAAAAGGATGAGGTAAAGTAGTGTTCAAATTGAGAATCAAGATAATGTTTCAATTTCCCATCCATTGTACAATAGTATCCTTTCTAGATTGAAAACAAAAAAGGAAGAAAACATCCTGAAGTAGATAATAAACAAAGCAAAATCAGGGAGCAAAGAAAGGATAGTAAGAGAGATCAATTATCCTTTCCTTGTAGAATCGACCTCTTCATCCTTTGATTTGTTGGTTCCCTGATCCTTGGATTCAGAGTCCTGGTTTTTGGATCCCTGATGGCTTTGAAAGGGTGGCTTAGAAAAGAGGATAATATCCATCATGTGGAAAGATTGCGGTCTATGTCTTCCTTAAACATGGTGACTGTAATTTTGACCATGTCTCCAAAAATTGATCTTTCCCACATGGCTCAGGAGGGTATGAATTTCAGCCTCCAATAGTTAGATATAACCACAACAAGGCCTAAACAGAATCAAAATTCCCAAAATACTTCATTTTCCATGGAATCTATGGCATCACGGATGTGAAGCAAGGTCTCCTCACAAAAGAGGGATTCCAAGTCAATGTTTCAGATGGAATTCCCTTATGAGGTCATCATGACAGAATTAAAATGAATCATCCTTAAAATGTTAATCAGATGATAAGAGAAGTACCAAAGCAGAGTGTTTGCAAGTGGGTCATGCATACCTAGATGACCGACAGAAATTGCAAACAAGGTTAGCTGAGAAAACTTGCTTTTAGATGCCTACAAGGGGATGAGGATTCCAAGCTCAGTGGTCAAATTGATATACTGGTTCATGCACACATAGACATCCCCCGAGTACCAGATCCAAGTATACCAAAGCATAGAAGAGAAGTTGTGAAGGGATTCCAGGTAGTGAATCCATGTTCTCTAGGGCATGGTGGAGTGGTTCGTCATTTATTTGGAGTAAGAGAGATCAAAATCCTTACGCAACACCACCAACAATGCATGCAAGTAGGGAATTTTAAGCATTAGAGGTTATTGGGGAAGGGATGCCACTTTCCCTGAAACATGCCCTCTCCCCATCATGATGTCTTTCTTCCCTACTATGGTCACCTGCATCCGGGAATATGCTCATTACTCATTTATTGGGGTTCAATCTTAGGTTAAATAAATGGAATAGGTTACCCTTCCAAGAGCGAGCAAGTGAGGCCCAAGACCATGGTTTAGGCGATAAAACCTTGACTTGCTGGAAGTACTTGAATCAAACCAAAATCCTTTTATTTTTATTTGTTTCTTCTTCTCCTAGTAAGCCCAACACCAGCCAGTTTTATTCGCCCAGTGAGCAACAACATCCCAACTATGCCTGGAAATGACTCTTGGCTATGGTCAAAATAATGATGGGGAAGGTCTTCTTGAGGTGCATGTGGGTTATCATTCATCTATCTGTAGGATTTCCCCTTTTGAATAATACCTTGAATTTAGTAGATAGGGTTATGAGGCCTGCTTGCTTAACATATCCTACCATGTGTCACCATTTTCCTAGGTCTTTAATGCTTAGGGTATTAAGGTATTAAAGGTATTTATTGCTAGGGGTTTTAGGGTATTAGGTGTTCTCTGTTGATAATTTAGTAATCATTTTTTCATACATCATAGTGAGAACAATATATTTCCCCTCTCCAAAACGGTCTTTGATCTGGGTAAATTGTTGTTCATCGAAAGGGATTCTGATATCATCCTTTGTGTTTCCATTATTAAACAGCATACTCACAAATACATCCCCATATTTGTCAATCAACTAAAAATCGTTGTGATTAACATGAGGGACATCACAATTATGAGAATATGAGACAATAGCTTCAATATTTTTTCCCATTAAAAATATCACTTGCAACAAAATGGCACTTTGCATGACCATGTTTTCTAGTCTTTGATGTGGATACTTCACCCACCATGTAGGGCCTACCCTTGAAAATGATGTATCCATTTTTACTAATGGTGGTTTCATATTGTTGATAGGTTTTGGAGGCTGCTGACAAAATGAGTCATGTCTTTTTACTACCATGCAGCCTACATTCTCAAATGGCTTTCATTATTGCTAAGGTTTAACACACTAGGGATGGTTGTTATGTCATAGATTATGGTGTAAGGATAAGGGTTAGATTCATCGCCATTAGAGAATATTTATAAAAACTAATAATATGTTTAGATGCATAGATTAACATTATAGAGTCCTATATCCTCATAATAAATTAATCCTTCAAATAGAGAGGATGGCGTGCATTTTCCTGATGCCACTTAGCCAGTTTTAGCAACTGATATTATACTTAGTCAAATTATGACATTTCCTGGGTGCATTTTTTACTTCACCAAAATAATGAACCAATGACATCAGATGATGTTAGACAACTAACTAATAACAACAAAATTGGTTTCACATTCAGACTCAATATCCTTTGACCTAGGCGTTCATTTTACTGAACTGAACAAAACAGCCTAAACCCCCATATTGGCAGACCTATAACTATGTCTTTAAGAACTCTTTAGGAAAACTAATACCATGGTTAGAAAAAAACTTCAACAAGATATATCCTGATACTCATGGATTATTTTTGTCATTAACCTATGAGATATGGAAGGCATTTTCCTAGGGAAACTTGGATTATCATTCCAATACTTTAGTCAATTTTCTTAGGGAAACATTACTTGAAGTCTTCCATAGATAAAAAGACGACCATCAAGTATGTGATGTTATATGAATTCGAATTAAGAGAATACTTAACACTACATTCCAAAATAAGAGAATTTGAAGTGATCTTTGTATACATTCTTGCACCCAAAGGACAGTAGCAAATCAACCAGCAGCATATGAGAGGTCTGACTAATTTTATGACTAGTTTTATCCACCATTAGAAAAG
Organism: Pseudotsuga menziesii; assembly: GCA_001517045.1. Classification (NCBI taxonomy): domain Eukaryota; kingdom Viridiplantae; phylum Streptophyta; class Pinopsida; order Pinales; family Pinaceae; genus Pseudotsuga; species Pseudotsuga menziesii. Next base: position 105,147 of record LPNX010771215.1, read on the forward strand.
CTACAAAGTGTCTAGAAATGGTTTGTATGGATTGTTTGATGGTTTTTTTAAAGTGAATAAAGGCTTTCTCACTTTAAAATTTTATCAAGAGAGACCTCATTTTATTATTATGTACATAAAATACTAGTCTCTTTTGGTAAAAAGTCTTGAAGAATTTATTTTTGACGACAATTATGATAAGTTTCATCAAGTTATACATAAAATTTGTTTTTTTAATGAAATTGAGGATCATATGGATTGATGTGTTATTTTTTATATAAAATATTCAAAGAATATCATACTTAATGTGAAATCTCCCTCTTATTATTAACTTAATAGAATTCAATTTTATACTTATAAATATCATAAAGTTCAACACACTCTTTAGAAACTCGTACCTTTCCATATTATACACCCAAGAGGAACATCAATAAGAGAGAAATGAATATTTCATTATACATAAGCTATGAATCCAAATAGTGCCAAACCAGTTTGATGGAGGACGAAACCCCTAGGTTGTGACCAATGGAGTGTTAAAGTTGAAAGAGATGAAAAATTATGTTTGAATTTATTACAGTAGTACTAAATTAGATCTAGCTTTGTTATTTACTTATGCTTATATAGTGATGATAAAAATATATGTGACAATATACCTTGAGAGAGAGAAAATGTTAAGCCCTTAATGATGGCAAATTACACCATATAGTGTGGCAGATTACTCCATATATTGTGCTGCATTAAATATTACTTATTTCGGCTTGGGTCTATTAGTGGGTCTAATATTTTTTATTGTACACGTTGATCTCCTATATATAGGAAGGAGACATTCTCATTTTATTCATCATAGTATCTTATATTATCTTGTGTACTTGGTACATTGTGTAAGGAGGTTCCTCCCTCAAAGAGGATTGATATTTATCTTTGTTATTCATTGTTAAGGCATGTATTACTCTCTTATTGTCTATTTCTGCTTTGTTTATGCTATTTCTAGGACTTGGTTGCATAACATTTGGTATTAGAGCTCTTTCCTCGGGACCGACTTCTGCAAAATGAATCATATTGTAATTTTCGCTACAATTTTTTTCTAAAAGGATTCAAAGATCGAGGTTAAAACCCCACTTCTAAAACAGGAAAAACTATCTCTAGTCCAAAATTTAGATCTCAGTCCTTACAATTTCAGAGATAATTGTGGCCAAATCTAGGTTTTTTACTAGTCTAAACCTAGTCTAAAACAGGTGTTCTTGGGAAAAGGGTCATATTTGAGGCATCCAAGATTCAAATTGAGTGAGACCAGTTGCATATGAAATAATATGGACCAGGGTATATTTAATATAAGTTTCAACTACAAAAACAAAGTATTGGACATGTATTCTATAGTACAAGGGCATTCTTTTCCATAGGCCAAATATAAGAATCTTTGGGAGATTTGCAATAACTTTTTGTTGGCACATAAAAATTAGGTCAAACATGCAACATTTTAAATAGGATAGATCAGGGTACCACATGCCAAATTTATAGACACAGAGGAGTCGCAATTCAAATTTTACCTTCGTTACAAGTTGGACCTAAAATAGTCTTCCAATCAGGTTTTGAAAAAGGTATGTTATTTTGCATTTGAATATATTTTAGTATAAGGATCTATTTGTGGTAAGACCTAAGGTGTGATATATATTTATTGTTTGAAATTACACCAAAAGGAAGTGGATAGAATCACCCTCCACTCAAACCCCCAAAGGATTCATCCCTGACATACGATGAAATGGAAGACATTTCTCTTAGAGTGTCCAAGTTGGAATATATGATTAAAGGAAATGTGAAAATTGATGACTTTGCTAAATTGGAAAAGAAGATGGATACTAAAGAGGATCTCAAAGGGATGTCTAGTAAATAATATCTTCAATACTTGAAGGAATTGATGAAGGATATAAAACATAAATTTATTCCTCATTTATCTACTCAAGAAGAGGGTAATGAGGAAAAAGATGACTTATCCCAGTCACGTCTGGAGAAAATTAAAAAACAATTGGAGAGTAGGAATTTGGAGTCCTCAAAATTTGATGATTCACTACAACATGATCGGTTCAATTTTCTTGGGTACACAGGGTACTCCCAAAAGACCAAACACCAAGAGAAGCCACTCACATAAACAAATCATAGATCAATACACCAATGTTTGTCACGTGGTTAAAACCCTCAAGAGGGAAATAGTACATGGCCCTAGCCAAATAGCTACTTGGAGCAATTTATTATGCAAAACAAATAAAGTTACATGAGATTCTCATAATCGATCAACTAGCCAAGGACCCTCCATGCTCTTTAAATAGAGATCATGGACCAATCAGGTGTTAAGCCATGGATCAATGGTAGGTATGATCTAAGAGAAGTTGAACCATTGGATGAATTTATGTCTAGAACATATTGTGATATTTGGATTAGAATATTTACAAATGCATACTAATTCATACTAAAGAAACACACTTTACCTAATGGATATATTACACAAGTTGATCTTAACTAACTCCTAAGTGTCTAAATATCCTAACATTCCCCCTTAAGAACAACTTGGGATAGGATTGAAGGATTTACAAATGTGACACTATTAGGATAAGGAAGGAGGAATTAGAGACTATCCCCCCTTAAGGAGACATTCCTAAACTCCTAACATAGATCGAAGTTTAGAAAACTTCGCTTCTGTAAGAGACTTGGTGAAGATGTCTGCAACTTGATCATCTGTAGGGAAATAGAGAATTTCAAGAACATGATCATGAACAAGATTTATGATGAAGTTCATGTGTAGCTCAATGTGTTTGCTGCATTGATGTAGAACTAGATATTTGGCAATCTTGATGGCACTTTGATTGTCGCACCAAAGTGGATTAGACTGTTGCTACTCGAATCCAAACTCTGAAAGGATATGTCAAATCCATAAAGCTTCCTGACTGGCATTGACCGCGGCTCGATATTTTGCTTCTGCTGAAGAAAGAGAAAGAGCTTGTTGTTTCTTACAAGCCCAAGTGACAGGTCTAGATCCCAGACTAAAAACATAACCTGTAGTAGACTTTCGATCATCAAGATCACCGACCCAGTCTGAATTAGTGAAACCAACCAACAAAGGTTTCCTCCCTATACTGTAATGAATCTTAAACTGAATTGTACCTTGAATATATCAAAGTATAGTTTTTATGCTTTCCAGTGACTTTCATGACGTGTTTGCATATAACGGGAAACACGACCAATGGAAAATGAAAGGTCAGGATGAGAATGAGTCAAGTATAAGAGACTACCAACAAGCTAATGATACAAGGTGCCATCTACTTCAGGGGAAGTACAAGTGGCAGAAAGTTTGACTCTAGAATGGAAGGGAGAAGGGGATGGTTTACAATTGGCCATGTGAAATCGACGAAGAAGGTCACAAGCATACTTAGAATGGGAAAGAAATATTCCTTCTTTGGTTTGCAATACTTGGAGACCAAGAAAATAATGCAAATGTCCTAAGTCTGACATTTCAGAATTTTGCTTAAGACTGGATTTCACATGGGTTATAAGTTTAGGGAACCTTCCAATAAGGATAAGATCATCAACATAAATAACAAGTATGATGAGATGGTTTCATAATTTCTTGGTATAGACATTGGGGTTAGAATGGCATCTATAAAAACCAGTGTCAAGAAGAAAGCTATCGATTTTGGCATACCAAGCTCTAGAAGCTTGCTTAAGGCCATATAAGGATTTCTTAGGGAGACAGACAAGGCTAGAGTTATCTTGAACATATCTAGGAGGTTGCTTCATGTAAATTTTCTCCTGTAAATCACAATGTAAAAAGGAAGAATTGACATCCATTTGATGGAATTCCCAGTTATGTAAGCCTGCAAGGGAAAGATTAAGGCGGATGGAATTCATTTTTGCGACAGGAGAAAAGGTTTCATTGTAATCAATCCCTTCATGAGGTGTTTTCATGTAATGGGAAACATGACCAATGGCAAAGGAAAGGTCAGTACAGGAATGAGTCAAGTATAAGAGACTACCAACAAGCTAACAATATAAGGTGGAATCTACTTCAGGGGAAGTACACGTGGTAGAAAGTTTGACTCCATATTGGAAGGGAGAAGGGGTTGGTTTACAATCTTCCATGTGAAAGCCATGAAGAAGGTCACAAGCATACTTAGACTGGGAAAGAAAGATTCCTTGTTTGGTTTGGAAGACTTGTAGACCAAGAAAATAATGCAAATGTCCTAAGTCTAACATTTCAAATTTTTTCTTAAGACTGGATTCCACATGGGCTAAAAGTTTAGGGTCACTACCAGTAAGGATAAGATCATCAACATAAAGAACAAGTATGATGATATAGTTTCCTACTTTCTTGGTATAGACATTGGGGTCGGAATGGCATCTAGAAAAATCAATGTCAAGGAGAAAGCTATCCATTTTGGCATACCAAGCTCTAGGATCTTGATTAAGGCCATATAAGGATTTCTTAAGGCGACAGACAAGGCTAGAGTTATTGTGAACATATCCAGGAGGTTGTTCCATGTAAATTTCCTCTTGTAAATCACCATGTAAGAAGGAATACTTGACATTTATTTGATGGATTTCCCAGTTATGTAAGGATGCAAGGGAAAGAACAAGGTGGATGGAGTTCATTTTTGCGATAGGGGAAAAGGTTTCATTGTAGTCAATCCCTTCAACTTGGGAAAAACGTTTGGAAACTAACCTTGCCTTAAGTCTTTCAACACTTCCATCTGATGCATACTTAGTTCTGTAGATAAATTTACATATGACAATTTTTCTTCCTTTTAGAAGAGGAACAAGATCCCAAGTATCGTTCGTCATTAAGGAACGATATTCTTCATCCATAGTTGTATCCCAATATGGATTTTCGGAAGCTTCTAGAAAATTTTCTAGATCATGATTCTTGAAAAATTGATCCAAAAGAGAAGAGGATCACTGAAACTGAGAACGTGTTGGACGTTAATCTCTAGGATCACCAAAAATATCATCACCTACTTCACATGTTGAACGGACCCATCGAGGAAGCATTGGTGCTGGTGCAACTGGAGGAACATGAGAAGGCGGAGGTGGATTTTCATCCTCACTGTCATCACTAGAAACTAGAGTTGGAAACCTATCAAGGAAGTTGGAAGAAGAAGAAGAAGGGACAATCACCGAATCAGGCTCACAAGACAAAGATGGCACACCTACCAAGTTAGGCTCATAGACCAAGATATTTTCAACAAATTTAACATCTCTTCTAATGATTATATCATGAGAATGTGGCTGAAGAAGTCTATAAACTTTTACATCTTCAGAATATCCAACAAATATGCACTTTTCACGTTTAGGCTGCAATGCTTTCTATTTCTCATCCGGAATGCGAGCCCATGCTTTAGAACCAAACACACGGAAGTGACTTACATCTGGATTAATTTTACTCCATGCTTATTCTGTTGTTATACCTTGTAAAACTTTAGTGGGTATGCGATTAACTATGTAATTTGCACAATTTATGGCCTCATCCCAATATTAAATACTTAGTCCCTTAGATTGGATCATACAATTAGCCATTTATTTTAAAGTGTGGTTCTTCCGTTCAACTACACCATTTTGTTGTGGTGTATATGGAACAATGTGTTATTGTTGGATTCCTTGTTCAGTGCAGAAAGTAGTGAAATTTTTGTTAACATATTATCCTCCATTGTCAGATCTTAACTTAATAATTTCATGAAGAGATTGTTTTTCAACAAGGGCCTTTTAGTCCAAGAACATGTTAAATACTTTGCTCTTAAGTTTTAGGAAGTAAACCCAAGTGCAGCTGGAGTAGTTATCAATGAAAGTTAGGAAATATTTGAAACCAGAAAAGGAAGCAGATGGAAGAGGACCACACAAGTCACTATGCACAAGCTCCAAGGGAACCGAGGTGTGCCAAGAGGCACATTTGTCAAAACTGTCCCGATAATGTTTTTCGAGTACACAACCGAAACAAACACCATCCTTGCAAGATAACATCAAAATACTAGTCACCATATTGTCTTTACATAGTTGTTGCAATGAGCGATAATTTAAGTGACCAAATCGCTCAGGCCAAATTTTTCTCAATTTATCACTATGAGCAACAAAAGCTGAAGCAAAAGGTGATGACCCAAAGTTGTTAAATTTGTACAACCTGGTAATATCATCAATAGTTTCAGTAGCAATCACATTTTGAGGATTTTTAAAATCCTTGATTATAACTTGGTGAGGTGTAAACGTCACAGTTTTACCTTCACATGAATCAGTAATTTGATAGACTGATAACAAATTGTAGGAAATTTTTGGAACACATAGTACATCACTGAAATGACCATTTTCTATTGGAACTATTCCAGATCCTACAACACTTAGAGAACTATCATCACCAACAAATATTTGTTTGGTATTACATTCATTCATAGTAGAAAAGATGGCTTGATCCTTATCCATATGATAAGATGCTCCAAAATCAATGAACCATTCATTTGAAGTAGAAGAAGAAGATGCAATAAAAGAGTAACCAGAAGCACAAAGTGCATGTCCATGAGAGGTAGATTCTGAATCTAGGATGATGTGATGCTTCTTCATTGTTGCTTCTAAGGTTGCCATCTTCTTAAAACACTTAGATTCATCATGATTATCTTTTCCACAAAAATTGTAATGACGCTTAGTCTTCTTTCCTTTGGGCTTGGATCCTTTGTCATTTTTTAAAGAAGAAGCTGACTGAGAGGGTTTGGGACCCTTGTTTGGCTTATTATTGCAAAAATTTTGTTTCTTAGGAGGCTTGGACTTTTCCTTTTGTTGGGACAATAAGGCTTTCCCAAATGTATCTGCATTGTTAATTATTCCAAGATGAATGAGCTTATCATGCTCTCTAATTAAGGAATCACAAAAGGATTCAAGACTAGGCTCTTGATAGCTAGCTGCAGTCAAGGATTCTTTCATGGAGTAAAATCTAAATACAAAAAGAAAATATGCAGGTCCAAGTTTGGAAAGAATATGATAAATACATTGTTTGAATTCTTTCTTAATCTTGCATTCTTCACATAAGAGTCTAAGAGCTTTATACTTAGATAAATAGTCTTGAATGCATGAAAAATCACTTGGATTCAAATAGATCAACTCATTCTCAAGTTGATGACCTCGAATTTCATTGTGTTTACCAAACAAAAATTCCAACTTTTCCCAAGCTTTATCAGGTTCATCAATTCCAGATATGTGGAATCACAAATCAGTAGAGATTGACATCCCAATCAATCCACGAGCTTCATCACATCTATTTGCCCATTTTATTTTCTTATCATCATCAATGGGTTCTGTTTCTTTCCATGAGGTAATTCTAAAAAGTCCCCTACTTCTTAGAACATCCTCCATACAATATTTCCATGATAAGTAGTTAGAACTTGTAAGTATAATATCATAAGGGGTGGCCATACTTGAAAATAATGGCTGATAGAATAGAAACTAACTAACTAGGTGCAAATAACTCAAAAAATTAGGTTGTTTTAAAAAAATGACACTAAAACTGATTTTGAATGATGAAGTTATGCTTGAAAAAAGAAAATGTTGAATATATCCCCAACAGTGACGTGGCAGATATTAACTTAACCAACTAAAAAAAGAACGCCCCTCTTTCCAAGATCAACCTTTAACAATCACTTTACAATAAAGTTGATTTTAAGTGAATCACTTTTGTAGAATAAGTGATGTTCATTTTTACAATAATGTTACTTTTAAATAGTGTGTAATAAATTAAAAGACTTAAGTGACTCACTTTTTATTTTATTTTATTTAAGTGAGATGCACTTTTACAATAAAGTAACTTGAAAATAGAAATTGCATGCACTAAAAAGTAGCTTAATAAGACTTGAACTCAAGACCTATCAAGGAGTAAAGCAACTTTGGACCAAGTGAGCTAAGTTTAAAAGATACATAAAAGAATGGAAAGAGGAAGGGGGATTTTTTTTTTAACTCTTCTCTGTCGTTCTCCGTGCTTGCCTTTTTTTCCTAAAAATCACAAAAAAATGTGAAAAAACAAAAACAAAAAAACTTTTCCACACTATGGGGTCAGATCTTGGTTAGCTTACCCGAAAAGACTACATTTTCAACTTTTCTCGTTGTTTCTGATTCGTCATGATCGCACAAGGTGCACAACAAAGATCATACGTAGCCGAGAAGACAAGAAAAAAAAACTTCCCCTTTCTATTTCTAATTCGCCACGATCGCGCAAGGTGCACGAAAAAGAGAATACGCAACCAAGGAATGAAATAGTTTGGGACTAAAACAATAAATATCTAATACTAAAACTAATAAAATATGAGAGATTTAAAAAAAGACAAATCCATCACTGTAACATTATACCTTCATATTTGTCAAAATCGATGTTTCTAGAACAAACAGAAATAGTTTTCGATGAAATGAAAACTATTTCCCAATGAAAATGGCACTCCAGACTCAATGGAATAGCTCCCATAGGCCACAAATGCACAAAAAATCTAGAATTAGAAACACTTTCAAATTTTTAGCAACACCGGTTCCAGATCTTGATCACAAACGAAACCAGCTCTTCATAAATGCTCCGATACCATGTTTGGGTACACAGGGTACTCCCAAAAGACCGAACACTAAGAGCAGCCACTCACACAAACAGATCATAGATCAATACACCAATGTTTGTTACGTCGTTAAATCCCTTGAGAGGGAAACAGTCCATGGCCCCAGCCAAATAGATACTTTGAGTCATTTATTATGCAAAAGAAAGAAAGTTACATGAGCTTCTCATAATCGATCAACAAGCCAAGGACCCTCCATGCTCTTTAAATAGAGATCATGGACCAATCGGGTGTTAATCCACGAATCAATGGTAGGTATGATCTAAGAGAAGTTGAACCGTTAGATCACTTTATGTGTAGAACATATCGTGACCGTTGAATTAGAATATTTACAAATGCATACTAAAGAAACACACTTTACCTAATGGATATATTACACAAGTTGATCTTAACTAACTCCTAAATGTCTAAATATCCTAACACAATTCAGGTCAACGAAACTAATTTATCCCCAATATTGACATGAGAAATTTTGATGGAAAGGGTCCAATCATGTGGATTTTTCAGATGGAGCAATTCTTTGATCTACACTAGTGCCCACTATGCAAAAGGTAACTATTGCATCCTTGTATTCAGAACCTAATCAATTTGTATGGTTCCAATGGCTTTGTGGCCATAAGAAGAACACTATTATCTCTTATCCTATATTCATAGAAGAAATGATGGAACATTATGGGGATATACATAGAAACACATTCTTTAGTTAGTTGGTAAATATCAAACAAAAGGTTCAGTTATAGAGCACATCAAGCAATTTCAGCAACTAACTCTTAGAGTGAGAAATATTTCAGAAGATAATTTGTTAGATATCTTTATTGGAACCTTAAAATATAACATACAACATGAAGTGCATCTCTTTGAACCATCATCCCTAGACAAGGATTTCATGATGGTAAGGAAGGATGAACATAAAACTATGGTAATAACTACTAGAAAGGCCTTCTCCAACACCTATGGAGAAAATAATGTTCCTTCTTATAAACCAACACAAAGGTTGAAACCCCAGAAACAAGAAGAAACAAGAGAAAAAGGATTATGCTTTAATTGTTACAGAACTTATAGTAAGGGGCATAAGTTCAACGAGAGGAATCTATTCTACATAGATTGTGAAGAGGAAGAAAGAAAAGAAGAGGAATCACCTCTAGAAGAGAAGAGTGCAGAATAAATAGAAGAGCCTAGTTTAGAAGAAATTACTCCCACGATATCTTGTCATGCATTGGTTGGAATTAGCACTCCTCAAACTCTCAAGATAGAAGGATACATCAAAAAGAAGGAGGTAACAATGTTGATTGATTCTGGTAGTACTCATAATTTCATTCATTGTAAATTATCCAAAGTTCTTAATTGTTTTGTATATACAGCACCATAGTTTCAAGTAATGATTGCAGATGGGGGAACTATAAATTGCTCATGGAAATTCCATAATATTAATCTGGCTATGGGGTAATATGTATTGAATAGTCCAATTATTTCTCTCCCAATGGGTGGTGTTGATGTTGTCTTAGGTGTCCAATGGTTACAATCATTGGGAATAGTGGCTTTTAATTTTCAAAACAATTTCATGAAATTTTCATGGGAAGGAAAAGAATATGAGTTTAATGGTGTCACATGAAAACAAACCAAGATTGTAAACTCTAATGGTAAGACAAAGTTGTTAAAAAAGGGACATCAAGGTGTAGTTGCACAATTATGCTCATTAGATGTTCAAACCTCAAAGTTTTGTATCTCCCCAGATCTCCAAAAGGTCATTAATAATAATTCCAAGGTATTTCAAGATATTCCCAAAGGTGTTCCACCTACTCGTGACTTTGATCATGATATCCACTTAATTCCAGGTAGTGTTCATCCTAACATCATACCTTATTGATATCCTTATATCCAAAAGAGTGAAATTGAGCAAATGGTTGTTGAAATGTTAGAGGTTGGCATAATTAGTCATAGCCAAAGTTCTTACTTTGCACCAGTGGTAATGGTATCCAATCCAGATGGATCATGGCATATGTGTCCTGCTTGTAGAGATATCAACAAGATCACCATTAAATATAAGCTTCCCATTCCCGTCATTGATGAATTGTTGGACGAATTACATGGATCAATTTTCTTCACAAAGTTGGATCTTTGTTTTGGGTATAATCATATTAGAATGAAGGATGAAGACATACCCAAAATAGAATTCATAACTCATGATGGTCACTATGAATTTTGGGTGATAAAATTTGGTCTAACAAATGCACCTTCCTCATTTCAAGGTTTGATGAATTCTATTTTCAAGCCTTTCCTTAGAAACTTTGTCTCGGTATTCTTTGATGATATACTAATCTATAGAAATTCTTGGGAAGAACATGCTCAAATGTTAACAGGGTACTACAACTACTAAAGGAGAAATAAATATATGAAAAACACTCAAAATGTTTCTTTGGGATAAAGGAGGTAGCGTATTTGGGTCATATTGTATCTCACGAAGAAGTCAAGGTAGACCCTAAAAAAAAAAAAATCTATGATGTACTAGCCAATTCCGAAAACCCTGAAGAATATTTGAGGATTCTTAGGTCTGATAGGATACTACCACAAGTTTGTTTGAAACTGTGGAATAACAACATGTCCTCTAACAATGTTATTGAAGAAAGATGCATTTTCTTGGATTCCAGAGGAAACTCAATTTTTTTAACAACTCAAAGAGGCCATGTGTTTAGCTCCTATTTTGGCGATGCCAGAATTCACAAAAACCTTTATTGTGGAACGTGATGCTTTAGGAAATGGAATTGGAGTTTTACTAATGCAAGAAGGACACCCTCTTTCCTTCACAAGTCATCCAATCAAGGGAAAGAACTTAAAAAATCTCATTTATGAGAAGGAAATGTTGGAAATACTATATTCTTTGAAGCAACGGTGCCCCTACCTTATAGGGAGATATTTCAAGGTTAAAATTGACCATGATAGCCTTAAATACTTCTTGGGTGATAAAGATGTTTGGATATGACTTTGAAATCATCTACAAAAGGGGGAAGAAAAATGTTGTCGCATATGTACTCTCCAAGAAAGATGAGGATGTTGAAGAATTACTCTATGCTATTTCGATCATCCAACTAGATTGGATAGCCGAAGCAATAGAAGAATGGAAAAATGATGAAAAATATGGACATTTATTCAAAATATGCAACATGGTCCCAGTGCCTCTAATACATTTAGGTGGGAAGGTGACTTTCTATGGTACAAGGATCGCTTATATCTTGGGAAGAATTCCTATCTAAAGCAAACGATACTTTTTGAATTCTACTCCTCTCTAATAGGAGGGCACTCCGGTTTCTTAAAAACCTACGATAGGGTAAAGAAAGATTTTTTTGGGGATGGTATTAAAACATATGTTCAAAAATATGTGACAAGATGTTTGGTTTGCCAACAAAATAAAGTGGGAACAATTAAGACCCCAAGTCTCCTACAACCACTTTCCATTCCAAGCCAAAAGTGGACATAGGTCCTAATGGATTTTATCACACATTTACCCAAGTTGAAAGGAAAGAGTGTCATCATGGTGTTTTTTGATAGACTTACTAAATATGCACATTTATGTTCACTGTATCACCCCTCCAAAGAAAGCACAGTCACCAATTATTTTATGGAGACAGTACAAAAGCTACATTGTACTCCAAATATTTTAGTAAGTGAGAGGGATCCCATTTTCACTGAAAATTTTGGACCAAATTATTTTCTTGTTTGGGTACTCAACTGGCTCACAGCTCATCTTATCACACTTAATCTGATGGACAAACAGAGATAGTCAACAAATTTTTGGAAGGGTATCTTCGATGTTTTGCAACTGATAAAAAAACACAATGGGTCAAGTTGTTAGCCTTGGCATAATGGTGGTATCACACTTCCTTCCATACATCACCAAAAATGAACCCATTTATCACACTTTATGGCTATCATCCACCATCCATCACATATTCACTAAGAGACTCCTCTAAGGTTCAAACCGTGGAAGACCACATGAAGCATCAACGACAAGTTCTTCAACTCTTAAAGGACAACCTGAATCTAGCACAAAATCGAATGAAACAAAAAGCAGATCAATACCGCAGTGAATGAAGCTTTAATGTGGGGGATTGGGTTTTTTTGAGACTACAACCATACAGACAGATCTTCATGAACAACACCAAGAAGGATAATAAATTATCACCTAAATACTACGGTCCCTACAAGGTATTACAAAATATTGGTGGTATGGCCTACAAATTGGAACTACCTACATCTTCATGAGTCCATCCAATTTTTCATGTTTCATGTTTCATGTATTACCAGAACTTGATGAGGAAGGAAAAATCATCTTGAATCCTGAAGTAATTGCTGAAATAAGAACTAGACAACTTCAAAATCGATCAATTCCATAGTATCTCATTAAATGGAAGAACTTACTCACGGAAGATTCAACATGGGACAACACTTTACGAAGGGGAGGGGCATGTTGAGGACAAACCATTTTTAAGGGGAGAGGCATGTTAAGACCTTAATGATGGCACATTACACCATTTAGTGTGGTGCATTACTCCCTATTGTGGTGCATTACATATTATTTATGTCATATTGGGTCTATTAGTTGTTATTGTACACATTGGTATTGTATATATAGGAAGGAGACATTCTCATTTTAGTATTCATATTATCTTATGTTATATTATATTTTGTACTCAATACATTGTGTAAGGAGGTTCCTCCCTGGAATAGGATTGATATTTAACCCTATTTATCATTGTTAAGGCGTGGATTACTCTCTTATTGTATATTTCTGCTCTTTTCATGCTATTTCTGGACTTGGTTGCATAACATAAATTATTAAATTCATTGGTATTGTCGGTCCCATGTGTAAAATGGGTTGTTTCTCCACCTTTATGGTACACCTTGGTATTGTGGGTATGGGGGTTTCCTTACCATCTTGTTCTGACCCCTTTGGTTGACTTATGGTCCTTCATCCTCTACTTGGTCCTAGCACCCTTATTATGTGTGGTACCTTGACCACATTTAGTATGATGAGTCAACCTTATTAATTTTTTTTTTATTGTTATGTGACCATATGACCTTTGGTACCCTACTCTAAGTGTACCCAACTTTATTTTTTGTTTTATTATGGTAACCACCCTAAAACCTAGGGTTTCCTAAGTGACCATTCTAGAAGACTTTCCAAGTTTATATATTATGTTCATAACTTCAATCTTGGAGTATCTTGGCATGAAAAAAGTATAGGTCTTATCTTTGTTGGACAAATAGGGTTATTAATGTTGTAAAGTTGATTGAATCGGAATTGATAACTCATCTCAAGGACCAACTTTAACACAGTGACTAGTGGAGTGTTAAAATTGAAAGATATGAAAATTATGTTTGAATTCATTATAGGAGTACTTTTCTTGATCTAGCTTTGTATTAGAGTCATAAATTATTCTTTAGGTACTAGGTTCCACATACGTCACATAACCATTCATGGAAAATAATAACCATAAACTTCACTATTGATTCAAGGCACACTTCATGAGAAATACATGGGTGAGATGTAATATTGAATGATGTTTCCCATGGTGCATGCAGAGCCAAATAGGTATTTGTCAAATATTTATTCCTTGAGCCAGTGGAGTTTAGGAATACAAGAGAAAAGTGAGCCATCAAGAAGGTCTACAAAATATCATAAGAAAATTCCAAATATGCATGTAGTTTTTTCTCGCTGAAGGGGGATCATGTTCTTATGAAGATGAGACCATAGGAGACATTGAGGTTCCCTTGAGGTACAAACATATAGGGAAACAATGGATACCCAAGGACCTTCCTCAACTAAAAATAGGTTTTTCTGTGAATGAGAGGATATATCGAATTGCACCATCGCCATTACATGGTTTAGGCTTTTTTTTTGTGGATGGCATAATGGTCAGTTACGGTAGATGTATTGAATTGATGGATTATGTTGGAACATGTTAAAACTACACAGATTGGATGTGACTGGTACAGTATACAATATGTATGCGTAGATATGGATTTTCTGCAAAATATTTACATCTAAAAGACATGGATCAAAATAATTGAACGAGATTGTACATTGATGGAAGGCCAAAAGCTATAGAGAATATTGTGGGGTTTATAAACAGTACACAACCAGGGTCTACACTTAAGCAACCCAATTTCATATTTGAAGGCCATGAAGGAAACTGTGTTTTTGTGTGTTGCATTAAAGCAATTGTTGCAGGGGAAGATTTGCTTATTAATTACAGTTTGAATCGAATAGATACAAACACAATCACAATTGGAGATGTACATATAACAATTTACAAAACATTTAATTACTTAGTATAATATCTTATGTATTTTTTGGTAGTCTATTGTTCTATTTTCATTAAAATTTTCTATATTTAATACGTAGGTTAGATATTGGGGCATCTCCCTAGCAGTTGATAAGGGGAGTACACCATCCTTGATTCAGCAGGTATACATCATTGTGATTGTGCAAATATAATATGAACAAAATGTTTATTTGTTTTCATGATTATAATCATTCCATTTAGATAATTTTATCTATGTTTTTGTTGTTGGGTGTTGATCGAGGTAGCTCCCTACAACCAATAGATCAGACAGTACATGCTTCCAGGCAGCAGGTATACATCATCGTTATTGTAATACTATAATAAGCGCAATATTTTATTATTATTATGTACTTTCATCGGTATATTGGTTTCATTTATAAAATGAATTATGTATTTTTCATCACAGGCAAGTGATCGAAGCATCTCCCCAGCAGTTCATCAGAGGAGTAGAACATCCTCAAGGCAGCAGGTAATTTTCTTTGTAATTTTACTACTATAATATTCGCAATATGTTTTATTATTATTTACTGTTCATGAGTATATTGGGTTCATTTCGATATTGAATTATGTTTTTCCATCACAGGAAATTGATTTGTTTTTTTTCATAAGTACACTAGTTTCCTTTCGATAATGTTTTATACAATTAATTGTTGTAGGGAAGTGATCGGGGCAAGACCCCAACTATGATCAGATGTGTGTACGGTCCTCTTTTCAGCAGGTATACCTATTTCTAATTACACAAATATAATATGACCAATATGTTTTTTATGTTAGGTATTTTTCTTGTGTATATTTATTTCATTCTAATCATGTTTTCTATATTTTTTCTAGGGTGATGATCGGGGCAAGGCCCTGGATGTGGATAAGCCGATGCCATCCTCGATGCAGAAGGTATACGTAATTGTAATTTTTGAAATTGAAAATGAGCAATATGTTATTTTATTATGTTGTTTTCCTCAGTGTATTTACTAGTGGAAAATGAGAGATTAGTGGCCAAAAAAATGACCAAAATCCGCATATCAATGACCACTTTTGGTTTGGCAATCGTTGGTGACTAATTTACGGAATTTTATTATGCAACCAAAATTGGTCATTTTTATTTTGGTCATTTATAGCTTGTTAGTTGGTCATTAATTTGGCATATATTTGAATCAATGACCAAATATATGACCAAATTAATGACCACATGACAAACTAGAATATGACCAAATTTGGTCGCTTAATAAAAAACCGTAAATTAGCCACCAAAACTGTTTTTTTGTCATTAATATGAGAATTTTGGTCATTTTTTTGGTCATTTGTATCTCATTGTTTGGTCACATATCTCTTAATTTTTGGTCATTTTATATGAGAATTTTAGTCATTAATCTCATTTATTAGTCACTAATTTATTCATTTTTAGTCGTTTTATGTGTGGTTATTATATTTTAGTAGTTATAATGGTGTCCATTATTCATTATTAATCAATATAAATTTTTAATATGATGTTATTTTTAAATTAAAAAAATAATCATACATTATTTATCATCATCTAATACACATGTGAATTATGCAATGTCACATTAATTAGTTAATTACAACACTTATAAATAATATAAAGTACAACCATATAATTTTTAAACCACATAAATTATATTATATGAAATGCCAAGTATTACAATAAATATGAGTTTTCTCAAAAACTATCTCTATATAACTTTACAAGAAAATCATCTAGTACATCGATGACTTTTCAAAATATTACAATGGCTCAACCATCCCACTTGTACTTGGCTGCTAAGCCATACTTAGATCCCACGGCAGATTCAATTAACCCATACTTAGTAGCTTGAAAACCTCAGTAGCAGGATCTTCATACTCAATGGAAAATCCTCAGCAAGAGGCTCTTCATACTCAATGGCCCACTTAGTTAAGTTCATTCCTACAAAATCCAATAAAAAATTCTCAGTAGAAAAACAATGAACTGTAAAGTAGAAAAACAATGAAGCAAATTATTTATAATGTTCAATAGCTAACAACAATAACCATGTGCAAAATAGGAAAATCTAATCTAACACCTCCTTGAAATGTAAGTGCCAACTCCTTGAGGAGTTTCTTACTTAAAAACCCCTTTCTCTTTTAAAGAGAAGCAAGTTTTGGCCTTGAAGAAAGGAGGCCTTTGCTAAATGTTAAGGCTTAGAATATTCTGTTCAAAGAGTGGTCCTTAAGTGTTATGTGAATTAAAATGATAACTAGCAATAGTAAACATGTATTAAATAATCTAGTGAACTTGCAATAAAATAATCCAAATTGATCCACAACTTACCCAACTAATCAAAACACAATGCTAGTATATAAGCACAATTAAATAACACTTGAGAGCTTACTACCAATAAAAAATTCAATGTTGTAATAAACAGGGAAGAAATATATTTCTAACATAATGAACCATAAAAATGCATTCATAATATAAAAAGACATTCACCATATAACTAGACCAAAGAGACAAGATGCACAACCATAGAAATTTGAGTTTAGGGTTTAGTGTGTTATCTTCTTAGGTGCTTTAGTGTGTTTATTTTTTCATTATGATTAGATATTGTAGTTAAGTACAACAAGGAAAGGCTTATGAAGCTCTCTCCCAAGAAGAAGTATATCAATCTCTTTGAGGCTTGTTACAATAGTAAATGTAGAAATAGAAAAAGAAGTGTGGAAATAGAAATGAGTAATGGAAAAATAATGGAGAAGAGACCAGGCACCTTAAATATGTGGGCCTATGGATTCAAGTGCTTCCTCAAGTAGCAACCCTCTTCAATATTCATAGAAGTTGGAGATATGAAGACAATCCCACCTCCTTACTAGCTCCAAACAAAGATTGATGAACTTTGAAGTGTCCATCCTGTAATATATTAAACCATCAACTAGATCACCAAGATTATAACAAGGTCAAGCACTGGTTCTAAATTGGTTCAAAGGTAAAATAAGACTAGAATTTTCCCAAACTGGTCTAAACTGGCACTAGCCAATTTTGATAACTATGATAGATACCCCTTAGACATCGGATCTTAGCATTAAGGAAGACAATGCTTGGAGGTGAAATCCTTTGGGTTGTTTCTAGAAGCTTCCAACTACCAAAGAATTTAAAGTTTAAACAAAAAAAGGACCGCAATGGAAATCTCCTGTGGATTTGATAAACATTTCTAGAAGAGTTGGTTGTTGTTCAAAATGAAATAAAAAACATCAATGTTGATTTTTCAAATATATTGGCCTCCAATTCCTTTTCCTTTTTCTATACAAAACACCTGAATTGAGCTATTGGACATTTATTTCCAAGTTTCTATTCATAATCATGTACTTCAAAAGATTATAATGGTTTACCTCGGGTTTAAAGACACTCCCCATGGTATTCTAGGAGATAACCTCAATAAGAAGGAAATGTACAATAGAAGGGAATATTTTTAAATTGTCTAGTGGATCCCTGAGCCTTCCATCAACCCATGCCCTAACAACTATCATCTGCAAGCCAAATATGACGTGTTATGTAACAGGGTTAAGCTTCACATGCAATTAACAACAAGAACGTTGAATCATATAACAATTGGGAAATTCCATGTTTTATCATAGCCCAACACACTTATAAAAAGTAACCGTGCCCATAGATATAAACCAATGAGAAATTCCAACTTGATTCAAGGTCAGTGTCCCTATTTTGTCACCACAATTTTTTGTAGCAGAACCCATAGTCTCACATGATGACAACCTTCGTACCTGGAATGGGGTGAATTTTTAGATCTTGAAAGACCAATCACCCATCCATCCATAGTACTAAAGTATTGTGAAGCCTTGTGTGCCATCATCTTCTTCATTGAATAAGCTAAATTGTCAATAAAATGACAAGGAAACATGTTAAGAAGTGAAACACCACTCTCAAATAAATCATAGACAGTCACTAGATATTAATCTGAATAAGATAAATCTAGAAAAACTTCTACAATTAATCATACGTCAAGGTGACTGCCAATAGAATTCCTTCTGGAACTGCAACAACAACAATGGCAACCTACAAACAAATACTTCCATTATTATTTCTCTTATGTACATTTTCATATAATCCTTGGACATGAAACTACCTAACATTTTTGTAAACAAAGACATCTGATTTTATACAAACTATCCATTCAAGCATAATACTGACAAGATATTGAAAGTAGGACATGCTAACCTAATGCAATCGAAAATACGTTAACAATTCTGTTAACTATGTCTCAAACCTCGGTCTTGACTACTTGAAACATGGGTTTCCCATTGGAGTGTTGTGTATTTCCTGTAAAAAATATGATAAAACATAACACAAACTCCAGTCAATACAAAGTGGCAGTGCAAACCACAAATAATTTAGATCAAATAGCCAAAGTTAGTACAGTATCACTTACCTAATCAATAGGATGACAAAAACTACAACTGCCACTATAAGTCCAAACTTTCCAATAAAAGTTGTAACACCATTAACACGGACCTGTTATAAATAGGGACTCACTGTGAGTGTGAAATTTGTGATAATACCACTCATGGCAAAGAATATAATGAAAATTAAACTAGTCAGGGTAGACAGACCTGTAGGGGAGTTTCTTCCCATTATCCTATGATATGCTATCCATCACTAAACCCCACTCAGTATTTAATCCCACACCATTTTCCTGATATAAGGAAATAGAAGTCCAAACCAACCTCCCTATATCAAAGAGAGCAGAAAAAACTAATGATAGAGAAACCAGATACTTCAAAATCACAATCAAGAAGCATAACTCTTTCCGAAGGAATAAACATGAAACAATCATTGACATGAAACTGGTGGAATAGTGGCAATAACCAAAAACATTAATTAGTCCATATGTAGAAAATCCATGCCTCACCTTGCAATTGGTGTACTTCAAATAGTATTTACATTTATGGTGATTTCTCTCAAACCCAACTCACTATTCCATTGACTGACATCAATATTCACATTGATAGGTTTTTTTTATTTTGAAGGGTTTCCCCTCCTGCCTAAAACAGAGCTCCCTATCAAGTTTGTTCTTTTTAGAATAAGGAAGAGAAGCACTTGAAACTAAATCTAATTAATGATTGTTTCAAGATGTCCAAATCCTGTGATGTCATTTCTGGTGGACACCAATGATACTTTCCTATGGAATTGTTAATGTCAGCTAAGTGTTTGGCTACAACTTTGTCACCTTAGTAGGAGATTAGAAATGACTTATTCCAGAATTTTTCCAGCCTTTTGTATAACACCATTTAGTACGTCTTGGGTCTTTTGTACACTCTTGAGTTTTGTATGAGTAGTTCAATTGATTGGATAAATACCTAAGAGCACATTGGATAAACACTTCTGAATGGTAGTATGTCCTCTCAACAGATTCAATTGTCATGGATTATAAACAACAATTTCACACATTCTTATATATTTTTGTACCTATCAAGTTATGAACACATTGACATGTATCGAAGAAAATAAATTATTCATTTTTTTCTCATAAAATTTGCAATTCATTGATACACTTCAAATGATAGATTTTAAAAATATGACAATAATAAATAATTTGAATCACAATACAATAGTTTTTGTTTTGACTTTCATTTTCTTAGACAAACTAGGTGGACTCTCCTTGGGATAAGTTTAGGGTCTTATTCCATGTTAATTTTCTATGGGGTTGACGGTCCATTCATGTTAACCTAGAATACCACATAAGTACTACATATGTAATCTCTAGCCTAGATGTAACAATGTGGCTCATGAGTAATGCGTCGTAAGGCCTTAAGACAACACATAATCTCTATGGAGGGAATATTCTTTCAACTACAAGTGGGATATGTTTGTATTTTGAGATTTAAAACATCGTTAATGGATATCTTAGACCACACCATGGTATAGGTTTTAAATTTATGGCCTAAGTTCACACCATTTATTTACGGGGTCATGGACCATCACATAGCATGAATCTACATAGAAAATGTATAGTCTACATGTGAGATTTGGTCATCATTTTGAAAACTTGCGCATAGTGGATGGTTCTTGATGTGTGACTTAAAATATAGTCAAAACTATGGTCTTAAGTTGTAACATTTTCCTCTAAATCTCATGCTCCATACATGGGGCCCCAAATTACCACCACAAGCCCTCCACAGGGAATCTAAGATTTGGAGTGATGAAGTGATAATTCCCTTGGTGTCTTGTGGTGGAAATTGAGGTTTAAATTCATGGCTTGTCCAAGAAGAAGATGCCCTAAGTAACCAACACATGGACATAGTCAATTCTGGGTGAATTTGTCATGGTGATAGTTTTAGATGATAAGGGTGTGATGTTGTACATACTTGTTGTAGTAGTGAAGGCCATCTTAGTGAAGTGCATGAGTGAAAATATTTTTTGAAGAAATTTATCCTTGGAACATGCAGCTTTCATCTCGAAATAGCATGGGGTCTTCCGAGCACTGTCAATCCTCCTACCCCTCTCACCCTGCCTCCTCTCTTCACTCCCGTGTCATAAAAGTCATAAAAGGTTGTCATAAAAATCTAGAATTATTTTTGTTATTTTCTTGACATGTAATATTTGTTTTGATTATTGGGTGCAATATATTATTCTTGGATGTTAAAATTTGTGTGTATGTAAATTGTTTTACAAAAATCTAAAACCAGAGATACACTAAACCCATCAACCGTAATTAATAATTTATATCACCATCGTATTGAAGTAAATATTAATCTCTCAACAATAATCATTAAAGTGTTTGACAAACCTGTTTGCTTTATTTGTCTCCTCTTGCATTCCCTGTATGTCTTCCTTCTTCTATCCATAAACAAAATCAAAAGGTGAGGGTGGAAAACAACCAAAACAAGCCTCAAAGTCAAATGTATGGGTGGAAGAATGAGTTTCCTTGTTATAAGAGTGCTGAATATAAACTACTTCTTCATTCAATCTTCCTTGTTATATCCTCGTAACAATTGAACCCAAGTTTTGTTAACATTTTGGTCTTCCTATAGGTTTGAATATGAAAATAAATGGAATGCTTGAACTTTGTTTCCATCCTCCCGCAATGTTATCCAAAACGGGCCCATAAATCTAGACACTCAATCAGACTTTGTTGAACTTATCAAACCAAAATGTATCCATACATATGCAAATAAAAATTTCACTACTTCATGGTCTTTGATGACCTTCTTACAAGGGATAAACATAGCCAACTTGTTGAGCCGATCCTCAACCATAAACAAAAAGTCACAGCTTCTACTTGACATTGACCAACCTCCAAAAAAATCCATAGAGATAGTTTCTTAAGGTCTGCTTCGTACAGGTAATGGCATGTACAACCCACGTTTCCTATTATTTGACTTACTAGTACAAATAGCACAATCTATGATGAGCCTAGAAACTTGTTCCTACATATTAGGCCAATAAACATATTAAGTCTTATATTAATTCAGTCGCGTTTCAAATTACAGTTTTCTACCTTTTGTTGTTATATTTATATGCCCACTTATTAATGTTCATATTGTCCTTCCTTTGTTGTTCTTAGCATTTTGGCTTATGTTACAGGTATGTTTCTACAAAATAAGTAAAATTCAGAACTATGTCAAATGATTCTGAAATTTCTACCCCATCTACATCTATGAATCATCTTATAGCAGTTGCATAAGCTAAGCGAGAACAAGCACGTTCTGCAACTCTGCCACATTATGTTTCAATTGAAGAAATTGAAAATTCTATTATGTTTATTTCCAGTCCTTCACCAATCCGAGGGAGTAGTTCAGATCACAGTTCACCACTCCAACTTCACTTAGATGCTGAAGAAACTAAGGATACAAAGGATGCCATTTCCCATACAGAATTAAAAAGTCCCAGAGTTAATGTGCAGCAGTGGGGTATGCCAAATACGATGGATCTGGAATCAAGTGAAGAAGGTAAAATAAGCTCAGATGCCAAAATCAGTTGGAGGGACACTTGGTGGGGATACAGAAGAAAAAATTGTCAGGGACACTTTTGAATAAATTCTAGAGACATTGTCAAGGACGAAGGAAAGTATTGGAAGAGCATTGCATCATGCTATTTACTGTGCAAAATATAGCCTTCCTGGTGAGGTAAGCTTGATATCTGTTATTTTCCAGTATGGTAAACAAGAAGCTGATTTTATTTTTGCTTACTGTGGTTTTTTAACTTTTAGAAAATTAATGATGAAAATTGTCAAGGATTAGAGTGAAGAATGAATATCTTGCATGTGGATCATTTCTGCATTCATAGTGACTTATGAGAATCCTATACATTAGGTATTTTTCCTTGCATTAACTTATTTGTCAATGTGTTTTTAGTTAGAAATTGAAACCTCTTACATATGGATGTGGATACTATATCAAAATACCAAACCGGTGTCTTCAGCAAGATGCACAACATCCCCTTCCATTCTCTACTACCCAATGGTCTCTTGTTGGCCATGGGATTTACTTATCCTTCCTAGAATTCATTGTCTTGGATTGAATTTACCCAAACAAAATATCCACACTACTACATATGGCTCAAAAGTCCCATGACAGTTCACCATGAATAAGTTAAAAGCAAATTTTTCATTGAAAAATAGTTTAAAATTTTAGAAAAAAATGAAAAATGTCCCCGATGATGTTCGCTATAGTGACGTATAGTTCATAACATTGCTATAGCGATGGAAATTCATCGCTAAAGCGGCAGATGTTGAGGAAAAAAATATATATTTTCTTTTTCTTTTCCAAGCTGAACTAAATACTTAACCAATATTATCAATAATACATAGAATATGTTCTCATATTAATTAGCATAATACGGTGGATTTCATTAACCCTTTCCTAGATACATTTTACCTTCCTAAGTTAGAGCTAGGTAATGTTTATACCAAAGAGGCCCTTATCACACATTATTTAAATAATAATAATTCCCTATTGAATGCTTTTACAAAGACACCTTTATTGTGGACTCCCTAAACACATCTTCTTGGTCGATCTATCTATAGTGAATTTAGAGGAAGGTGGAAATTGAGGGAAACCCATTCCTTTTCGCAAGTTTGTCTCACGCAGGGAGTAGATCTTGTCTTATGCATTTATATTCTTTGATTCTTGTCAACATTTTCCCCTATTTGTTGAAGCTAAATTAACATAGCTATTTCATCTTGGCAGGTTATGGAAAATTTGCAAGTGAATGTGTTAGATTTTTATCTTTAAATCTAGCATTATGATCTTAGGATATTTGACTGAGAGAATAAAATGCACAGCAATAAACACAAGAGACAAGAGACACAAATAATTTCCTCGGGGAAACCATAAAGGAGAAAACCCAGCAACTTCCTCAAATATAGAAACAGCACCAAAAGTAAAAACTGAAAACATAGAGATGATCTCTCGACATCAGTAGTCTCTCTCTCTGATCCTAGCTTCTTCTCTCTCACTCATGCGCCCTAATGAGTGAGAGTGTGTGTGATAAATAGAGAGGCTCACTTTCTATTTATATTCTTGCGTTCACTTAATGTACACTCCAACATGTCAGCCTCACTTAACAATTACTTACTAGAGCCAACATCTTTAGGAGAGTCTAATAACCCTAGTGCCCCACAACTTGTGGGGAATTTTCCCCTCCAACAAACAAGGAGGGTTATCCTTAACACAATGGTTGGGACTATTTACTTGAATTACAATAACTCACATAGGGTTGACTTCTCTAGGATATTCTAATAACCCTAGGGCACCACAACTGCGGGGACTTTAATCCTTGATCAATAGGAGGGTTACCCAAAATGACTTGACATGACTTGTTTACATTATTGAGTCTCCCGATAGGAACATCGGGGCATGACATGACTCAAATACATTAGAGACACTTCCCAGAATAAACATCAGGGTACAATACATAAGATATACAGATGAATACATTACGAAGTTACAAATACATCAACACTCCCTCTTAACTAGGAAGGTATTCTCTTAACACAATTTGTCAGCATTGGTCTTCTTCTCTGTATCAACTGGATCATCTCATCATCTTCATATTCAATTCATCTTCATCTTGGATCTGGATCATCACTTGATTCGGATCATCATCACTGGATCTAGATCATCTCTCGATATGTATCATCATCACTAGATCTAGATAATAACTCGATCTGGATCATCACGAGGACATCATCACTGGATTTGGATCATCACTCAATCTAGATCATCACTACTAGATCATCATCATTGGATCTGGATCATCACTTGATCTGTATCATCATTATTGGATCATCATCATTGGATCTGGATCATCAGTGGGTCATCATCATAGGTGTTATCTCATGATTCTTCTCTTCAAAGGAAGTTCTACAGTGCCATCCTTTTTTCATGTTGGTTATATGCCTAGCCTCCATGTAGGTATTCTTCAGCGCTTATATCTGACCCTAAGTCAGAATGGCCAGCACTCACATCTGACCATGAGAGGAACACATCCAAAACCATGTCAAAAAGGCATAGCACTAACACTCACCAGCATGATAGGACACAACTACTATCATCTGTTAAAATGCATGACACTCACATCCACCAGCATGGTAGGACACACCTACTACCATTTGTGGAAAAGCACAGCACTTAAAATCACCAGCCTGGTAGGACATGCCTACTACCATCCGTGAAAAGGCATGGCACTCACATCCACTAGCATGATAGTACACAACTACTATCATCTATAGAAAGGCAAAGCACTTACAATCACCAGCATGATAGGACACAACTACTATCATCTGTGAAAAGGCACGGCACTCACATCCACTAGCATGGTAGGACACACCTACTACCATCTGTGGAAATCCACAACACTTACAATCACCAGCATGGTAGGACACACCTACTACCATCTATGAAAATGCTTAGCACTCACATCCACCAGCATGATAGGACACAACTACTATCATCTGTGGAAAGGATTGGCACTCACATCAACCAGCATGATAGGACACAAATACTATCATATATGGAAAGGCACTGCACTTACATCTAATCATGTGGTAACCAATCCTATAGTCACATCAGAATGGCCCTCAACCCCAAGCTGAGGATTCCTGGTAACTGACCAGGTACCTCCATTCTCCCAGAGAATGGCATTCAGCACTTATATCTGATCATGTAGGAACCAATCCTACTGTCACATCAAAATGGCTTAGCACTAATATCTAACATGGAAGGAACCAATCCTCTCACCATGATAGAATGGCTCAGCCCTTACATCTGACCATGGAAGGAACCAATCCTATCACCATGTCAGCATGGCTCACAAACTCATCACTTCCCCTTTGAGGAAACCTTGATCCGGAGAACACCAAGCTTCTCCTTGAAGTACTCAAACTTCACTATGGCCAATGGATTCATCAACACATCATCTATCTATTCATACATCACAACATACTGAAGCTTCACTACTCCTCTCTACACCATATCCCTGATATAGTGATACTTGATCTCGATATGCTTCGTCTTGTCATGGAACACCAGGTTCTCTGACAACTTCACACAACTCTGATTGTCGCAATATATACAAGTAGCATCCAACTGGAGATCAAATAAATTAGACAGTAACTTCTTTAGCCATACTACCTCACAACTAGCTGAATAAGCTGCAACATACTCTACTTCAGTTGTACTCAGTGCCACACATGACTGCTTCCTGCTAAACCAAGAGATCACACCTGATCCCATACTGAAGCAACACCCTAAATTTCTCTTCCTATTGATGGCACTGCTTGCCCAATCTGAATCAACATAACCCTCCAGGTTAATGTTCTGATTCGCCTAATACTTGAGCCCATAATCAATTGTACCCTTCAGGTACCTCACTGCATGCTTTGCAGCAATCGAGTGAACATGTCTCAATGTGTTCATAGCAAAGTAAGTATCTATCCTTGTATTTGTCAGGTATATCAAGGAATTAATCATATGATGATACATTGTGGCATCAACCGACTCTGATGAAGCAACACTCAATAGCTTTAGGTTTGATGCCATAGGTGTGGTCATGCAGTCCATCATCCTGGACCTCTTCAAGATCTCTACTGCATACTTCCCTTGTCCACACCTCTATGCCTAGAATGTAGTGCATCATCCCCAAGTCCTTCATCTTGAACTCAAAAGCAAGTATCCTTCTTGCAACTTTAATGAATTCCTAATGTCTTTCAGGAACAAGTCATCGACATTTAATAGGAGCATCACTGGTCTTCCGTCTTCAACCTTGAAGAAAAGTTTGGAATCCGATTTACTCTCAGTAAAGCCTAGATTCATTAGTAATCTGTCCATCCTGTCATACCATGATGAACCTTAGGATATTCTGTAGTGACTCCCTCTGAAGCGAAGCATCATTCTCCCTCTATATTTCGTACTCTATGCACTCTTTTCTTGAGAATCCTCGTGATATGAGTCTTGCCTTGTATCCCATGATGTTTCCATCTACTGCATGATGGAACTACGAACTTCCCTTCATGTATCGATACGACATCTTAGACATCATTCTTCTTGAACTGGTCTTCCCTTTCTTCTTGGTTACTTCTTCATATCTGGAAGGTTCTGCATCAATGATGTCACTGCATTCATCATATTATTCTTCATCTTGAACTTGTCATCACTTGTTCTTCGGAACAAGTCTCATCCTTCTTTGCTTGTAGGTGATTATGTATGCGATATTTCCTACAAGTCAAATGCATTAGTTGTATGGTTAAAAAAAATTCATAAGGTATATTCATAATGAAAAATTCTTTTGCATCAAGATATATGATTATGCAACTATTTTAGCCAATACAACATTCATCCATATCTCACGGAAACTTTCTAGATGCCTTCCATCTCTACCAGGACAACATTGAGACTGTGCACTAATCCAATATGTCAACAAAGAGGTTTCATTCTAGACAAGAATCAATGGAGAGTTGCATAGCACCATGAGATACTTACCCATCACATGCATATTAGTAGTATACTGTCATTAATGCAAACATTCTATCATGCATAATACATGAACTGAATATAAACAAATGCATAACAAAAAAATATCATGAAATGACAATTGAATACTTATCTTTATTTGTTTCGTGGGTAGACTCCTTGAGCCTTCAGCTTCATCATCTTCTTCATTCATAATAGCATCGTTTCTTATCCAAATGCTAAGATGGATAAAAAGTTCTTCACGAGTTGATTTATTCATATTCCTCATCACTTGAGGGATCTTCTTTGGATGGTGAGAGATTGATCTTCAGTTTCTCCCATCTTCTCTTCTCTTATTATGAGTTGAGCTTCTTCTTCTTCCTAGAGTCTGCTGAAAGTAATCACATCCTTTTGGCACACATTCCTTGCACGAATGGATTCCCATGATCCTAGGAGGCCATTCAAGGTGGCTATCACCACTTTTGCATTCTCCACTTCTTCTTCTACTGCTACAAGTTGTTCTTTGATTTGAGAGATCCTCGTAAAGTATTACTGTATGGACTCTGCATTCTGGATCTTCACATTATTCAATTGTTTTCTCAAAGTCATATTTTGATTTATGTTCTTCCCTTCAAATAGCTTGGTCAAGGAATAAAACATCTTCGGTGTCTTTAGGGAAGACACTTGTGGTACAAAGTGATATGTGATTGAATCAACAATGATCTTCTTGGCCTTGACCAAGTTCTTCTTGTGTAAGGATTTTAGCCTCATCTCCCTCTGGAACTGGAACCTCTCCACTCATGTGAGTGTCCAATTCATTTTCTTCATAGAGATCGTATACTTACATTCTTGGAAGTTGTCAACTTCACCAAACTTATCATCAAGCTATTGTGATAGATCATTTTGAAATGAGAACCTCAAATGAAAATAGAAAAAGATTAGATCTTACCGATTTGAGGTGTCCATCCTACTTCCAGAGCTGGTTGATCTAGGGTTCATCAGAGAAAAAATTTAATTTTCAAAACTTGGAATATTTCAGATATTATTGTCTAGAAATATAGGCCTCTTCAAGGTGAGCTGTCCAATGTACTCCTTTTCTGAAAACGGTGGAGGGAAACTCCCGGAACAGGAAACCCTAGTTTTCCAATTTCTTCTACATAAATGCCTGATACTATTTCTGTGATATCTCAGAAATTACTACTCATCTATGTCAAACACTTTGTATCATGGTAGAATAACCTGTCCTTGTTCTAACACCACAAATTTCATCATAAATGATTTCACCAATTGGGACTTGTGATCATTTTCCCAAGGTGACATGTTTCAGAACTGTTCAGCATAGCGAAGTTGTACAGACTTCCATGTGTCATGGTTTCATCTTCGGGGTATGAAACTTATACCAAAGAAATTAAATTATGTTCCATTTCTGGAAAATCTTTATAAATTTCATTTGGACCTTTGTATCCCAAGATATAGCAATTCTCCCCAGGTGTCCTGTTTAGGGATGAATCCTGGAAGAGGCTGGAATGCTAACTTGGAGGGATCATATCTCCTAGAATATAGCGAATATGAGGCTGAAATTTGGATATAGTGTAAATCAGGATTTTATATTTGGCGTGTGAAAGTGAGAGCTCCTTTTCCTTCTCCAATCCTGCAATCTAGTGAATGTACCAAAACTTATCAGTTTTATTATTTTAGGTTTTTTTCGGCTTGGGGTCAAACTAGGGTTTGACTTTCCCGAAGTTATACCCAACCAAAAACATCGACCCAGGTATATAAACTTTGATTTTGATGAGGAGATAAATCCTATGCTGGGCTCACTCAAAAATTCCTCTTCTGTAAGAAGCCCTAATTTCCTCGCACCAAAAACTGAAAATGCTCGAAATCGAATTCTGCTTCGACAGAAAGATGCACCCTTCAATGGAGAGTCATCCTAGCATAATTTTGCTGATGGATTGTTGAAAGAGACCTAAAAAGTAAGAATCCCTAGATTCTGCAGATGCACAATGTATTCTTCTCAGGTTAGCTCTGATACCATGTTAGATTTTTATCTTTCAAGATAGCATTATGATCTTAGGATCTTTGACTGAGAGAATAACATGCACATCAATAAACACAAGAGACAAGAGACACAAAGAATTTTCCTCGGGGAAACCATAAAGGAGAAAACCCTGCAACTTCCTCAGAGATAGAATCAACAGAAAAAGTAAAACCCGAAAACATAACGATGATCTCCCAACAGTAGTATTGTCTCTCTCTGATCCCAACTTCTTCTCTCTCACTCATGCGCCCCAGTGAGTGAGTGTGTGTGTGATAAATAGAGAGGCTCACTTTCTATTTATATTCTTTCGTTCACTTAACAATTACTTACTCAAACTGACATCTCTAGGAGAGTCTAATAACCCTAGTTCCCCAAAACTTATGGGAAGTTTGCCCCTCCGACCAACAAGGAGGGTTATCCTTAACACATTGGTGGGGACTATTGCCTCGACTTACAATAACTTACCTAGGGTCTACTTCTCTAGGATAGTCTAATAACCCTAGGGCCCCACTATTGAGGGGAATTTAAACCTTGATCAATAGGATGGTTACCCACAATGACTTGACATGACTTGTTTGCATTATTGAATCTCCCCATAGGGACATCGGGGCATGACATGACTCAAATACATTACAGAAACTTCCTGGAATAAACATCGGGGTACAATACTTAAGATATATGGATGAATACATTCCGAAGTTACAAATACATCAACAGAACGTTGACCACATAGACCATTTCATTTGCACAATTGTAAATCATGGGATCCAAGCATCATGATTCGGTGATTTCAGGTGAGATCCAGGTATGTATTTTGATTCTCTCCTTTT
This sequence comes from Pseudotsuga menziesii, assembly GCA_001517045.1. NCBI lineage: Eukaryota > Viridiplantae > Streptophyta > Pinopsida > Pinales > Pinaceae > Pseudotsuga > Pseudotsuga menziesii. The sequence goes on from LPNX010771215.1 coordinate 135,892, forward strand.
GCTTCGGTTTCGTTCCTTTACAGTCATCAAAATAAATTTGTAAAGTCAAAACTTACCTCTCCATTTCATGTTATGGGACGGATCGAAATCTTCTGGATTTTTATTTACTGGGAAATGGGGAAAAAATCAAGGGCTTTATTTGATAGTCTATTCATTATTTATATGTTTTATGAACTACCTAACCCTAGGCATGTGGGTTAATTTTGGTATGATTATTATGAACCTCTGTGTTAAATTCTTGGTCTATGTTGAAATAAATAAAGGTTAAATCGAGTCTTGGGTTGTTAAGACTGTGTTTATTTATGGATCAATCTGTGAGCTCTGTCGTTTTAAATTCTTGGAACCCAATCCTCACAACCATGAGTGTTAAAATCATGGCTTTCCTAGTTTGTGTGTGGTTGTTACTTAATCATAAAATCTTCCAATCTCTGCCCAAGTAATCCCAATTTCTAGTTCATGCGATTTACATTATTGTTGTTGCAAAACCCCTACTCTAAAACCTGATACCATTGCAATTCTGATGGCGTATTTATTTGGTGTTGGATTTTATTTAATGAAAAATCGATTGATGTTTGCCTATAGAACTATGTTTATTGGTTGCATCCCATTGAACTACCTCTATGCCTCCCTTTTTTTCTTTAATATTGTCCAATACTTCCACAATGGGATCTTTGAGTCTGCTTTTGGTGCCATTGTTGCTTCCCACTAGTAATCTTGGAACCCACACCAGAAATCATTGCCTGTAACAACAAAAATGTGCCCATGTTGCAATAAATTGGTTCCCACAGCTAAAACACGATTCTCACACAATGAGAAGCAACACCCACAACCAACTGATGATGCCAACAGAAAGGAAAAGGTTTGCACAGGACAAGAATTTTATTGTCCACAAATGGAAAATAGTTGGTACATAGTGAAAAATTACTTCTAACAGTAAGGAAATGGCTACCCATTGCCTGAAATAAATGCTAACAGCCACACATTTTTGTACACAGCTACAGAATGGTTTACAAACAGTGAGAAATCAATCCCCTAAACAAAATAATGTGTCACACTTAGAAATTTCTTCCAACAGAAAGGAAATGGCTTTTCACAGTCTCTGCGTTGTACTCTATCTTGAAACTAAGTTTCAAGTATATCTTTGACAATGAACTTAGATTTTTTCTCTCATTCCATGGGCAGGAAGAGGTATGTTTTTCAGCCCCAGGATAAGGGTTAAATTTTGGCTAGAGATGCAAGAATGCTGATGCGTTTGCATACTTGGATCTGGTCTTAGTTCTAGTAGCACCGACGAATATATTTGGATTTTTTTCGCTATTTGTACATATTTTTTCTGCTCCTTGTAAATGTTTCTGCTCTTTGTACATATTTTTTGTTTGATAGAAGACATATTTTACTCCAAAAAAATGTTTCCCTCCACTAGAAAAGAATGCCTACTATGACAGAATTTTATCCATAACTTCAACAACGGTTGGCACCCAATGAGAAATAATTTCTACAGCCAAGTAATGTACAGCAAGGAAGTGGTTTCCCACCACTAGAAACCAATGCACATGGCCACAAATTTGTGTCCACGGCTGCAAAGTTGCAAACCAGTGTTAATAGAAATATTTTATGTTTGATAGAAGACATATTTTACTCCAAAAAAATGTTGCCCACCACTGGAAAAGAATGCCTACTGTGACAAAATTCTCTCCATAACTGCAAAAACGGTTGGCACCCAATGCGAAATCATTCCTACAGCCAAGTAATGTACAACAAGGAAGTGGTTTCCCACCACTAGAAATCAATTCCCATGGCCACAAATTTGTGTCCACAACTGCAAAGTTGCAAACCTGTGTTAGTAAAAATATTTCATTTCCCACTTGTGTTGGCTTAAGTATATGAGAAGGACCATTTAGTGTTATGGGTCAGCAGATTTGACCCATTTTTATGTTTTTTTTAAATGTATTTGGAGGGTTTCCTGCTGTGAACACCCTTAGATCTAGAGGAGACATCCAAATGACAAACAAATTAGATTGTACACACAGTCATAGCCACCTTTAGTCAAACACTTCAATGCAACTTGATATTAAGCTTCTACAGGAATGAAACCACTACCATACAACTCAGGCATTTATTTCAGACTACTGTAATTTAATATATAGCATTAAAATGGAATTTAGTAGCAAAAAATTCACATGAACAACAAGCTATAATAAAATATCACATAGGAAATTTGGTCAAATGACCCTTTCAAGAGGAATTTAAAAATTTCTCCTTAGTAAGCAGTAAAACTCAGGTACAGTACAACAGTGAAGTTCATCCATAAAACACAATACATAACAATGGTTTGTCGTGAAAACTAAGCCAAGATTTCACCTCAAAAACTGTGCTCTAGGTAACCTTGGAAAACATGCTTTTCATGCTTCCAAAATGTGCTTTTCATGTTGCCATTATCATAGTCTTCAAGTGCTCATATAAATTTTTGGAATGACTTCGATATTGGAACTTACGGAGGAACCAAAAAGTATAAACATTTAAATTTTAAGGAAGCTTATTTTGACTGATCCCTACAAAGAAAATGGCATATGAAAAATTATTATTTTAGTATGTTTTTTATTCCTTTTATTTTTGAATATTTACTTAGAAATTGGATAGAAATATTTCTAACATTTAAGTAGTTTTTATATAATTACTCATGCAGGATAGAGGCATTGGCCATTGGCGCTTCATCTTTGTTTTGGCATTCCCTTGGAGGCCTATATTGTCTGGTACAACTATTTCCAATACTTTACATAATAAAAGGATTAACAGGTTGGTTGAGTTATTGAAGAGATTAAAATTGATGACAGATATGTTATATGTGATTTTGCAGCCACTGGCTACATAGAGTATTACTATGATGATCAATCAGGAAAAATATGTAGGTATACTTTCTTTATACTTACTCTTGAAAGTATAAAACATTGGTAATGCAAATCTGGTCCATGTAATATTTCGAAAGCCTTACTAAATACATCTAAGAAATTGTTTACAACTTTCACAATTTGCCTAATGTGATAATCATTTTCTGAGTAAAACTATAAATGTATTTGCTTGGATTTCTAAATGATTCAGGCATGTTGAGCATTGGAATGTTCCAAAAATGGTACTTCTGAAACAAATTTTCAATCCCAATCTTGGATTATGGTGAAAGTGAAAGCACTCTCAGAGATGGGATGCATGTCAAAAGCGGTTCTAAAAGGAAGAATCTAACATTGCAATTTGATGCTTATCAAAATGGATGGAGAAGGCTTTCACTAGAGGCAATATATGCTATGGCCTCATTAAGCTTAAAGGGAGACTTGATTTTCTATGACTTTTTAGTTGTATGAGTTACTAGTGTGCATGATGAGTTTCACAGCATCTCCTTTACTTGCCACTATTGTATGACAACGAATGAAAATTTTTAACATGTAGTAATATAACTAGTGATAATATCTTCCTTTCTCACTCGATTTTGCTTGTGAGCATAACGGTTTGGAAGGACCTCTATGTTTCAAATGACTTCCTTCTTTTTCCACTTCAAATCATAGTAATATTATATGAACATGTGTCTTCTCTAATATCTCTTTAGTGATTGTTCCTGATATTCCATCTTGGCATTGTTGTTTTTTCCTTTTGTTTTTGGAAATATCGAGTGTCTTTTTGGAAGAAAACTACAAGTACATCAGATGGAGACAAGAGTAGCATTTCTCCTTCTCTCCAAGTGAAAAGAGAAAGCTTCTCCCATATCATAGGACACATTATATACTATACAATTAATATGAGCTAAGAACATACCTGAGTAGCTAAACCATCCAGAAGTCTATGGATTTCTATGCTACAAATTTTCTTCTTAGAGCACTTAGTATTACGTAACATCTTATTTTTGGTATATTAGGAGTTGAAAGTCCCAAAGAAAACCAAATCTTCCATGCTGGATTTCCATATATCCAAGGATCCCCAAAAACAAAGAAGCCAAGAACTGATGTAAGGTAAATGCTCTCTTGCAAACATACAGTGTCCAAATATGTGCTTCATGTTCTCTTTTGTACCACTGTACAAACAAGCCATCAAAAATCCCACTTTAATATTTATCTAGCTTGTGTGCTTGCTAGACCATGAAAGGGATCCTGCCATCCAAGTAATTTGAGCTTATAAGGCATATACCAGATCAACTTAATTCTCTTCAAACTAGCAATCTTCACTATTTGTAGTTGACCGTATGTGATTAAGATTGTTAGCAATGTTGAATGTGGGTATAACATATCCTTGTAGAGATCTTTTGAGTCAAAATGAAGTATTAATTTTCCTCTATTCCAAACTCGACTTCTCCATCTTTGTTTACTGCCCCCAATTGCTACTTTAGTGTAGAATCATGTTAATAACCTCCAGAGAGTCTGTACTAACTCTGTTGACTTGTAAATTATGGTTATACCTATTAGTTTCACCCAATAACCCTATTTTATCTGTTGATTTATACTTTGTCACTTTGGGGGACCGAATCCTTTCAGGTACTGGATTTGCACTAATGATCGAAGGATTTCCTTTCTTTAACTAAATTTTGGTGTTAAACCAATTTGAACCAAGTCGTCTTTTACCTCTTGAAACTCAGCATGTTCTTCAGAGTAACTATTGAACTGCGGTGAGAACCCTTAATCTTTTTCACTGATTTTATCTCTTCTTCAACTTGCTTGGGGCATGATGGAAGATACAACTAATTGACCAACCTCAAGGAAAAGTCTGTAGTGGAAGGCTATATTTTCATAATATAAAACTTGTATACACTTATAATAACATTGATTTAGAATTGTCTTCTTTGGTAATGCTTTACCCAATCCACCTCATGGAAATTCCATCAAAATCAAGGAGCCCTTGTTTTTCCTTGCTTTTAGTCAAGAGAATGGATTCAACTAGTGAGTTACCCACTACTGCCAATAGGCATATAGGGAGATTGACTTCCTCACTCATACAAGCATGGAAGAGATAAGTGTGTTGTCATGGTCAAAATCTCAAAACCTAGGTTGGAAAAAGAGGCCAAAACTGCCCCAGAATCAGGGACCTTTCTTAAAGGTGAAATTTCTATCTTCAGGGAAATTTGAAATTGAAATGAAAGCCACGACGTAAGATAGCTCAGATAGAACAAAGTATTTACTGGGAGGGATCTGTGGTTTTATCTTTTCTATCAACTTAAATAGACTCTTCTATTATGTAATAGAACATATATTTTATATCTATACATTTACAATATACACGACAGTTGCATAACTGTTGGATTCTGAATGAAAATTAGAACTAACTCTTCAACTTCTTGTAATCACCTAAACCTCCTCATTTTATCTGCTTTTCTTCACGTTCTTCATGCATCTGCATCTGCAAGCTTCCTCAATGGCAAGTGCATCTTCCATCGACACTTTGTCAAGCCACAAGCTTGTCTTGTGGGTCAACTACAATGTACAAGCAACCTTTTTCAATGGACATACATATTCCCATTATGCTATCCACAAAACCTTTTATCTTGCAAAATCTACTAAAAAGTTAAAATCATCTCTTGCACAAACTTGAGTTTGAGAATCACTTTTACACCCAGAAGTTGCTTATATTGTTGTTGTTTACCCATAGATTTTCCTAGCAATAGATACAAAGTTGTTTTCTATTGATTTGAGGTAAGTGAGGGATAGGAATTGAATCAACAACCTGGAAGAGTCCTTAACCATGCTCAATTGTACTATGAAACAACCGAGATTTTCCTCTTATGATGATTCAAGGTCTAAAACGTGCTTAAAAATTCCTAACTTGTGCCTAGAACGTGCCAAATGACCTTCTTGATCACTGATCAAAGGTGAAAACGCAGAAATCCTCCAAATGTTACCCCCCTATTTGCATGGGTGGTTATGGGTGGTATGACAAAAGCAATAAAGGTGGAGGTCAATACACATATGCCACAATGTGGGTTGATTTAGTATTAAGCAAATTTTTTCCTGATAGGGTACTCTCGGACATCAATAACTTCCAATGGACAAACCCAATTGCTAAACTATGAAAATATTAGCTTCAAGTGTAGATGTTTCCATGGCATAGATCACTTGATGGCTAATGGCATCCTACTCCCAAAATATTTAACAGAAGGATAGTGAGAAGACATATTAATTGAATCCTCCTTCCTCAGATGAAGATGGTTTCCAAAAAATTTAGAAACTATGAGAGAAAAATTCCAAATAGTTCAAAAATCAAATTTAAAAATAAAAGGGTACTGACATGAAGGGAAATAGCTCTTGTAGCTAGGACCAATAACCCCAATAACCGTAACAGATATCACGGCTAATATACAACAATGAAAAAAATCCTCTAGTCATCAAGGCTTCCCTCAGTAAGACAAAAATTTTGTTTATAGAGGAAGTCTCAAGGAAGCAAACAGATTAAAAACCCTAATCAGGAATTGTGTATTTCTGCTTCAACAAGGTATAGCCGAGATGATTGTACATTTATTTCTTGCTAATAATAGATAAAATGTGTATATTGCAAACAAATATACGACAACAAGAGTTCAGGTAGCATCAATATGAACATGAAAATGTATCACAACGTTGGGTGATCAAATGGATAAATGCAACCTTTTAGCCAAATTCACAATTCATTAGTTACAATATAACCCAATTGCATTCAAGTTTGTACCAGTTTCAGAACACCTTCATTCTTATCTTAGATCTAAATGGATCAAATCAGGGATTAAAAACCTTCGGTTGATCAAAAATCCCTGCCTTGAGAAAGCCACAAGTCCAATATTTACTAAGGTACACATGATGGAATTTACATGCATAACAAGTGTAAGCACTACCTGAAATTCCAGGTAACATAAAAAGAAAGTTTGTCGCGTTGTGTTCTGGAAGCAAGTTGAAATACTTGTTGTAAAGATGAACCAGGTTCAAAATCCTAGTGAGCAGGCTTCAGTTAAAAGTCCAGGGAAAAGTCCCAGTGAGTTTGACAGCCCATGGAAAAATAAAAGTTATATAGCGACTATGTTGATGGAAGCTGAGTTTTATTTTGAAGATAGGGGAAAATTCTAGCCAGTTCAAGGAAGTTAATAAAGTATCAAAACCTATAGTTTTACTTTATATCGTTTCCTTTCACTGGCTAAAACCTGCTCACTTCTAATAATAATTCCAGTGATATATTCCCAACCCCCTGGGTATGCTTCTACTCCTACCAGATGGCATGAAACTACTCTCTTTTATATTTTTTACTTTTGAAAAACTGCCTTTGGTTTCTCTTTTTCTATTTTTGTATAGTGAACTCATGATTATGTACTAAAGTTTATTTTTGCTAAAATTTACTGGCACTACTTAATCTAAATCTAGTCATGTATGGTCTAACATAGGATGGCTTATTGTGATGTTTATATATTTATAGTTGAAAGTGTGATTTGTGCATATGTACAGGCATATTATTAACATCAACCTCAACAGGTTGCAGATAACATTTTCATCCAAAGGGATTCACAAGATGTCTATCAGCAACAGACACAACAACCATATCAACAACAAAATCAATAGCAACAATATATGCTCCAGCCACAGTATCAGGTAAAGGAACTCCTTTCTATATCTTGCACTTGTGTAATATGTGTAATGTCATTGGATATTTTGCATTCTTTATTATTGCCAATATTTTATTTTATGCAAAATATAGATTATTTTCTTCCTCAATATCTAATGTCATTGTAGTGTTCACATAATTTTATTTATTCATAAAATAGTGTATTTGGTTCTTAATTAAAACCATGGTTTGACAACATTCTCAGCATCCATATGGATAATATTATGTACAACCAACACAAAACTATGTACAATCGCAACGACAACCTCAACAGGGCCAGTTTAGGTCCCTTTTTAATATTATAGAAAGTTATTTTTATGAATCCAAGATTTTGGTAGATAAAATTTAAGCCACTGATAAGTGCTATGCTTATATTTAAATTTTGAATTCCTATAGTATTCTCAGAATACTTCTTACTATCAGCAGTAGGAGCATGCCCAATAGAAACAGGTATTGCCAATGTTTTTGGCCATTATGTATTATGATATTGCAATCTGATGGATTGATTGTATGGAAGGAAGATAACTTTCTTTTTTATGGTAGCTTGCTACAATGGGCACATAAATAAGGAAACCTTTTAACATTATGTTTTATGAAATCAGGTTTTTCCCATATATTGCTATTTGAAGACTTTTGTGATTGTATGAAGTATATACTACATTGTAGTTTTTGTTGGTCCATTTTCATTTGCATTTTCTTTGTTTGTCTCAAAATATTTTTACTTGAAAATGCAAAGCTATGTTAAACCAAAGTTTGTGAGCTCCTATTTCCCTTGTAAAGAGACATGATAGGGACAAATAAGGAGTTGCAGTCCTTGGAACTTAATAATTGTCTGTTGAAGTATGGAATTAGTTTTAGAATATCAACATTTAGCAATAATTGTTACTGTAACTATTTTGAGCAAGATATATGGTGACAACATATTTAAATTCAACATCTTGGCAAGTAAGAAGGATGAACACAGTCCCAATAGTAGCTCTTGGTGCTTCTTAGCCCTCAAACAACCTCCTCTTTCAAATATGGGAATTATTTAGGCCATTCTCCCAAGTAGCAGCCATAAGCAAGCCTCAAAAGATCAATGTTTGAGTCATGAGCAAGGATGTACTAGCAATGTAGAGGAGTTTAGGGTTATCATTCATGATGAATATGTGAATAATAGTGTTGAAAAGAGTCCATCATATCTTAGCACAACTAATGCTCTTTTGAGCATACCTCAGCACCTAATAGTCCTAAAATAACATCAAACCACAACCATGAATAGTTTTGACTTTATAAGCACATCTGGGGACTGTTATGTCATCAACTAACCCTAAATAGCCCTAAATATTTGATGTTGGGTGTAATTCCTGGGCATATTTGTGCCTAAAACAACTTTGTGGTAATTTTTGGGTAGTTTTGGTACCTTTTACACCCTTATAAAAAGAATGGTGAGCAACAAAAGGACCTTACTTTCAAATCTGTGCATGAATGGGGAAGATCCATGGTAAATCAGTAATTGTTGATGGTTTACCAGCATTTTGGTTGAAGTTCAGACCCCATACAACATCTAATTAGTGGTTTGGGTATGTTCTAGCCCCAATATGCCTTTCAAACAACATTCTGGGCACTTTTTTGTCATGAAATAAGGTATAAAAGGACCTAAAGGATAAACTACAAATCTGGGTAAATTTTAGACTTCAAAAGGAAATGCTTGACAGCCAAGAGAGTGTAAACAACCATAAAAAATAGATCTAGGCACTTCTAAGTTAATTATGGGTAGATAATAGTCATTTTTCAACACTAACCATTAGCTCTTTGACAAAATTCATGTGTAAAACAAGTATAAATAGTCCTAAACATGAAATATGGACATACATTGACTTGTCTCATACTTCTAGCAACCAACATTGTATATCTCGGTGCATTTTGTGTCCTAGAACAACAGAATGCAACCATGAACTTTGAATGTGGGAAGTCTTGAGGTCATTACAACAAAAATTCTAAGCATAACTTTGTGCATCAAAACCTTAAAACAGTCCTTCCATCACACTCTATCAGACATGTGGAGATGTTTTGATGGATCTAATGGCTATGGTTTAACATTTCATCCCTTTAGGACTTGTCTTCTAGCAACATCATCCCTGTGGAGGATTTTTCACATGGTTCATACCCTATTTTATGAAGAGCTTTTTTGAATTTGGAGGTTTTTATATAGAGTGATATCTTAAACAAACACTTAAACAAAAAATATATTTAAAAACTCCATCCAATACCCAGAAAGATAATCACAAGAAAATATAGAAATTTTTAAAATTTGATTATGTAGGCAACATACTTGTACAACATTGTTCCTCCATAAGAAAGGAAACACATAAAGGAGAAGATGAAAACCTTCTCAAGTTATTGTCACTGACTCATCAAGTATTAGAGGGGAGGAGTTGGATTATTGAGGAAATGGAAATGCTACACTTGCATAATGCAACTCAGAAAAGCTAGAAGGTGTTTGCGCATGTGCTGTCTGAAATTTGTGCTCATGAAGTTGAGGAAATAGGTATGCTATCTTTTTCTTTCTTCTCTGTTCTAGATTTATGCCACATTTTCCTTATGGAATTAATTTGGCTGCAACACTTTTCTTCACATGGAATATGGCAGTTATAGCTGATGTAGAGTTGGGGCTTCATTAGCCATTATATAAAATATGGTGTGAATAGTATTCTATCTGATTTGTTTTCAACTATCATTCTCCCGGTGTTTTAAACCATGCCTGGTTTTTCAAAGAAAAAGAGAAGACAGCCTCATCATATACTCTATGGCCCCATGAATATGCTTATATCCAATGATGTTGGGGATCATGTAGATCTCCCAGTGCAAGCACTGCAACATCATTCTGGGAAGCGAATAAACATTATGAATTGGCATCACAATATATCCTAACCATTTGTCCTTGTGGATACTTATTATCTTGATGGAAGAAGGAACTTTTCTCATTCCATGGTGGATAGGATCCATGTGAAGCACCAACGATGGGGTTGATCATCCTCTTTTGATTCTCCTTATTGCTCCACTTATACATGGCTCTAGGATGATCATGCTTATCTACTATATGCTTGGTATCCACACTAAGATAATTGTTGTTGATAGGTCTCATATAGTGGTACACTTATGGTTCCTAGGGAATAGTGATTTTTGCAATCCCATTAAAGCTAATTTCTTGAGTTTTGTTCAAAATTCCTACAAAAAGTTTATGGATTTCATAATCTAATTGATCATATATTGTGAAATTATACAATCTATCATCCTTTGCAGACTATTAGATATTCAAAGTTGTGTATTGATTATTTTTACCATTATAGAGGACTCTGTAAGTTAGGTTCCCAAATTCTTAAAGGGTGATAGCTCAATGGAAGAGTGCCTGCCTTAGAAGTAGGAGGTTGGTGGTTCGATTCCTCTATGCCCTAATGATATTATAATATTGGTTAAAAACAACTAAATTAGTAAGCAAAAAATAAGAGATAAGTGACCAAACAAAATGACTAAAATTTGTATATAAAATTTACTAAAAACAACTAAATTAGTGACCAAAAAATGAGAGATGCAAAACTAGGCATTAAAAATGATGCAACACGTGGCGCTAATGATGAAGCCAAACATGGCATTGATATGGTAGCAAAATAAGATGCAAACATGTGGCGCTAATGATGGAGCCGAACATGGCGTTGATATGGTAGAAAAATAAGACGTTACTTTGGATGCAAAACATGGCGCTACATAGGAATCAAAATATGGTGCAACAATAGAAGAAATATTTGGCATCATTTTGGTAGCAAAACATGATGCAAAAAAGGAATTAAAATTGGTGCAAACTTGGAAAAAAAAATTGACACATATTTGGAAGTAAAACATGGTGCAAAATGGGATGCTAAAGTGGTAAGAAAAATGGATGCAATATTGGATGCTAATTTGGATTCTAACATGGTGCTAACGGAGATTCCATTTAAGAATAAAAATAAGACACTCACTAGGAAGCAAAATAAGACATTATTTAGGAAGCAAACCTCAATGTTGTTTAGGAATCAAAGTTGGATGATATTCTAGAAGCAAAAAAATACATGTTATTTTAGATGTCATAAAAGATGCTATTTAGGAAGAAAAAAAGGATGTTTTTTGAGACACTTTAATTTTTTTCCATGACGTGTCTCATTTAGCATCTAGTTTGACCACTCAATGTAAAAAAAAATTATACTAAAAAGGGACGCTAAATGAGACGCTAATTCTAGGATTTGTTGTACTGATTGACCATCCATGGCAAGGCCTGCAACAAATATGGCTTGTTGATTTGAATGGCCTTTCAAGAGAAAGTGTTGGGGTCAAGAATAAGAACATGTGACCTAATTTTTCATTATCAACCTACTACCAAAAGAAAAACATCAGGCAGCGAAACTAGCTGCAAGTATTTGCAAGCATCTTAGAAAACTGGAAAAAAAACCCCTCAAACCTGTTGACATGGATTCAATTGACATGCTATTGGCAGTGCGATCGATGGTATATTTACTCTCCATGGACATGAACTAATTCAAGCATAGAACCACTTCTAGGCATTTTAAATAATTTAAAATGTTAATTAAGCCAAAAATTACCTGTCAGGTTGAGTAAGACAATTTTTGCACAAGTACATATCTTGAACTATGTGAAATCAAGATAGCTGCATGAAATAAATTAAAGTAAGTTTCTATAAATATCATAAAGACCATTTCAAGGTACTTTTAGCACAAAATCAAAATGTGCAGGATATCATAAAAAATCAGTTAACTTTAACTAAAAACCATAATAGAGCTCAATCAAAATTGCCAACTTCTAGTACAGAACTTATCTTAATTTATGGAGCAATACGAAATGGCTCTGAGGCTGTTTAGTACCATGCATAAATAGGAAATTGACTTTAAGTTGAGCCAAGTTATTGTTGGCTCACCAAATTGACACTCTTTGCATCCCTTTGCATCCTCCAAATACACTTTTTATCTCTTCATTTGATCCTTTGATCCCATAAAATCCTCTATATTTTCACATATCTACCCAAATACCTAGAAAGTATACTAAGGTATCATAATTCATCAAAATCCTTTGATTACCTTTGATTTAATGCTTAAATGTAATTCTTGAAGGATTTGTGACTAATTATATTTCTGCAGCATACTTTGATATTCAGCAGCAAGTTAAATATTATGAAGATTCTCCATACTTCAGACGTGGCCAACTCGTTCAAACAAAGTCCACCCAGCTCAATTCTCGTCAATGACTCATGTATAATCAATGCAATCTTCACCTCTAGGCACTACATGCCATAATGATGAAGATCTGCTATTAGATGACAAAATCAAAGCATCTTTCAAAGTATAAGAAGGCCATTATGGAAACAGTTGTATCATTAATAGATGATAGAGTCTATTGCTAAGAAATCAGAACTGGTTATCTCAGTTCCTAGCTATAAAAAGCCATGAATCGAAAATGTAAAGACAGAGATATATATGCAGAAATACAATGAACCGTTAATAGAAGGATTGCGTTGCCTAAGTGCTGGTTTTTTTCTGAATTTGACAAAGTTCATGATGTCTTTATAATCAAAAAGGTGAATTTGTAGACTATAATCTGATTCATTTCCTGTTGTTAATGTTTTTCTTTTATACGCATGTAGTTTGAATTTCTTAGTCTATAAATCCCATAGGGACTTGTGGTCTCGTTGGAAAGGATCCACCAACATAGACCATGTGGCCCTTCCCCTGTAACTTCAAGTTTTTGCAAAGGACAGAGAGATTAACTAATTGTTTTATGTTTTCATTAGAAATAAGAATTGTATTTAGTTAAGCAACTTTAGAAATCAGATTTGTATATGACTGGAATCTATTACTTACTGCTTAACTATTTTCGGAATAATGTGCATAGCATTGCTAGTGTAGAACCGAGCTCGGATGTTAGGGTAGATTGATTTAAAAACATTGTTTTGAATTCTTAATCTTATATAAGTTTGATTCGTTTTACTGTATATTTAAATTCTAGTTTAAGTCATACATTGCTTCTATGAAATTGGGTTCCCAATGAAATAAACTTAGTTGTGTTTTCTTCTAAATTATAGAATATGTAGATTGCATTCATTATATTATGGTTTAAGCTTTAAGTTAATTCAGTTTTGTCTTTTTACAAGACTTAATTTCAAAATATAGCTCTAGATTTTAATAGTAGGATCCTCTGCAAATTACATTTATTTTGTTATAGTTCCAAAGTGCAAGTTAATTTAGAATAGTTTCAATCATATAAGTAGCCCATTTTAAAGATTAAGATGAAAAAGTAAGCTCTATGCTAATATTAAATTTGTTAAAAGACAATTCACTAATTTAATAAGAGATTTGAGATATTAAATGATATATCAATTTCATAAGTTCACTTTCTATTACTTACTCTGTTTTCTGTGTTAATATGTAGATTCTGCTCATTTAGTCCTAGTTAACTTTTTGTCACCTATTCTGCTTTCTGTGTCAATGTGTAGTTTTCTGCTTATTGAGTCTAGTTTATGAATTATGTTAGGATAAATGGTTCTCATTGGTTTATGCTTTAGTATTAGAATTATTTTGAAGATAGCTGAAAAGGTATTTTCATTTATGCAATTAGGATAGAACATGAATTTGAATGTCGTGTAGATCTTAGATGTGAGAGTATTTAGTTAGTATTAGGATTTTAAATTTAAATGAGTTTGATGATTATTAGATTAGGAATATTAGTATTAAGAATTTTTAATCATCTTTAGATTAGAGTAAATCAGCTTAGAGTATATTAGATTAGGATAGGCCCTAATCCTGCATATACAGTGCTTGTGCCTCAAAGTTTACCTCCCTGGTTTGACATTTTATGAAGGATATTTGTAGTGATATATTTACCCAACATTTTGACGTCGTTGTCGGGGACGTGCTAAAGGGGTTGGAGTATAGGTAGATAGGTTGCTTTTACATTACACAACAAGGGGGAGGGGAGCAATGTAAGACAAGAGTTAAGAACCTGCGCATCCACTATAGTGGGGTGCCCCAAATCCTTGTTGTTATTCTTCCATAAATTTGTTCTTATGCAAAGTTTTTTTTTACTTAGGGCATGTTTCCCTTTCTGAAAATATAGATAGTTTACTCTCACATAGTTTAATTCCAGGAATATATGTTTTTGTGTTTTTTGAAATCTAGGTAGTTCCCTTTCCTACAGTTATTTTTGAGAAAAGTGTGTTTCTCCTTTCAATAGTATGCAAGAGTGCTTTTTCTTCAGCAAAAGAAAGATTTCTCTCAAGTAGGAATGTTTTTCAGTTTATGGTTTCATAGTGTAGAGTTGGATTGATTTTAGTTTTCGATTGCATATTAGATTATTTAAAATATTAGGCTAGTTTGCACCCATAACACTTAATTTCAACTTATTTTCTTTTCTTTTTTAATGCATTTGATTTCCTGCATGAATAATTTTTCTACAAATAGTTTAATTTAGTTTTAAAATTTGAAACATTTGGGTGATGTAACAACCATGTTACTGACCCACCTGTGAAGCAGGACGTTTGAACCAGTACAAGTTTAAGGATGTTCAAAAATTTGTTGAGTAGAGAAGGGCTTATTACTACAAAGGGTTTTTTTAATCCTTGTTGCAGTATTAGGTCAATAATTGAAGAAGAATCCATATTCCAAAATGGGCAGCAAATCCAGAAGTATCCTCAGCATGAAGATCTTGATCTATATATTTATCCTTCTCATTTGATGAGGGAACTCAAGAATCATGGAAAGCAGCTGAAGAAGAAGAACAACTAGAACATGAAATTACATAATTTCTTGCTTTCCTGGTATCAGAGGAAGAATATCAACTTGGCTTAGAAATAAGGGATACTAAAATAAGAAGCCAAACAAATCAAGAATCTATTAAGATATGGACTAAGATAGTTTCTCAGTTCTAGCCTTTTACTTTTCAGCAATTTTTGAAATCTAGATAATATGAGAAGTTGGTTCCTCATATCATGGTATTTGTTCATATACAATATGTGAACAAGAATGTTTTATAAATATTGATTCGTAGGTGGTTACACTGGAAGTATGCATACACTTGAAAGAATATTTCTACTTCCAGTAGCATAGGTTAGTTTAGGGAATAAAAAATAAAACAAACATAAAAAAGTAAAGGGAAAAATAAGCTTTACTGTGAAAACCAGTTGTATGGCATAGTCTAGCAAGGGTTTAGTTAGAAAACCAGGTGACTAGCTGGCTAGGCTCCATAATAAATTTTGTTGGTGATACTTCATTTCTGTAAAAATATATTTTGTTCTGTGCTCAACTTGATGATGGGAGATTTATTAAGGCTCTCCTTCCAGCAATTTTTAACCCATCGAATTTAAAACATTTTACGGGTCTGAAACTTGAGACATTTTTAGGTACCCTGGAGACTTCATGCCTCAATGGTAGGAATCCTTGTCATTTGTTAACTAAATTCATTAATATTTCTTGGAAAGTGAATTCTACAGTTCATTCAACTCCAGCAAATCTATTCATGACTGTTGTACCAAGTGCCTTGATTTCCATTAACCTTAAGGGTGGAATATATTTCATGGTTAACAACTATCCTCATTGGTTGATAATTCAACTATTTCTATCTATGTTCGACATCAACAAATTTATTCACATAGGTAGATTTGCACAAAGAGAAGGACATGGTTGAATACCTTACAGTTCTTTAATCTATGATCATGGATAGTTTTCAGTAGTTGCAGCTTTCATTTTGGGTACAGAGCAGTCTGTTCCTTTATTTTCTACAGAAATCTAGTAACATTCAGCATAGTGGACAGTCTATCAAAAGAAACATTCTCAGTTTTATAGTAGCATAATCTTTGGGAGAAAGCAAGAGCAGCTTGTCACAGAAATTCCATTTTGTCACAAAAATGACAACATGTGGCAGAAACTCCTGACATCCAAAGTATTTCTAAAGAACTTGGTCCTATAAGGTAAAATTGATCTAAGGTAAAGATCCTTTCTTTGAAATTTGTTTATTGCATTAAATTTAAGCAAATTTTAGCATGTATTATACTTACATACTTGGTAAGCCTATGCCCTCATATGATTTATACCATACTCTTTCTTTGGTTGTCCTCATGCTTTTAACTTTTCAAATATAAATCCTTTTTACCCTACCTCTATCTTTCATCATTTGATAACCATTTTTATACCTTATAAATAGATCTTCATCTATATGGCACATAGTGACTAGAGATGAATATCTTATCACCTTAAAAAATATATGGTTATGTTTCTTCTATCCATGCAAACCCCGATTCATCCCTTTACGTTTTCATACACAACCATTCATCATTACACTGGCAGTTCAAAATCTTCATATGTGCCATGCATTTGAATGATCATTAAGTACAAATATTATGAATTACCATTACATCCAAAGCATTAGAAGTCTCAGGAAACTTTGTTGAGACCTATTATATTCATATCCAATAATCTTCACCATTTTCCCAGTTTCTATTTCATCCTCAATTTTTTGTCCAAGTTATAGTCTCAGAGCACATTATGGGGCAGAAGGGAGATAAATGCCATAAGCCATATTTTGTCTCTATGTTAGAAGATTTTCCTGAATTCAATGCATGCAAGGAAAGATTTGAAGGCATCTGGTATCAATTTTTCCAAAAATTTCAGGGGTATGATGACGAAATTACACTGAAATTCGACTAGTGGTTTGATGGGAAATTCATGCACATTGGCAATTTTATCATGACAGTTTTTGAGAAAACAATTGATCGTGCCACTAGTTTTCCTTGCCATGGGGAGCGTTGGTTTAAAAATAAACCCATAGAGTGTGCAGTCTATACCATGTTTTTAAAAAGGAGCATCAATCTGCAAACTGGAAGAAGGGTTTTCCTTGAGATTGGATGCAAGATGAATGGTGCAATGTGCTCTATGTATTACAAAAATATCTGACTTGTGAAGGAAGGTATTTCACCACTCTAAATTACCATGTCCGCCTAATTTTGCATTTTGAAGCCAAATTGCAAATGAATTTCTCGTATTTTCTGTGCAAAAGTTTAGCTAAGATGCCAAGATGGGTTCAAAAGCACTCTGGAAATCCTTACAACATCCTCCACCATCATGGTTTAATTAAGATCCTTATTGAAGATGAATTGCATATTCTTAAGGATACCAAGGATAATTTTGTGGACAAATTTTGGGGTCTCCCTTCATATGCAAGTCCTCATTCTCCACACATCCAAGTCTCTCCTCAGCCTAAAGTTCATGAATTAGAATCCATTCCTAACCCAAAGACAGAACCACCCCTAATTGTGTTACAATTTTATCATTCAAGCTAGCATTATGTTAGGATCTTTAACTGAGAGAATAACAAGTACAACATTCAAACACAAGAGACAATGAACACAATGTTTTTCCTCGGGGAAACCATAAATGGAGAAAACCCCGTAACTTCCTTAGAGATAGAATCAGCACCAAATGTAAAACCCCAAAATAGTAATATGATCTCCCGACAGCAGCAGTCTCTTTCTTTCTAGCCCCAACAACTTCTTCTCCCTCAGCTATGCGCTACAACTAAGTGTGAGTGAGTGTGTGATAAATAGATAGGATCACTCTCTATTTATACTAATTCTCGACCTAACAATAACTCATTAGGGCTGAATTCACTAGGAGAGTCTAATAACCCTAGGGCCCTGAAACTGCGGGGACTTTAACCCTTGATCAATAGGAGGGTTATCCACAATGACTTGACATGACTTGTTTACATTATAAAAACTCTCGATCAGAACATCAGGGCATGAAATGACTCAATTACATTACAAACACATCCCAGAATAAACATCGGGGAATAATACATAATATATACAAGTGAATACATTCCGAAGTTACAATTACATCAACACTCCATCTTAAATAGGAAGGTTTTCTCTTGACACAATTTATCAGCACAAGTCGTCTTCTCTATATCATCTAGATCATCATCAAGTTATCGTCATCTTAAAGTCATCTTCATCTTCAATTCATCTTCATATTCAAGTCATCTTCATCTAGATCTGGATCATCACTCGATATGGATCATCATCACTATATCTGGATCATCACTTGATATGGATCATCTCTACTGGATCAACATCACTAGATCTAGATCATCACTTGATCTGGATCATCACTACTGGATTATCATCACTGGATCTAGATCATCACTCGATCTGGATCATCACTCGATCTGGATCATTACTCGATCTGGATCATCACTTGGTCAACATCACTAGTGCTATCTCATGATTCTTCTCATCATAGGAAGTTCTACAGAGCCATCCCTTTTTCATTTTGGTTGTAGGCCTAGCCTCCATGTAGGTCTTTTTCAACTCTTATATCTGACCCTAAGTCAGAATGGCCTACCCAGCACTTACATCTGACCTTGACTCATCAGAAAGGCATGCCCAACACTCACATATGACCATGAAAGAAACACATCCACCATCATGTCAGAATGGCCCAGCCCTCACATCTGACCATGGAAGGAGCTTAATCCTCTCACCATGTTCGAATGGCATAGCCCTTACATCTAGCCATGGAAGGAACTTAATACTCTCACCATGTCAGAATGGCACATCCCTTACATCTAACCATGGAAGGAAATTAATCCTCTCACCATGTTAGAATGCACAACCCTTACATTTGACCTTGACTCACCATAAAGGATCTCAATCCCAGACTGAGGGTTCCTAGTAACTAACCAGGTGCCTCCATTCAAAGAATGGAAACATCCCTTATATATGATCAAGTGGGAACACATCCCTCAATCACATCAGAATGGCCCTGCTCTTATATCTGATCATGTAAGACTACATCCCATAGTCATATCAGAATGGCCCTTAGTCCTAGACTGAGTATTCCATGTAACTGACCAGGTACCTCCATTTAGAGAATGGAAACAACCCTTATATCTGCTCATGTAGGAACCAATCCTACAGTCGTATCAGAATGGCTCAGCACTCATATCTGACATGGAAGGAACCAAACTTATCACCATGAAATAATGGATCAGCCCTTACATCTCACCATGGAAGGAACCTAATCCTCTCACCATGTCAAAATGGATCATGGACTCATCACTTCACCTTGGAGGGAACCTCAATCTGGAGAACACCAAGCTTCTCCCTGAAGTACTCAAACTTCACTCTATCCAATGGATTCATCAACACATTAGCTATATGTTCATTCGTCGCAACATACTGGAGCTTCATTAATTCTCTTTGGACCATATCTTTGATATAGTGATACTTGATCTCAATATGCTTCGACTTGTCATGGAACACGGGGTTCTCTGTCAACTTCACACAAATATGGTTGTCACAGTATATAGAAGTAGCATATAATTGGAGATCAAATAAACCAGACAATAGCTTCCTCAGCCATACTCCCTCACAACTAGTTGAACAAGCTGTGACATACTCTACTTCAGCTGTACTCAGTGCCACACAGTATTGCTTCCTACTAAACCAAGAGATCACACATGATCCCATACTAAAGTAACACCCTGAAGTGCTCTTCCTATCAATGGCACTACCTGCCCAATCTCAATCAACATAACCCTCTAGGTTAATATTCTGGTTTACCTCATACTTGAGCCCATAATCAACTGTACCCTTTAGGTACCTCAAAATATGCTTTGCAGCAATCAAGTGAACATGTCTCAGATCTATCAGGAACTGGCTCAAGGTTTTCACAGCAAAGCAAATATATGGTCTTGTGTTCATCAGGTACATCAAGGACCCAATCATCTAATGATACATCATAGCATCAACCACTTCTCATGAAGCATCACTCAATAGCTTCAATTTTGATGCCATAGGTGTGTTCATGGCCTTGCAGTCCATCATCTCGAATCTCTTCAGGATCTCTACAGTATATTTCCCTTGCCCTAGGGAAATTCCATCTGCATTCTTCCACACCTCCATGCCTAGAAAATAATGCATAATACCCAAGTCCTTCATTTCGAACTAGGTAGCAATCTTCCTCTTCGTATCAGCAATCAACCCATCCATACCTGTTATAAACAGATCATCTACATATAGTAGGAGCATCACTGGGTTTCCATCTTCAACCTTCTAGTAAAGGTTGGAATCTACTTTACTCTTGGTAAATCCCAAACTATATAGAAAGTTGTCAATTCTTCAATCTACACACATGAGACTCCCTATCATGTGTCTCAAAACTGAGTGGGCTCTCCACGTATACTTCCTCTTCCACTACACCATTCAAGAAAGCAGTCTTGACATCTATTTGGTGTATCTTCCATTTCATTACTGTAGCCATAGAAAGTACTAATCTGATGGAAGTGTATCTGGCTATAGGTGAAAAAGTTTCTTCATAATCTATTCCTTCTTTTTGGGAGAAGACACGGGCCACAAATCTGCTTTATATTTTTCTATGTTGTCGTCTGTAGCATGCTTGATCTTGTAGATCCATTTGGAAGTTACAACAGACTTCCCTTCTAGTCTTGGGACAACATCCCAAACATCATTCTTCATGATTGATTGATACTCTTCGATCATAGCATCCTTCCATTCTTTCCTTTCTATCGCTTCTTCATATTTGGAAGGTTATTTATCGATGAAATCACATAATAAGGATACATACCCTAAGCATGATCTGATCCTCTTTCTTTCTCTATGATTCTCTTCTAGAGCCCCATATATTTTTGCACCTTGGATAGCTTCTCGTACCCAAGCAGGTTTCCTCTTATGAGGATTCTTCTCTTGAGGTGGATCTACATGTTCTTGAGATTCTTCTATATCTTGATCTTCTACTTGAATTTCTTCGTTCATGGTTGTGTCATGAATTTTGGCTGCTTCTTTTTCTTCAGGTTATTCAGCAGGACTCTTCTTGCATTTCTTGTAAGTTGAGTCTTCATCAAATGTTACATCCCTGCTGATGTCGATCTTCTTGAATCCTAGGAAGTATATTCTGTAAGCCTTCGAGCTTCGAGAGTATCCCACAAATATACCCTTCTTTCTTGAAGGATCTAACTTTGTCCTCTTTTCTTTTTGGAATGTGTATGTACACTGGACAACCAAATATTCTGAAATGGTTGACTTCTGGTTTCTTTCTGGAAAAGACTTCTTCGGGTGTCTTGATCTCGAGTACTCTATGTGGAGTACAGGTCTTTACATACACCACTGTTCTGGAAGCTTCTTCCCATATATGCATGGGAAGATCTTGATCATGAAGCATAGCCCTCACAGCTTCCATGATCACTCTATTCTTCCTTTCTACAACTCCATTCTGTTGTGGATTATATGGAGTGATTAACTCCCTCTTAATCCCTAAATATTTGCATAAATCTTTGAATTCATTTGATGTGAATTCTTCACCATTATCTTATTGAAAGGTCTTGACCTTATTTTTATTGTGATTCTCAATCAAGGCTTTTAATTCCTTGAACTTTCTGAATACTTCATCTTTGTTCTTCATGAAGTAAATCCATGTCTTCCTAGAAAAATCATCAATAAAAGAAACATAGTATACATACCCGCTTAATGAACTTGATGATATCAGACCGTATACAGTTGAGTGAATGATTTCCAAGATTCCTTTTTCCTTGCTCTCGCTACTTGGAAATGTCTTCTTTGTGTTATTTCCTTTTGCACATCCTTTGTAGAATCCATCATGTTTTTCCTCAATTTCTGGAAGACCTTCAACAGCTTTGCTTGCAAGTGGTAGTGCTCTATAGTGGAAATTTGAAAGCCTTCTATGCCGAATTTTATTTGGCTCTACTATGTCATGGACAAAATCTTGCTCTGAATGGCCCTTCAATTTGTCTAGGCCTCCCTCTTGTTCCCCAATTACTACCGCATCATCAAAAGTCCTTCCCTTTGGCCACATGAGAACTTGGGAATCTACAATTGCAACCCTCATGCATTTTGCATCTAATGCAGATATGGAGAGGAGGTTCTTCTTAAGTCCCAGTACAAACAATACATCCTTCATCTTCATAGACTTTCCAGAGTCTATCTCATAGGAGGATTCCCCACTACCTTTTATTGGATACTGATAGTCATCTTCGAGTTTCACCTTATGCGGTTATTCATGTTCTGATAGTCTTACAAAAGAATCTTTGAATCCTATCATGTTTTTGGAAGCCCCACTGTCTATAAGCCAATCATTGCTTGCATGTGGGATGTTTCCCATGAGAGAAAAAATCAAAACATATTCTTCATCACTTGAAGAATCATCACTTTCTTGCTTGTTTCTCTTTGTGGAAGGTTCATCATCTTTTGCAGCATGAGCATGATGTCTACTCTTGTTGTTTTTATTCTTGTGAGAGTTTCTTTTGTTTCTAGGACAATATTTAGCATAATGTCCTATTTCATCACAAGTATAACATCTGAGTTGAGTTTTCTTGGAGGAAGAGTTCTTACCTTTAGAACGATGATGATGGTCCCTTCTATTTTTCTTGGATTGAATTGTGAGAGCTTGATCTTAAATTCCCATCTTTTCTTCTTGAGCTGCTATCCAAGATTCTTCTTGTGAGCATTCTTCCCATAGTCTATTGAACTTGACTAACTTCTTTCTGGCACGGATCCCTTGAATGAAAGAGTCCCATGTCCTAGGGAGACCATTCAAGGTGGTCATTACACTCTCTACATTCTCCACTTCTTCATCCACTGTTTCAAGTTATTCTTTGATCTAGGAGACCCTTGTGAAGTATGACTCTATGGTCTCTTCATTTTGAATCTTCACATTCTTCAACTGGTTCCTCAAGGTCATTTTTCAATTTATGTTCTTTCCTTCAAATAGTTTGGTTAGGGCATCAATCATAGCTTTAGGTTTCTTTAGGGAGGACACTTGTGGTATGAGGTGATCCTTGATTGAATTGGCAATAATGCTTTTAGCCATAACCAACGTTTTCTTGTGTAAGGCCTTAGCCTCATCTCCCTCTGGGACTGGAACCTCCTCATTGATGTAGGAGTCCAACTCATTTTCTTCCAGGACCAGGGAGATCCTATACTTCCAAGCTTGGAACTTATCAGCTCCCTCAAGCTTTTCATCAAGCTTGGTATGGTGAGACATCTTAACTGAGAACCTCAAATGGAAATACAAAATATTTAGATCTTACCAGGTCAAGATGTCGGAACTGGATCTAAAGCTGAATTTCTGCGGTGCTGGTTCAGAAGCATATTAGGGTTTGACTTTCCTAGAGTTCTGTCCAACCAAATTCTTTGATCTTGATCTCTAAACTTTGATTTTGAGGAGGATATCAATCCAAGCATGGGATCACTTGAAAATTCCACTTCTGTGGAAAGCCCTAATTTCCAGCAGTACTATCGAGTTAAAAACTGAAAATGCTGAGAATTAGATTTTTCTTCGACAAAAATATGCACCCTAGGGAAGAGAGTCATTCCAACCTTCTTTTGCTGAAAATTTGTGGAGAGAGATCCAAAAAGTAGGAATCCCTAGTTTCTGCAGTTGCACAGTGTCTTCTTCTCAGGTTAGCTTCGTTACCATGTTAGAATTTTATCATTCAAGCTAGCATTATGTTAGGATATTCAACTAAGAGAATAACAAGTACAGCAATCAAACACAAGAGACAATGAACATGATGTTTTTCCTCGGGGAAACCATAAATGGAGAAAACCCTGCAACTTCCTCAGAGATAGAATCAGCACCAAAAGTAAAACCCCAAAATAGTAAGATGATCTCCTGACAGCAATAGTCTCTTTCTTTCTAGCCCCAACAACTTCTTCTCCCTAAGTTATGCAGCACTACAACTGAGTGTGAGTGAGTGTGTGATAAATAGATAGGCTCACTCTCTATTTATACTAATTCCCGACTTGATAATAACTCACTAGGGTCGAATTCACCAGGAGAGTGTAATAACCCTAGGGCCCCGTAACTGTGGGGAATTTAACCCTTGATCAATAGGAGGGTTACCCACAATGACTTGACATGACTTTTTTACATTATAGAAACTCTCAATCGGAACATCGGGGCATGACATGACTCAATTACATTACAAACACATCCCAGAATAAACATCGGGGAACAATACATAATATATATAAGTGAATAGATTGTGAAGTTACAATTACATCAACAAATTGAACATTTCTCCTATGTATTACAAAAATAAAAAAGGCAACGATATCAGCCGAAAATCCCTAGTGCCGCAAAATCCACAATGCCGTGGAGAACCACCAGAAGTATGACAAAAAAACTTGTTAAACCCTCTAATTCATCCCTTAATTTGTAGCTGTCTATTTTGATTGATTTGGAAAAATCCCCTGAGTCTGAGCAAGATCTCCCTGAGAAGAAAAAGCAAAAGAATACTGCAATTCCACTTTCTCTATTGTCACCTCAGAAATTTGACTTTGTATATAATTAACCTTCCAATTTTATTCTTCTTGATTTTGGTTCTGTGCTTGTAGACCCTTATCTGCATGAAAACCCTCCTGTTTCAAAATATGGCCATGTGGAATATAATCTTGAACTTTTTAACCCTCAACAGTTTGACTATGGGTCTCCTGATGATAATTCACCTACACAAGAACCATGTGGTGAACATATACCTAAAGTTTTGGCCACCTTAGTTATACCTTCAGTCATTTCCTAGCTGCAGAAGAAAAATAAGAACATTAAGAATCTTAAAGCAGTACTCAAGTCATACGAACAATCCCAATAAGAAAAAGACCTATTGATTGCAGAATCTGATAAATATAATGAACAATGGAGAAATTATAGTCTTAAGCTCCTACAGAAGAATGAGACGTTGAGGGGAAAACGTGACAAAGAAGTTGTGAAGATAAAACGAATTCATAAATTAGTGAGTAATTGGAGATTTGAGGCCTCTAAGCACTTATCACATATCAGTATGTTAAAGAAGAAATTGAAGGAGCGATCAAATCCAGCAGGTAGAAAACTGAACATCTTGGTCAATGTAGCTTAAGCCCTGTCAGTGGTATCGAAACTCGGTTTTGAAATTTTGAAGTTTCTAACAGGTATGTTTGCATGAGCCCATGCAAACATACAGGTGTGGGGGAGAGTTACCAGAACATGCCAGTAAATAAATGGATATCATTGACAATACATCATAAATTTTGTTAAAAAGATTGGAAATCAGTTTTGAAAATTTTTGAAGTTTTGAAAGACATGTTTGCATGATGACATACAAATACACAGGTGTGGGAGAGTATTGGCTCGCCAAATTGACACCCTTTGCATCTCTTTGCATCCTCCAAATACACTTTTTATCTCTTCATTTGATCCTTTGACCCCATAAAATCCTCTATATTTTCACATATCTACCCAAATACCCAGCAAGTATACTAAGGTGTAATAATTCATCAAAATCCTTTGATTTCCTTTGATTTAATGCTTAAATATAATTCTTGAAGGATTTGTGACTAATTATATTTCTTCAGCATACTTTGATTTCTGCAGCACACTTTGATATTTAGCAGTAGGTTAGATATTATGAAGATTCTCCATACTTCAAATGTGGCCAGCTCGTTCAAACAAATTCCACCCAGCTCAATTCTCGTTGATGACTCATGTATAATCAATGAAATCTTCATCTTTAGGCACTATGTGCCATAGAAATGAAGATATGCTATTAGATGACAAAATCAAAGTATATGTCGAAGCATAAGAAGGCCATTATGGAAATAGTTGTATCATTAATAGATGATAGAGTCTGTTACTAAGAAATAGGAATTGGTTATCTCAGTTCCTAGCTATAAAAGCCATGAATCAAAAATGTAAAGATAGAGATATATATGCAGAAATACAATGAACAGTTAATAGAAATATTTCACTACCTAAGTGTTGTTTTTTTCTGAATTTGATAGATGTCATGATTTCTTTATAATGCACAGATAATTTTGAAGACTATAATCTGATTCATTTCCTGTTGTTAATGTTTTTCTTTTATACACCTGTAGTTTAAATTTCATATTCTGTAAATCCCATAGCCACCTGTGGTCTCATTGGCAATGATCCACCAACATAGACCATAAGCCCTGTTGGTTTGCTATGGGAAGACCCGGGTTTACTATAATGTACCAACAAAACCCCTAGCTCACTGGCCCTTTCAGTAACAGACCGCAGAACGGCTTGAAGTCTCACCCGAAGTGATCCTAGAAGGGTTGGCTGAAGACTCAGGTGTCCTCAACCAGGTTCTGTAGCATCCTAGGTTTCTCTTGATCCTGGTTAACCAGTGGGATCTCTCTGTGAGATGTTGTTTCTTTCTCCCAGCTGGCTCTACTATGAAATTGACTCTTATCACATCGCAGCTTCCAGGACGATGCGCAAACTCTCTCTTTTGCTTGAATCTTTACCTACGGTATCCCACACCGCGGCTCCTCCGACAGTGCGATATCGCCTTTCTGTGCTGCGATAGCTTCTATAGTAAGACTCAATAGGACTCTCCAACTCTCAATGTCCAATGGCTTTCTTTCTGCTTATAATAACTCAGTTAACCTTCACAAGGGTGTTAAACAACTTCTCTTAAACTTCTCCGGTCTATTATATTTAACATCCATCGCGCTCAACTTTCTAAACTAAATACAAAGGAATCACTTAACAGAGTAACTGTTACTATCATGAATCAAGCACTGATAAACTCATATACAGACTACTTGATATAGTCAACCTGCGTTTGACCTTCTATATTACTGTAAACTGAAGGATAGCATACATACATTCATTAACTGTTAAGCAAAGCTCATGTAACAGGTAATAGATAGCAAATAAGTAAACACAATCACATGAAACAGTCGCACAACACATGGATTTTATGTGGTTCACTTCCAGGGCGGAAGCTACATCTATGGGAAATGGTTTTTATATTATATCTTGAGAGAGTAAACACAGTTCTGCTGCAACCTATTATGCAGCTTGAGATCTTCTGGGAAACTCCACGCACACAGCTGGGATCCCTTCTCTTAGATATCTTCTCTTTCTATATTGCTTTCTTCTTACAATATTCCCTCTCTCTCTCTCTCTCAATCCCTGCATATTGTTACATTCATGCTCAAGGAGCCAGCTACTGGTTGCAGTAAGATAATGCAAACTTAATAACAGAACCAGAGCTTGACCCAAAGAACAACTAACTGACCAACTAGCTAATCGACTGATCTACTGTCTACTATCCCACTGTCTAACCTTTTACAATACAAAATACATGCTTAAATAGGTGGCCCGAAGGTCTCACCCTGATACAAAACTGTGGGCCTATCCCAACAGTAACCCAAAACCCTAACTATGACAGTCGGTGTATCTATACTATGGACTGCCGCTTAATGGTCACACTACAGCTCTCTGCAGTCTTCCACGCTTCCAGGCACTGATCGTGGGTATGGGCGCCGCTTCCTCAGTTGCTCCCCTTTTTTCCTTTGTCTTCAATACATCGGCCCGTTGCTCCTTTTCACCGCTGCCTTAAGTGCAGTGGTTGAGCTCTCTCTTCTCAGTCGCTCTAAGTATTGTTTCCTTTGAATTTCTTGTCCCGATATAGCAACTTTTCCTGTAGCTGTGGGGCCCTGCTCCAACAGTCCCCTGCTCCAACAGTCCCCTAATGCTTACTTGTGGCTCGTCCCTGAGCCACTAATAGCTGGCTTATCCTGCTGTAGCTTCTCCTTGGCTTCCTGTGAAGTCCTTGCAAATTTTTCTTTGAGTCCTGCGACTTCTTTGTCCATAGCTTCGACACAGTCTTGTGCCTCTTTTTCTAAAATAGTATCAATGCTTTCCTTAAGTGACCTCCAGAATAAATGGCGGACCATTTATAGGCTGCAAACATTTGTTGGAATGATCTCACCTCCTGCTACCTCAGTCAGGTTTGTACCATTCACCTCAAATTCTACTAGACCGCTTGTCCGAACAGATTCATCAGAGCCCTCATCATTCTGAATATATGGAAAGTAGATGTCTTTCAGCATACATCTAAGTTGATCTTCATTCCGATAATTTGACTTTCCTTGGATATATGTACATTGGTAAAACTTCCATGAGGAGATATGTCCTTTTCCATCTTTAATGTAACTACCTTCTTGGACATTTTATGTGTCTCTCTCATTTTCAACATCTCTTCTTCGTTCCTTTCCCATTTCCTTTTGTTTTTCTGAGCCTTGGATGCCTGTTTCTTGTTCCTTTTTTCTTTCCATGAGATCTTCTAGGAAACTCCACGCACACAGCCAGGAGCCCTTCTCTTTCTTATTCTCACCTTTCTTCTTCTCTGCTCTAGGATGGACTCTTCTACTATCTAAGCTTGACTCCTCATCCTTGGCATCTGTCTGACCTGTGGTGCACCTAATTTCACAACCCTAGTGGCGTCGTCATAGCAGACTCGAGGCCACCACACTGGAATCATCACACAAATTCTTCTAAAGGTTCCTTCTCGAACATACACCACCTGGTGCAATACTCTGGACTGGCAATGGCTACAAAATTGGGGAAACTAGCACTCTGTAACTGAAGTATCTCTGCTCAGGAAAAACTCTTACAAATCGCTCTATAACTCTCAAAAATCACAAAAGTAACCCTTCTGTCTGAATGATCTATGTCCTTATAACGAAGGTGATAATCCTTGAAGTAACGGTCACTTAGGCTAGACCCATTGGCGGTATTTATTGCATGGACAAGACAATACCCGTCCTTTCGATCCTCATTAATTGCTGAAAATATGATCAAATTTCTTTCGAAAATTGTGCACAGGCGCCGGTCTCGACCAAGATTTACCAAATCTAGGAAAATAACTGTACTGTTTCCAAATCTAGGGCAACAGATAGCTGTCATATCTGGATTAATTACTTGGCAAAAGGTGACGTGACTAGCCCTCTGTCCCTTTCCAAAATCGTCTACGTGGCACGGGGAACATTGCATCGCTGCGATGTCACACCGCATCGTCCTTAACCATCAACGTTCAAAACTCCGCAAGCGTCCTTTGACTTGCACAAAATAAAATTCTGCTGCTGCGATTTTTTTATATTTTTTATTTTTTTAAGTGTAGACTACTTATAGGTGCGATGTCTCCTTTCAACTACAATGGACATCTGCACATATATTTCCCTGTGTTAAGACTGGGAGATGGAGTGGCTATCACTATAAATCTTAAGCCTACTGCCATTAATGAAAGTAGGAACAAGCTCCCCATTTAGTTTACTAAGTTGAACAACACCTCCTTCTGTAACTTGCTGAATCTGATATGGTCCCAACCAATGTGTCTTGAACTTTCCTGGAAACTTAACAAACTTGTTGTCATAAAGGAGCACTAGGTCTCCTATCTAAAAAATATTTCTCTTGATGTGCCTGTCATGCCAAGATTTTTCTCGTGCCTTCTGCACTTTTTGATCGAATCCTACGATGAATCTATCTTCTTCTAAGGCAAGCAGCTGCGCCAATCTTTCATTCATCGTATCTCTATCAGCCATCTCGATAATTTGAGCAATTCTTAAACTGGGAATAATATATTCCATAGGCATAACAGCCTCTTGTCCATACACCAAGCTGAAAGGTGTGTGTCTTGTAAGTTTCTTGCATGTAGTTCTATAAGCCCATAATAAAACATTAACCATGAGGTCCCAATCATTTCTTTGGCTGTTACAGATCTTAGTAAGAGCATTTTCTAGAATCTTGTTAAAATCCTCCACCGTACCATTAGCTTGAGGGTGGTAGGGAGTGGTATTATGGTGTTGTATCTGAAATTCCTCTATCAAGGCCTCAATAGTGCGATTCAAAAAATGTGTGCCTTGATCACTCATCAAAATTGCTGGACATCCAAATCTACTAATGATGTTTTCAAAAATGAACTGTGTAGCTGTGGCAGCATCACAATTCCTTACTGCTTTTGCCTCTGCCCATCTGGTGAGTTATTATGTTCCTGTGATGATGTATCTCGCACCAGATCATTTTCCTGGTGGGTTGATAGGACCCACAAAATCTATAGCCAATTTGTGAAATGCCCACAGCGTAATCTATGGTCGTAGTGGCATTTCATCTCTCCGCAAAGGTTTTCCTACCCTCTGGCAGATATTGCAGCATCTGCAAAACTCCTTAGTGTCTTTTTGCAAAGTAGGCCACCATAATCCTGCAGCTAGAATTTTCTGCGTAGTCGGATTTCCTGCAAAATGACCTCCTGTGGTACCTGAATGTGCTTCCTTGATAATGGCCTCTTTCTCGTGTAGCATCATGCATCTGCGCAGGAATTCATATGGACCTAACTTATATAAATGTCCTGCGATCAAAGTGAAGTCTCCTGCTTTCACGACTAACTGTTTCTTCTACTACTTAGTAAACTCAACTGGTGCCCACCCTGTAGTGAGAAAGTGGATAATATATTCGTAATACTCATCTGTGATCTGGATAGAAAACAATTGCGCATCTGGTAAATTATCCTCTAAATTACTTAGTTCTTATCCTGAGTCTATTCGCGATAGATGATCAGGTCCGGCATTTAATTTCCTTGGTTTTACAATAATTTCAAAATCATACTCCTGAAATAAGAGTAACCATCTGCAGATCCTTCCTCCTAATACTGGTTTATTAACCAAATACTTTAAATCTGAATGGTCAGTGAACATCTTGAATGGGGCACCCAATAGGTAGTGCCTGAACTTCTGTAGAGCATACACCATAGCTAATCCTTCTCTTTCTGTAGTGGTGTAGTTCTTTTCTATGGTAGATAACTTTCTGTTGGAGTAAACGATAGGGTGATCGATACCTCCATCTCCTGGCTGTGTTAATATGATCCCCAGTGCGATGCTAGATGCATCCACATGTACATGAAATGGCTTGTCCCAATCTGGAAATACTAAGATGGGTGCGGTGACCATATTTTCTTTAAGGGTGTCTAAACTTTGCTGGCATTCCTCATTTGATAGGAATTTCATGTCTTTCTTTAACAGCTTTTCCATACATGTTGTGATCTTTGCATAGCCTTTGATGAATTTTATATAATACCTGGTATGACCAAGCACTGTCCTCAATTGCTTGACTGAGTTGGGTGCTGGAATATTTACAATGATGGCAATCTTTGCAGGATCTACCATCAAGCCTTGTCTCCAAACAATACGACCCAACAAAATACCAAATGGCACACAGAATATACATTTCTTCAAGTTAAGAGAAATCTAATATTGTCTACATTTCTCTAACATGAGCCTCAAATCTCCTATATGCTTTTCGATTAATCCAAATACAGTCCAATCATCGAAATAGACTTCTAAGAATTTATGGATGTATTCCTTAAATATAGCAACTACTACTCTAGAAAAGATAGCTCGTGCATTTTTAAGACCAAAGGGCATTACTGTGTACTGGAATGAACCCCATTCTGTCACAGAGGTGTTCTTATGTCAATCCTCTGGATGGATTCTTATCTGGTGATAGCCTGAAAAGCCATCAGTGAATGAGTAGATCTCCTGTCCTCCCACATTGTCTAAAACTTCATGAGTGAAAGGTGTCGAAAATGGGTCATGAAGTGATGCGTCGTTGAGTTTGCGCAAATCAACACAAATCCATATTTCTCCTTTAGTTTTCTTTTCCTGCACAACCTTGGGACTAACCCATTCGCTGTCTTCTACTGGCTCAATGATGTCTACTGCTAGCATCTTATCAATCTCATCTTTAATTTTTTCTTTATAGCGAGGATTCAATCTGTATGGACGCTGCTTAACTGGCCTAGCATCCTCTTTCAAAGGTATCTGCATGACTCCCAAATCTCCTACTATTCCCTTCATCTCTGTGAACTTAGTGGGAAATAAGTCCTGATAGTCATGTAACAGATCTGCGATGTGTCCTACTATTTCATCATCCCAATAGTCTCCAATAGAGGCAAACTTTGGTTCTGTTTATGTGCCAATATTGATATTTTTAATCTTGATAGGTTCTGTGATAGCTGGAAACTCTAGATTTGGTCCATCAACTTCACGAGTCCCTTCAGACTCTGGAATGTTGATACTACGAGGATTCTCATCCTCATCGCCTGGCTCTTCTGTGAAGTTGTAACACTCTAGCACATGTTCTAATTGAATGGCCCAATCAGGCTGAGTATACATTGGTAGGGTATAGTCTTCAAATATCTTAGTTTTTATAATATCTAGAGCCTGATCAATGCTTGGATACTCAGATTCAAAAGTGAAAGTGAGTAGAAAGTTGTCTATCATAACTGGCCATGAAATAGTTCCTCTGTTCAACTCTGTCTCAGTGTACCAGTTTCTTGGTATTGTGTCTAAAGTGTGAATGAATAGGTGAACCCATTCATCCTCTGGAATGTCCAACCAACTCTGTTCACAAATCTTAATATGTGACCTGGGGTCACTTTCTCCTGTATACTTCTGCTGTAAAGGTTCCCTGTTATTAGAGAATCTGATCGCCATCAATCTCTTAAAATCCTCCCATGATGCGATATGTTCTTTATGTGCATGCCACCATCTTGTAGGTGTGGCTTTGACTGCAAGGTCAATAGCTTCCATCCTTTGCTCATGAGGAATTTCCTGCTCAAACTGTTGTAAAAATTCATTGACATCCGCTAAGCCATGAAATGACGGAATATCCTTAACCTCTGCGTCAATCCATCGTAGTGAATTAGTCATAAACGCACATCTACGAGCT
The DNA here is from genome assembly GCA_001517045.1 of Pseudotsuga menziesii. Classification (NCBI taxonomy): domain Eukaryota; kingdom Viridiplantae; phylum Streptophyta; class Pinopsida; order Pinales; family Pinaceae; genus Pseudotsuga; species Pseudotsuga menziesii. The sequence goes on from LPNX010771215.1 coordinate 169,119, forward strand.
GAGACTTCATAAAGTCTATTCTGTCGATTTTCTAAGACAACATCTAAATCTGATGTGCATGAGCTGTCGCATCGCCAACTAATATGTCCTTCTGCGGTGGGGTTGATATAATCACTCTGGTTCATAGTCATCTGATAGAGGCTTTCCATATTACGCACCTCTTCCTCTGCTTTGATAGGTTCAATATAACGAGGACCCTGGAAAGGATCCAACGGTGCGATGACTTGAATCTGATGATCCTCAAAGTTCATTTGTGTTTTCTTCAAATTGATAATAGCCATGTTATCAATTGCCCAATCAATACCTAGTAAAGCTAGATACGGTCTGTTGTCGCCAATGATTTCTATGACTTCAAAATCTGCAAAGTTGCGAACTCCATCAATATCAACTGGTACTTGCGGTAATCAACCCAGTGCCGATACCCTCTACTGATTGGCTAGTCACAGATGGATAGCTGATTTGGTTAACTTAGGGCTACCCATCTGTTCCCATGTCTGCTTAGTCAGAACATTTACCTCTGATCCTAAATCTAGGATTACCTCATCCATTTCAAATTCTCCAATTTGCGCTGTGAGTCTCATTTCCCTTCCTATTCTTGTATGGCCCATAATATTATGAACAGAATGCTGCGTACTATTCACGGAAGAAGGTTGCTGATACTGGTCTATGATGGACTGAATCTCTCCGATAGCTTTCTCATTTCGTATGAGTTTCAAGCAGCTCCATAAGAAGGATTGGACACTTCATGTCAACTTGTCTTCTTCGCACCTTCCTAATGTGGTAGCCTGCGATGTCTGCATAGGACTAATGCCACAATGTTGCTGCTGCGGTACCCCCCTACAAGGCAATACCTGCGATCCTGATGGTGTAGGTTCAGCAAAGAAATTTTTAGCTTGCTGAAACATTTCTTTGTTCTTTTGCAGGTCAAGTGGTGTTGACTTTTTAGTTGCTTTACGCACCCACTCCGGACCTATATTCTTTTCAGTATACTGCAATGTCCTACTAGTAGAAGCACCGCTGCAAGTCACAATATTGACTCTTGGTTCTGGTTCTTTCTGCTCAGCAGCAATAAGCTGAATATTCTAGTTTACTGTTGGCTTCGGGTCCCTAATATTGGCTATCAAGATAGGACATTCCTCTATGGCATGATCATAGGACTTGCAATATTTACATGTCATAGTAGGGTTCTGACAATCCCTAGCATAATGTCCTATGGCTCCACAGTTGTTACAAATAATCGGTCCATGGCCACGGCCAAAGCCTCCACCACGGCCTCATCCCCTGAATGCTCCACCATGGCCATCATGAGCTGGTTCATGCTGTAGTCCTGCTGCTGGGCCTAATGTCTCTAACTGGACTCTGTATAAGTTGTGTTTTCTGTCTATCATGAGATCATAAGCTCTGCAATTATTTTCATCATGTCCTAATGACTTACAGAAGTTATAGTATAAGTTCTTAGGAGTCTATACATACTTCTGAAGTAAAGGGCATTCCTGTGGTCTATGTCCTCTTGTTTTACATATTTCACACCATGGCCCTTGGGTCTATACTAAGGGGTTAGGATCCCCACTTGCTAGATACTCAACAAATACTGGATAGTTATATTTAGTATGGCCATGTCCTTTACACTTTGTACACCATAATTCTTATGCAACCTCTTTTCCTTTCTTGATCTCGTGTAGCTGTAAAGTGAGATTGGCTAACTGATTCTGTAATTTTGTCATACCTGTACTAGTCTCAGCTAGAGGTGATGCCTCTAGTTTCATTCCCATCTCTAATGCTTCATCCTACATATGGATTTTTTGCTGCATTAGTGGAAGTCTGATGTGAGGGAGCAGTGCTGCGATGAACCATTCCTTATGCTGCTCCGACGCAAACTCAAAGCTAACTTGGTCTATAAGAGCTTTAAATTTCTGATCAAAATCCCATACTGACTCTGTGGGTAACTGTTTGATTTCTTTAAGCTCTGTAATACATTGTGACTCAAACTTAGGTTTCTTAAATTCCTTAATCATGGCGGTCCTGACCTGTACAAGCATTCTGGGCTGTGCTGATGCATACTTCATATACCATGTTAAAGCTCGTTCTCTAAGTGTAGTGGCCAACTGGACGAGTTTAGTATTATCATCTTGGATCTTCTTAATGGTCCATATGGCTTCACATAGGAACCAATTTTGTTCTGGATCTTCTGCCCCTGTACCCTTAAAGGTAGGTAATTTCATATCATCCCCCATTATGTTTCTACGTGGTAGATTCTAATTTGCTGTGTTACTACCACTTGGCAGTGTAAATGTAGTATGTACTGTGTGTGAACTACTAGATGGAGTTCTTGCGGGATTATTCTGAGTCCTGGTTGCTTTCTGTGGGGTATAAGGGTGGTAAGGGATACCCCCTACTATTATTTCTCTATTATTTTGACTATGTTCTCTAGTACTGTCTGAACTGTCTTCAAAGAAGGAAGATCTGAAATCTACTTTATATTTCTTACCGCTACATGTACATCCAATTTCTTCAAAGTCACTCTCAAACTCTTGTGACATTACACTTTCTTAACTTATTCATCTGAGAATATATCCAGTACTCATTTTTCATGTAATAACATCTTAAGGAACAAATTTAAAGAGTTCAAGTGCTTACTGCGATATCCTTTGAAGAAGTACCTCTCCGCTTCATTGAAACTCTTTCTTTGATCAACTGCAAACTCTGTAATGAAACCTTCTAGAAAAATCGCAAGCCAGAAGTCTACTACCCACGAAATGGGATTATCAACGCTCTTCACAGTGTGAATCAGCTCTGGTGTCTAGACAATGTTCCTTTTCTTCTTGAAGACGTGCTTATCAGTCAACATTGATAACCAATCGTACAACTCGTTTGCATAGGTCGCAAAAAATATCGTATGTAGTTCTGTGAAGATATGTTTTTGTAACCAGTCCTCTGTATTCATTGTAGGACTCTTGTTTTCTTTTTCAGTAAATTCTCTCTCCTTAGATTCAACCCAGTGGTTAAGTTCTTCTTTAGTAGGATGCCAACAGAACATTAGCTCTTTAATTTGTTCAAAACCAGCAACAGAACCATTTGTTGGTTTGATAAGGGCAGACCCGGGTTTACTATAATGTACCAACAAAACTCCTAGCTCGGTGGCCCTTTTGGCGACAGAACGTAGAACGGCCTGAAGTCTCACCCGAAGTGATCCTAGATGGGTTGGCTGAAGACTCAGGTGTCCTCAACTAGGTTCTGTAGCATCTTAGGTTTCTCTTGATCCTGGTTAACCAGTGGGATCTCTCTGTGAGATGTTGTTTCTTTCTCCCAGCTGGCTCTACTATGAAACTGACTCTTATCGCATCGCGGCTTCCAGGACAATGTGCAAACTCCCTCTACTGCTTGACTCTTTACCTGTGGTATCCCACACCGCGGCTCCTCCAATAGTGCGATATCGCCTTTCTGTGTTGCGATAGCTTCTATAGTAAGACTCAATAGGAATCTCCAACTCTCAATGTCCAATAGCTTTCTTTCTACTTATAATAACTCAGTTAACCTTCACAAGGGTGTTAAACAACTTCTCTTAAACTTCTCCGGTCTATTATGCTTAACATCTATAGTGCTCAACTTGCTGAACTAAATACACATGAATCACTTAATAGAGTAACTATTACTATCATGAATCAAGCATTGATAAACTCATATACAGACTACTTGATACAGTCAACCTACGTTTGACCTTCTATATTACTGTAAACTGAAGGACAATATACATACATTCATTAACTGTTAAGCAAATCTCATGTAATAGGTAACAGATAGCAAATAAGTAAACACAATCACATGAAACAGTCGCACAACACACGGATTTTACGTGGTTCACTTCCAGGGGGAAGCTACATCCATGGGAACTGGTTTTTATATTATATCTTGAGAGAGTAAACATAGTTCCACTACAACCTATTATGCAGCTTGAGATCTTCTGGGAAACTCCATGCACACAGCTGGGATCCCTTCTCTTAGATCTCTTCTCTTTCTATATTGCTTTCTTCTTACAATATTCCCTCTCTCTCTCTCTCTCTCTCTCTCTCTCTCTCTCTCTCAATCCCTGGGGATTGTTACATTCATGCTTAAGGATCCAGCTACTAGTTGCAGTAAGATAATGCAAACTTAATAACAGAACTAGAGCTCGACTCAAAGAATAGCTAACTAACCAATTAGCTAATCAACTTATCTATTGTCTACTATCCCACTATCTAACCTTTTACAATACAAAATACATGCTTAAATAGGTGGCTTGAAGGTCTCACCCTGATACAAAACTGTGGGCCTATCCCAAAAGTAACCCAAAACCCTAACTGTGGCAGTCAGTGTATCTGTACTGTGGACTACCACTTACTAGTCACACTGCAACTCTCTGCAGTCTTCCACGCTTCCCGGCATTGATCGTGGGTATGGGCGCCGCTTCCTCAATTGCTCCCCTTTTTTCCTTTGTCTTCAATACCTCAGCCCATTGCTCCTTTTCCTTTATGAGGGTAGCTGAGCCCTCCTGTCTTCGTCGCTGTCTTAAGTGCAGTGGTTGAGCTCTCTCTTCTCGGCTGCTCCAAGTACTATTTCCTTTGACTTTATTGTCCCGATATAGCATCTTTTCCTGTAGCTGTGGGGCCCTGCTCCAACAAGCCCTTCCCCTGTAACTTCAATTTTTTGTAAAGGACAGATAGATTAACTAATTTTTTTCTGTTTTCATTAGAAATAAGAATTGTATTTAGTCAAGTAACTTTAGAAATCAGATTTGTATATGACTGGAATCTATTAATTATTGCTTAATTGTTGTTGGAATAATGTGCACAACATTTCTAGTCTAGAACCGAGCTCGGATGTTAGGTTAGATTGATTTAAAAACTTTATTTTGAATTCTTAATCTTATAGATTTGGTTCGTTTTGCTATAGATTTAAATTCTAGTTTAAGTCATGCATTGCTTCTGTGAAATTGGGTTCCCAATGAAATAAACTTAGTTGTATTTTCTTCTAAATTATAGAATATGTAGATTGCATTCATTATATTATGGTTTAAGATTTAACTTTATTCAGTTTTGTCTTTTTACAAGACTTAATTTCAAAATATAGCTCTAGATTTTAATAGTAGGATCCTCTGCAAATTACATTTATTTTGTTGTAGTTCCAAATTGCATAGTTTCGATCATGGAAGTAGCCCATTTTAAATATTAAGATGAACAAGTAAGCTCTATTCTAATATTAAATTTCTTAAAATATAATTCACTAATTTAATAAGAGCTTTGAGGTATTAAATGATATATCAATTTCATAAGTTCACTTTTTCTTACATACTCAGTTTTCTGTGTTAATATGTAGATTATGCTCATTTCTTCCATGTTCACTTTCTGTCACCTATTCTGCTTTCTATGTCAATGTGTAGTTTTCTGCTTATTGAGGCTAGTTTCTAAATTATGTTAGGATAAATGGTTCTCATTGGTTTATGCTTTAGTATTATAATTATTTTGAAGATATCTTAAAAGGTATTTTCATTTATGCAATTAGGATAGAACATGAATTTAACATCTTGTAGATCTTAAATGTGAGAGTATTTAGTTAGTATTAAGATTTTAAATTTAAATGATTTCATGATTATTAGATTAGGAATCTTAGTATTAAGCATTTCGAATAATCTTTAGATTAGAGTAAATTAGCTTAGGGTAGATTATATTATGATAGGCCCTAATCCTGCATATACGGTGCTTATGCCTCAAATTTTACCTCCCTGGGTTGACATTTTATGAAGGATATTTGTAGTGATATATTTACCCAACATTTATTGAGTCTATAGCTATTTCACAAGTTAAATTTTGGGTAAACCATGCCAATTGCCTAATATCCATGGTTGCACAAAAAATTATCTTGAAATGAAACGAAAGTCTCATATCCAAAATTATGCATTGAAGTAGATCCTTATGCATTCACCACAACTTACCATGTTGTGTAAGCAATTCCTTAAAAAAATACAGTATGTGTGACGTAACCACTAAGCAATTCCCAAACATCTACAATATTTAACAGAACTTTTGCAGGCAAGTTACAACTCATTAAACAAGACATAATTGACTTCAAGTTCAAACCATTATGTAATTCCCAAACATTAGAGGACTTGATAGCACAACTAGCAGAGAAGTTGCAACTCATTAAATAAGACAGAACTGACTTGCTTGGGAATAAGTTTCATTTTGATAATTCATTAATCATACTGTCCAAAGATGATAAACAAAAGTCCAAAAAAAGAAAATACAAAAATTCAATACTCACCCGACCACAACAGTTTTGGATGTTCACATCAACCCCAGATTCAAGCAAGAGAGAGACAATCTGTAGGGATAAATCTTGTTAAAATATACAATCATTTAATCATCTCTTATCATAATTGGACAATGCCAGAAATAAAGAGAGAATTTTCCTATACCTCATTGTGTCCTTGAGCTCCTAAGTAATGCAGAGGAGAATTTCGAACACCAAAAGTTGCATACTTTGCAAGATGAGGGTTGCATTCCAACAAATCCTTAGCCTCTTTCAAATCTCCATCTCTAGCAGGAGAAACCAGATGTTCTCCAGAAGCAGAACATCCAAAGGAATTTCCCATGAAATTCATTATCCTCATTTTCTTTGGAAAGGATTCAAATGAGTTACTGAACTGGATGGCTCCTGAAACTCCAATCTACACAACGATGAGTACAATAATCATGACACTCACCCCTAATGACTGATACTCATTAATTCATTACCCCCTTCCCTTTGGAAATTGTTTTTCTAATGAAAGAATCGAACTTTTGCAACAAAAACAGAGAGAAGTAAAACTATCACTACAATTATGCATCTTTTCCTGTTGTATTCAAACATGGAACGAAAAAATACACATCATGCATCTTAGGGCTATGTCCTACAGCTTTTATAAAGAGGAATATTTCAATAATACTATCCAAACGATTATTAAGATGAATACCATAACGTAGAAATTCAAAAACGTTTTTGTTTTGGGGAATTCTAGAGTATTTCCATAAAATTTCTGGAAATGGAAATCCTAAGGCATGCTTATACTTGCTAATTAGTTTTCTTGTTCTATTAGTCCAGGTCCAAGAAGGAGATGACAAATATTCACTTATTATTACTGAAACTCAACTTAACATAAGATATAGCAGAAGAGGGCCCTGAACCTGCTTTAAACTTACAAGTTCAATTGCTGGAAACATCTATGTATGTGATGGATCCATTAAGGGAAGCAATTCCCTAACTTGTTTATCTTGGAAGTGGGATGGAAGAGAAGGCACAAGTTCAACTATGAAGACAAAAGTGACAAAATAATCATGTCTAGTGTTTTTGACAAAAGGAAGAATGGAATATGCTCAGCCCCTTCAAGTGTCTGAGGCTTCATATTCCTAGAAGAGAACAAGAGAGAGGAGTGCAAGAGATAGGCCAGGAAACCAAAATCTCTTAAGGAAATCAGGAGTGGAGATTGTGGGAATTCAAATAGGTTACCAGGTTCATCATTCAGAGCACGTGAGGAGACAAGTGGGCTTCCAGAATCTAGCATTAGGCAGAAGAGAGATCAAACCCCATATTATGTGATGGTGAATAGGTTGGAAGTATCTGACCAATGTCATTCCAGTGGAAGAGATTCTAAATATGCCTAGTTGAACTATAATGGAATTTTAAGGAATCGTTGCCTCTAGCATTGGAAAGCAAGAAACTAATCCTGTTCTAAAAAAATTGTAACATATGGAAAGAAAATACCATGCATTAACACTGCAATTCTCACCTCAGATGAGGAGGATAATGAAGAGGAAAACACTGCTGAGAAGGAATCTTCAGAGCTGCACTTGTGGGAATGGATGTTAGAACCCCTTCAAATCCCATCAACCTAGACACCAAAGTCCAGGAATAACTTTCAGGCTTCTTCTATTTTCTTTTGTTTTTATGAGTAATATTGCTTCAGCTCTGTGTTTTAAGATTACATGCCAGTTAGTGTGAGCATTAATTCTATTGTTATTTATGTGGTTGCTAAGTCTCTTATTTTTTCATACTTCAGTGGCCTCTTGGGACAATTTTGTTTCAGAAAATGGTATGTTTTCTATAGACCTAAGTATTGTTTAACACTATTAAACCCTTCTCTTTTTTGGCTGGATCACAGAATGGTGAGCCTAGTTCTATTGGATCTTACCCTCTCCTTACTTATACTATTTTATTACTTATCAATAGAATAGTGTCTAACTTACCAAGAGTACATAATTGGCTCAAATCTAGATATAAACCTTGCAATCGCTTATAGAAAGAAATCATAAGCAAATCCATAGCATGCAAACATACCAAGTGATAATTACCTCCCCTATGCTCCAAAAATATTGTGGCAAGCACTATCCTAAGATTTTAATACTGAATGTTAGCCCTTGATGTTTTAGTCAGTGTAAATCCTTAAAAGATACTATAGAATATATAAACCCAATCTTCATAAAATATTAAGAAACTATTACTAGAGAATACTATCTAGAAAAATGTATAACGTTAAAAATCAGAATTATCCCAAGAAAAGGAACACAGAATTATAAAAATGGCCTATAAATCATTCTTAAAAATACCTTGCAATACAGCTAGATGGCATAGATAAAAACTATATCTACGTTTTCCAAGCATCGTCAAAACGATCTATCGAATGTATATATATCATGGATAATATTATCAATAAATATAAGGAAGAATGAAATGGACAAGGCAAGTTAGGAAGAAGATACCAATTCTTAAGTGTGGTAATGGGAAGCCATGTCACAATATTGAATATTGTGACATATGATTCTAGCTATGTAGAAAGCACTCTACCACTAAGGCCAATACCATATCTATCATTGTTTCCACTTTCTATTCTCCACGTAAAGTCCTTGTGGTTATACTTGGCCATAAGGTTGGACAAGGTAAGATCAAAGGCTTTCTTCTGTAATGGGAATGGACACCTATTAATGAATTCCTCAACTACTGAAAAAGAAGGTTGTTTATTGTACCATAGGGAAAACTACCACATTCATATAGCTCCATGATCCACTTTCCATTAAAAAATATACTACAATTTTTTGAGTAGCACACTTCCACTAAATGTTGATTCTAAATTATCTATGGAGAGTTTTCTAAATCCTTTTCTCAATAATTTAATACAAATGGTATTGATCATGGAATTCTTAGCAAGACGCACTTTTGTATCATATAATACTAAAGGGATTTTCAAACATCATAAACTTTTTACTATTTCTTATGCACTTAGAAATTACTAATAGAAGTAAATAAAATTAAAGGAAACAAACAAGAAACATAGCAATAGAGATTCAATGTTAGCAAATTGTCAATTGTTTGTCATAGATTCATTTATACCTTCTCTGATAGTTTCCCTTCCAAAAATTCCACCATCCCACGGTGGCAGCATTTTTCTTTGTATAACAATCTCTCAAGTAGGGCATCTATTGCAGTCAGCATATGGTAGCGACTAGATTCAAAACTTTGACAATCTTCAATTATGTCATTCATTTCGTTTACCAGTGAAATAATTTGCACAATCACCACTGCCACTCCGCATACAGGATATATTCATTATGCATGTTCAATAAAACAATGTAATACAATTGATATATAAATCACTAGTAAATTCTACCACAATAAACGCTTCCAGAGTATGTAGGAATTTTGACAATAAAAAACTGATCAACTCTATATATAATGTAATATCCAGCAACTTACCAACGATGGAACGTGTTGCAAAGAGGTTCCTGAAATGGATTTGCAGAGATGGAAAAGAATTTTCCTATGAACCTTTTACACACAAATTGTATTAGACAATAACCAATAGAATATAGTTGTTATAAGTAAATTTCTATATATGTCAATGAAGTAATAGCCAAAGGCTCAATGCATTTATATGCAACATAAGTAGCATTTTTTTTCCATAAATGCTTGACATTAAAAATGGAGTCAAAAAATAATAAACATGACCAAAATATGAAAATATTAAACTAGATACCAATGGCACAATTTCTTCACTCATAAAATAGTAGTCACCTCTATATCCATTTCATTTCGAAGAAGATTTACTAAAGTATCACAAGTGAGGTCTGGGAGAATTAAGTATAATCTTGAAATGATGGAAATCATGTTTGACCTCCAATGCACAGAAGATAAACAAATATCATAGGTACATCTGATACCAACTAATGATGAATACCCATCTCTTTGATTTCCTACAGATGGTTTGAATTATTTATCTGCGTCCAACTCTACATCAATAATTCTGGCTTTGCCATCAGTTTCCTACCATGATGTACTCTCCAGTTCATCATTGATTCGCCATTCTAATCCTTGTAAAGAACAATGAAATGGATCACTTTTTTTAGAACATCAGTAGCCACTTCAAATAACTTAGAAAGTAACAGAAGAAGTCTCTCTAGCAGAGGAATGATAATCCTACTAAAACTCTTTTCAATTGACACACTATCTGTTGTTAGTTGCCACAAAGTGCAAAGTCAAAAACTCGGGAGTCTACTTGAACTTTGTAACTTTGATAGCATTGTAGCAATACTTTAGTAGGAATTCACCTTAAGTGTTTTAGATAGTAAGGACATAGACAGACCAGCAAAAATTGCAGCTGTAGTGGAGCGGGAAGCAGAAGCAGGTGCGAAAAGAAAATATTTCGAAAGCTTATAAGAGAGGAGATTTTTTGGGAGATTTTTTTATAAAATGTATAGTTTAATATATTTTGATGCTTATATGTCAACAAAAACATGTAAAATGTTGAATTAGTTACAAAAATCATGAAAACATTGATTAAACCATATAACATCAATCATCTGGTATATTTTTCGAAATGGAAGGCTTGGGGAAAGCTAACCTCCTAGTTTTTTCCAAGTTAAACTCTTACACTCTACTGAGTTTTGGTTAAATAGAGACTAGAGATTCGCAAGAATGTGTTTAGAAATGTAGAATTTCTAGAGTATTCTATAAACAAGTTACTAAGTTTTTGATAGATTCTTCCAGTGGACACAAGCAAGGAACATTGTCCAATATGGTATATTGCAAGAAAGTAGATACATCTCACATGCTGCGTAAATTATTCTTAGGCTAATGAGTTGCCAATAGGGGTATTTAATACAAAGTCATCCAGAAAACCCAGCCCCAAGTCAGGTGTACCAACCCATGAGGAGAAAACATGCCTGCCAATGAGGGGGAACATATAACTAGGGGAATTGAATATTTGTGTGGAATAACAACAATTCACTTTACCTACCAACCAAGCCCCTGCCCCTATCAACCAAACAATTACAACTTCCTATTGAGTAAGTTGTCCTCTTTATCGACTTTACTAAACAAAAAAATTTCATTATCAAGTACAGATGCATGGTCTGAGAATCTATAAGATGTATAAATACAATAAGAGGATATGATTCGCACCCATTACTAGGGATTCTTCCCCCTTTCATTCAGGTGAGGTTAGTTTTTAGATCAAAGTTGGATGATTAAGGTTTATTACATTAGCAGTGAATTAGCTTAAGTTGCGGCTTATAAATCAGATATGGCAATAAAAAATCGGCTTATAAAGTTGCACATATATCTGTCTCTCTCTCTCACCTATGCAATATACACAAGTGATTGTGTGTGTTCAAATGAGTAACACACATCCTCTATTTATATTGTATCTTCCACTTGACTTTTTCTCTAACAGGTCCAACCCAACAATTTTGTTGGGTCGACTTCACCCGAGAAGAAACAAAACAATATAATATTATATTCTGGAGGGTTCTATTGACCCAACTTACAATGAAGTTTTTACCTCATGACTCTATGATAACCAAATACAGTATTAAAATCATGACGGAGGAATAAAACATCTATGATAGATTACAACAGTAAAATACATTTAGAATATCCTTCGAAGTTACAATATTTAAACACTCCCCCTTAATGAGAAAGGTATTCTATTGACAACAACAACATCAACTGTATGATCAAGGATAGATAGAATCTACAACAACATCAAGGTGATACATCTAACATCATTGGAAGTTTTCAACAATCATTAGAAAATGGAACATATTCAACATATTTAGTACTGGAGCATCATCTTCTACATCACTGAGTCTTCATCTTTGATATTCATCTTCTATAGCACTCGATCACTCAATAATCTGCAACAATACTTTATATTTCTATCAGCATCATCATCGTCATGAGAAACATGACATGCAACAACAATGATCCAATTATGGCATGATCATTCCCTATCAATTTAGTACATAAGTCCAAGGACAATGCAATCCTCAGCTGATCCAATTATGGTATGATCAACCCCTATCACTCTAGGACATAAGTCCAAGGATGATGCAATCCTGACCTGATCCAATTATGTGATGATCAACCCCTATCACTTTAGGACATAAGTCCAAGGACAATGCAATCCCCACCTGATCCAATTACAGAATGATCAACCCCTATCACTTTAGGACATAAGTACAAGGATGATGTAATCCTCACCTGTCCAATTACATGATGATCAACCCCTATCACTTTAGGACATAATTCCAAAGATGATGTAATCCTCACCTGACCCAATTACAAGATGGTCAACCTATATCACTTTAGGGCATAAGTCTAAGGATGATTCAATCCTCACTTGATCCAATTATGGGATGATCAATATCTATCACTTTAGGACATAATTCCAAGGACAATGCAATACTCACCTGATCCAATTATGGGATGATCAGCCCTTATCACTTTAGGACATAAGTCCAAGGATGATGCAATCCTACTACCTCATGGAGACAAAATTATGCAGATCACTAAAGGACTAATGTCTATGGATTATACAATCCCACTGTAACATAATCAACATACTCCCCCTTTCAAGGAGGGTCTGAAACATCCTCAACTTGCTCCCCCATTCAAGGAGGGTCTACAACATCATCATCATTATTCCTCCTTACGAGGAATGTCTACAACATCATCATCACTGGTCCTTCTTACAAGGAAGGTATACAACATCATCATAATTGTGTTGGAAATAATTGTCATTGATGTCAAAAGAGTTTGGTAATGACAAAGGTATAAGTGATGGTAGGGAAAGTGATGGAATATGTGATAAGGATGGAAAGACACTTGAGAGGATCCAGTGAGGGGATCAAATCAGCAAAAATATGATTCAGCTTGTTTCTTCAATCCTCTGATCAATCAACAGAGAGTCATGGATTTGCAGTCAGCTTATTTAGCAGAGGCTGGATGGCTAAGATCGTATCAAGAAAATAGATCGACGACAAGTAAAGAATATGCAAAGTATATATGCGTGGAAGATAACATTCTGGAGTTCCAAAGTGAAGATCCATGTTTGATAACTGATCAATGGACCAAGAGGATTCTGTAAAGAAATGGATGTCTCACAGGAGTTGCGAAAAGAGATTTTTTGGAACCCCATTTCATAAAATTTGGGAGGCACATCCGCAATACGCAATCTACAATCTGCAATGCAGAAGGAATCTACAATCCACAATCTAGAAGGAAGCCGCAATCCACAATCCAAAAATTATGGAAGGAATAAGTTTCTTATTGTGGAAAGGTCGTTGCTAAAAGATAATTGCGGAATCAATTTTTGAGAAAATTTGAAATGCTTACCCAAAATCCACAATTCGCAATTGTGGGAGGAAGAATTTTCCAATTGCGGAAAGGTCATTGCAGAAAGATAATTGGGGAAGAAAATTTCAAGAAAAGTCAAAATGCTTACCTGCAATCTGCAATTGCAGAAGGAATAAGTTTCTGATTGCGAAAAGATCATTGCGAAAGAAATTTTTTAGAAGAGTCAAAATGCACATATGCAATATGCTACTCGAAATTGTGGAAGGAATGAGTTCCCACAAATTATGAAAATGGAAATGCGGAAAGGAAATGTAGAAAGGACAATGCAAAAAGGACGTTGCAGAAAAGAAACTACGAAAGGTCACGACTGATAAATTAAACAGAGTTAAAAAATATAAACAGAGAAGTAATTTTGAATTAGTCTATCCATCTGTGAAGATTCATGATGAATATAGGTGACTGGTGAATAAAGAGATATGTTTGAGGGTATATAAACAATGGTTTAAACCTTCAAATAAGTGTCTCTATATATTCAATTGACAGATTGATTGATGTAGTACAGTTAGAGATGAAATTATCATGCAAGGGAGGTAGGGAGGTGCTAGGGCAGGAAACACCCCTACAAGGGGGTCATAGCATGCTTCCAAGGGTAGCTAGTAAATAGGTTATTATAGAATCCTTTCAGTAGAAGATGATCAAATAGGGGGTCATATCCTCCTTCCAGTATTTGCTGGTAAATAGGGTGTAATTCCATCCGTTTCTGTAGAAGCAAGAAGAAACTATTTGTAAATATAATTTTGCAGTAAAAGGAAGTATTGTTGGTTTTCCTATTGGGGTTCCACTATTAATTTGTGTAATTTGTGTTCTTGTTGATCATGTGTGTTAATGAATAAATTAAAAGTGGTTTAAATTGTTAAAATTAATAAATATTGATTCACCCCTCCCTCTCAGTATTGTCCGATATTCCAACAATTGGTATCAAAGAAGGATCCTTCACTACAACTTAATCACTAGAAGGAAGATCCTATTAAAAATCACTATGGATCAACAAGGGTTAGACACCAACAGACCTCCTTTATTTACTAGAAATAATTATGCATACTAGAGTGTAAGAATGAAGTTCCATCTAGTGGATCTTGGATACAAAGTTTGGAGGTCTGTTGAAATAGAATATAAAGTACCAGATGACATACCTATAGATGAAGGGGAACTGAGCCAATATGAGGCCAATGAAAAAGCTCTAAATGCAATTTTGATTGGGTTAACACTTTCATTGTTTGTGAAATTCATGCAATGTAAAACATCAAAACATGTCTGGGAAAAACTAAAATGTGTCTATGAAGGAGCGCCCAAAGTCAAGGAATTCAAACTTCATACCTAGAAAGGACAGCTTGAAAACCTAAAAATGAAAGAGGGAGAGAATATTGTAGAATATCTTCTAAGAGTAAATGAAATTGTTAATGCCATTAGAGGAATTGGACGAGTAATGAAAGACAAATATGTATTCAAAAAGGTACTAAGAACCCTACCAATGAAATATGACTCAAAGGTGTCTGCTCTAGAATAAAGAGATGATATTAAACTCATGACTATTGATGAACTACATGGGATATTCACTTCCTATGAGATGAGAACGGGGAAAAATGGAACATCAAAGAAAGAAGCATCCTTTAAAATCCAATCTGAGGACCTAGATGATGAGGAAGCTCTTTTCATCAGGAAACTTGAAAAAGGCACTGGCAAGTACAAATGTAAGATAACCTTGAAATGTCTTAACTGTGGAAGGATTGGACATTTTTCCATAAAGTGTCCTTACCCAAAACAAGAGCATAGTGATGATGAATAACTTTTGTTTCATAAGAAAGATCAAAAGAATAAATACAAAAAGAAGTTTCAGAAAAAACCTATATTCCAGAGAAGACAGTGAAGATGTTGAAGTCCTATTCATGGGATTAGAGAATGAAATCCTTGAAGAAGAAATAGAAGATGTGGTAGATCTTGAAGCAGAACTTATAAATGCTCATGAAGAATTAGAGAAGTATAAAAGAATGTACAAAAAATCAAAAACTCACATGATATAATTTGAAGAGAAAAACAATGATGCAGAAAGAATGATTGCTGACTTAAAAAATCAGATTCTAGAAGTCAAAAGAGCTGAAAACAATCTAGAACAATAGCTCAAAAAGAGAATACAACAATCTGAAAGGCTTGAAGAAGATATTATGCACCTTTTAAAGAAACTAGATGAAGAATCTATCAAATCAAAGTTTGAAAATAGCTCAAGGACTATAGATGAAATCCTAAGTGTCCAAAGACCATCAAGCGATAAATATGGATTAGGATATTCTTCTTCCACAAACCAAGATCAAAACAAAAGAATCTATGATGGTGTACTCAAGAACCCAATTAAAAGGGAATAAATTAAGAAATTTGGTCCTCTCCTACAAAGAACAGATATGGTGTCGATAAAATCAATGACAAGTAAACATCATCAACTCTTTTTGGGAAATTGGTATGACTGTAACAATTTTGGAAATATAGCTAGAAATTGTAAACTGAAGGCTCCTGTGGAGAAAGGGATTACATCACATACTTCTTTCTATAAGAAAAATATTACTAGAAACAATCTGAAAGGAAGAAACTACAATTCTTTTTCTCTCCTACAAAGTTATAGTACATAATGCTACAATGTGGTAATTAGGGACACATTCCTAGAAAGTGTAAACTAGTAATTTCTTTGGATGATGCATCAAAATATCAAGGAAAAGAAGAAAGGATGTTTGGAAGAAGAAGGATGATGTGGACTGTTCATTAACACTGTGCTACATAAGAACAAAATCTATGGCATATGGATAGTGGATGCTCAAAACACATGACAGGTGACCCAACTAAGTTCTTAAGCCTAAAAAGGAAGCAAAAAGGGAAAGCCGCCTTTGGAGATAATATATCCTCTAAAATAATTGGGAAAGGTACAGTGGCTAGTAAAGACAAGATGAAAGTTGAAAATGTTATGCTTTTAAATAACTTAAAACTTAATCTTTTGAGTGTGAGACAAACGTGTGATCAAGGACACATGTATATTTGATTTCGAGAAGTGTGAAATCAAAAGAGAGGATTTAGGAAAACTTGTTGGAACTATTGTGATAAGTCTAGGAAAATTATATATTCTTGAAAATGAACAGAAATGTTATGTGAGTCAAACTGATAATGGTATATTCCTTTTCTAAAATGGTTTCTCATGACCTAGAAGAGAACCCCGAAATTAGCATTAGAAGGGATCATATTCTCAGGGGAAGATATGCTGAAAGGGGGAGCTGTCGGAAGAGAACCTTTGCCATTGTTGTCAAAGGGGGAGAATGTTTATATATTTCCATCAATTCAAAGAGGGAGAATGTTGGAAAGAATTGGCATTGATGTCAAAATAGTTCAGTAATCACAAAGGTATAAGCAATGGCAAGGAAAGTGATGGAATATGTGATAAGGATAGAAAGACACTTGAGAGGATCTGGCGAGGGGATCAAGTCAGGAGAAATACAATTGATCGTGTTTGTTCAATTATCTGATCATTCAATGTAGAGTCATGGAGTTGTAGTCAGCTTATTTAACGGAGGTTGGATGGCTAAGATCATATTAAGAAAATAGATCGACAGCATGGAAAGAATATGCAAAGTAAATGTGCATGGAAGATAACATTCTGGGGTGCCAAAGTGAATTTTTGTGTTTGATAATTGATCAACATACAAGGAGGGTTCTGCAAATAAATTTACGTCTCACAGGAGTTGCGCAAATATATTTGCAGAATCCCATTTCGAAAAAGTTAGGAGGCACATCTGAAATCTGCAATCCGCAATGAGGAAGGAATCTGCAATGCAGAAGGAAGCCACAATCCGCAATCTGCAAATTACGGAAGGAGGAAGTTTCCAATTGTGGAAATTTTGTTGTGAAAAGCTAATTGTGAAATCATTTTTGAGAAAAGTCGAAATACTTACCCGCAATCCACAATTTTGGAAGGAAGAAGTTTCTAATTGTGGAAAGGTCGATGTGGAAAGATAATTGTAGAAGAAATTTTCAAGAAGTCGAAATGCTTACCTGCAATTTGCAATCTGCAATTGTGGAAGGAAGAATTTTTTTATTGTGGAAAGATCATTGTGGAATAAATTTTTGAGAAGAGTCAAAATGCACATCCATAATCTACAACCTACAATTGTGGAAGGAATGGTTTCCTGCAAACTACGGAAAGGGAAAGGGAAATGCAGAAAGGTCTGTTGTAGAGAGATTGTTGCAGAAAGGACGTTGTAGAAAGGATGTTGCAGAAAAGAAACTGTGGAATGTCATGATTGATCAATTAAAAAGAGTTTAAAACAATAAATAGAGAATTAATTTCGAAGTAGTTTATCTATCTATGAAGTGTCACGATTAAGATATGTGACTGATGAATAAAGATATATGTTTGAGGGTGTATAAACAATGGTTTAAACCTTCAACTAAGTTTTTATGTAAATTCAATTGATGTATCAATTGATGTAGTACAGTTAGAGATCAAATTATCATATAAGGGAGGTAGGGATGCGCTAGGGCGGGAAACAAGCCCACAAGGGGGTTGTAGCCTCCTTCCAATGGTAGCTGGTAAATAGGGTGTCATAGCATCATTTTAGTAGCATCTGATAAAATAGGGTATCATAGCCTCCTTCCAGTAGTTTCTAGGAAATAGGTTGTAATACCATCCTTGTTTGTATTAGTAAGAAGAAACTATTTTTAAATATAATTTTGCAGTAATAGGAAGTATTGGTAGTTTACCCTATTAGGATTCCACTATAATTTTTTGTTGTGTGTTCTTGTTTATCATGTGTCTTAATGAATAAATTAATAGTGGTTTAAATTGTTAAAATTTATCAATACTGATTCACCCCCCCTCTCAGTATTTTCCAATATTCCAGCACATTCTTCCTCCTTGCGAGGAAGGTCTACAACATCATCATCACTATTCCTCCTTCTAAGGAAGGTATTTTTGAACCACACCAATATTGTCACATAAGTATTCAAAATTTACTTGAGATGGAGGCTTGGTCAATACATCAGCAACTTTCTCATCGATACTCACATACTAGAGCTTTATATCTCCCTCTTATACCATGTCCCATATGGAAAAATGCCAGGTTTCTATGTGATTTGATTTGTCATGGAACAATGGGTTCTCCCTCATATTTATACAACTTTGTTTGTCAAATAGAATCACCGTGGTATCCAAATCTAGTTCAAATATACCTAACATCAACTTCAGAAGCCATATGGCTTCACAACTAGTAGAACAAGATACTATATACACTGCTTCAGCTATGCTGAGAGAAACACTGGACTGCTTCCTGCTAAACCATGGTATCATGGTGGATCCCAGACAATAACATCCACCTGAGGTGCTCTTCCTATATGAGGCACTTTTGTCCCAATATGCATCTGTATAACCATACAATATGCAGTCATGATATCCAACATAGTGTAAACCAAAGTCTACCATACCTTTCAAGTACCTCATCACATGATTTGTAGCTATCAGTTGAAAAAATATAGTTTTAACTGAATACTAACTCAGGGTGTTCAAAGAAAAGCATAAATTTGGCTTGGTATTCATCATATACATCAATGGCCCAATAATCTTTCTATACCGAGCCACATCCACTAACTCTGGTGATGCATTAGATAACAACTTCAGGTTGGTATTCATGGGTGTGGTCATGGATTTACAATTCAACATATCAAATATTTTCAATATTTCCATAGAATACTTTC
Organism: Pseudotsuga menziesii; assembly: GCA_001517045.1. Taxonomy (NCBI): domain Eukaryota; kingdom Viridiplantae; phylum Streptophyta; class Pinopsida; order Pinales; family Pinaceae; genus Pseudotsuga; species Pseudotsuga menziesii. The sequence continues at coordinate 188,547 of LPNX010771215.1, forward strand.
CCTCGTTGAAAAATATTCCTTCTAGGCTCTCCATACTTCCAGACCTAGAAAATAGTGCATCAATCCAAGGTCTTTCATCTCAAATTATTCAGCAAGCTTCTTCTTGCACTCTATAATATGCTTCTCATTTCTTGTCAGAAATAATTCATCCACCTACGGAAATAATATGACAGGTTCATCATCCATAACCTTCAATTAAAGGTTAGGGTCGGCTTTAATTTTGGTAAATCGCAAGCTCGTCAAAAAACTATATATCCTTCCATACTAACCTATAGGAGCTTGCTTCAGTCCATATGGAGCCTTCTTCAACTTATATAAGTGTGTTTTTTGTCTTCAACTTCAAATCCTCGTGGTTGTTCTATGTACATTTCTTCCTCAATACCACCATTCAGGAATTTTTTCTTCACATCCATCTAGTGTGAGCTCCACTTCATCATGGATGCAAGTGCCATGATGGTTCTAATGGAAGTGTACCTTTCTACTGGCGCAAATGTCTCTTCATAATCCATTCCCTCTTTCTGAGAGAATCCTCTAGCCACAAACCTTGACTTGTATTTCCTAATACTTCCATTAGTTGCATGCTTTATCTTGTAGATCCACTTGGAAGAAACCACACTCTTTCATTTTGGTTTGGTAATTATACCCAAAAGTCATTATTTATTATTGATTGGTATTCTTTCATCATTGCTTATACCCATTCTTTCTTCTGTACAGATTCTTCATAACTGGTAGGTTCTTGATCTACATGATCACACATCAAAGCTACATAAATGGAAAATGGATTTGATCTCTTGCTTACTTTTGTGGAGCCTATTATATCTCCATACTTCTCTTCTTCTTGTATAATTTCTCTTTCCCAAGCAAGATTTCTCTTTCTTGATATATTCATAGTAGCGAGTTCTTGAGGTTCTAGCATATCATGCTCCTCTAATGTTTCTTCTTCAAGAGAGGGTGCAGCTTCTATATTTCTGGGAGGTGCATCTTCTTCATATACTTCCTCATGCTGACACTCTCTATATCTCTTGAGACATTCTTCTTCGTCAAATGTGACATCCCTACTAATTTCCATGTGATGGAATCCTGGAATGTAATTGTGAAGCCTTTGGAGACTTCACAGTGTCCAACAAATATTTCCTTCTTTTCAGAAGGGTCCAACTTAGTTCTCTTTTATTTTAGTATGTCAACATATACTGGGAAACCAAATATCTTAAGGTGGCTTACTTCAAGATTCTTTCATGTGAACATTTATTCTCGAGTCTTGAATCCAAGGGAATTTTTTAGAGAAACCCACCAACAAAGCATCATCGATAGGGGTTCCCACTCTATCAACGCCCAACCAATGCAATCTCCTTGAGCACTGGCCCAGACAGGTTTTACCTTCCCAAAAACGTCTACGAAGCAGACGAGGTCTCACCCGAGATGTTCAAGGGAGAGTTGTTGGAACCGAGTTTTTGGCAGTGGGGATGGAGGATATGGGAATCTGATAGGAAGACACCATAACTACTAGATCCAAATCTTGCAGTCAATTTTAAGCCATTTCCTCAACTTGCAGAGTGTATTCAGAACTTATGCAGTCATTATAACATCATACAATTGTCACAATATTGCCAATAGCGCAGCATTGTTCATAAAACATATCAACTCATAGTGCAACAGATAGTAGAAGACTTTAAAACAGATCACATTGATATAACAGAAAGAGACTAAATCACAACAACATCATAACAAAACAGGTCGTAACATCATAACAGATTAGATTGCAGCAGTGATAACAGACCAGATTTGTGCCACAATTGTCATATCATATTAATATTGCACAAACGACCCACATTACAAAATTCTTCTCCAAAAAAGGAGACTGCATACATTAGGAAAACCTAGATGAATCGCAAATACAAAGGAAATTCTTCACAAAACCAAATTGCACTAGACCTTATGCCCCAATTCTCCTCTGATGTGATTCACCTATGATAATCATGATCCTCTTTTTCCTCCTATTTTCCCCCTCTATCTACTTGCAAAACTAGATCTATAAATAGGCTTGTGCCATTACATTGAGGGTCCACTTCTAACTAACTTATAACCGCTAATGACCTATTACAACAAAACTTGGTCAAATAACCTATAAAATATTCAAAGTGGTTATTCTTTCACCCATCACGCTAATCTGGCCTTGCACGGTACCGCGTGAGGTTGTGCAGCTGCCGTGATGTTGCACAGCTCACTTACCAAAACCCCTACCAACAAGCCCTCAACATAGTCTTGTGGCTCGTCCCTAAGCCACATCATGGTTACAGGGTATGTGCCAACGTCTACGCCTTGAAATATTCAAATTGTTGCATAATCTCACGTACCTGAAGCTGGACTTTGTCGATAGTACTCTGACAATTAGTCTGTTAGCATTCGGATTGATCCAAAGGTTGAGGAAGGCCCACTCCAAGGTAACAGAAAAAACGCTTTAGACTGCACCTTTGCCCTTTCGAAGTCAGAGAGGGATCTCTCGTTTGTCTTCAGTTTTACTCCACATAGGATATTCGATCAAGGGTAGTCAGGAGGCTGGACTCCTGAATGGGACAATGTGTATTAATGTGAGATGCAGGTAGGATTACCAGGGCAAGGGACCATTGGCAATGGAGTCAAAAACTTCAGTAGGGAACATTTGTAGGAGGAAAATAATGGCATGGACTTGCAAACATAGGCAAGATAGCCATCAATCTCACAATCAGGAGATATTTAGTAGGTGGTTAGGAGATGAGAGAGACCATCCCATCACGTGGAGCACCAGTAAGATGAATTCCACATAACTTTAGAATAAAACTTGATAAATGTTTGAAACAATAAGCGGAGCATAGCATGTATGAATTCCAAACTATTATACACTCAGTTACTAACATGAAATAAATCAACAAACTGGAATGAAAACAGGATGTACATTTCAGGTAAAGAAAATACATATTGAAAGAAGCAACAACACATGAATCTCTGTCTTAAGAAACGACTCTTACTCTACAATTTTAATTCATAACATGGGCATCAGATCTTATTTACAACGGAGAGCCTCATCCCTTGAAGGTTTCCCAACCCACCAGCTAACTCTTTATCCCCCTATAGGTAGTGCATTTATACTACTTTAGTACTGAGATGATTCTCTGAAACAAACCTAAAAACTGTTTGCGTTCGCAATCATGAACTACTGCCATGATTTACAAATACGAATAATCATTATGCAGCTGTAGCATGTGGACTAATAGCGCAGAGTTTTCTTTATCTTGGTATGTGAAATATATCCTTACACTTCCTACCAATGGTCAGTTTCCAACTTGGACTATTTCAGACATGCTTTTCTTCCTCCTCTGACTGGCCTGCTTCTTTCAGACCAGGTCGCTCAAAGGCTGACAAGAAGGCTTGTGCCCCTGTTCTTGACATTTTACCACCCCTTCCTTAATATAATAACACTGTTATAGGAGGGGACTAGGAAAAGGGTGGCCATGCACTTGATGATGATAAATGTCTTAAGAGATTCATCATCCTTGTACTGATCTCTCCTTCCTACGAGTAAGGTTTTATCGCAGGCCACATAGCTGGGTGTGTGTTTAACCTCCTCCTCGTCTATGGAAAGGTTGTTAAGTAGATATCATAGCAGCAGTGATCAAGGCTTCGAACCTCCTCTATCCCAAATTGAGCATTTGCTCCAACATCCCTGCCACCATTGTTTATTGGGACTTTGTAGCTCGTGACAGCCACTGGAGGTGTCGAACAAATGTCCTCGGGATGTAAAAACCCATGCATAGTGAATCTAATGATAGGGAAGTGTGGAAACAGTTGAACCTCCCTAGGTGTTTAACATTTGTGCCCTGGTGGTTGGTGACTTCCTAGTGCAGATAACCAAGCCTACAAAGAAACACAATTTTATGTTCGACAACCATCAATACCCCTTGTCGAACTAACTTTTCAAACCACATAGCCATGGTTGTCTACGAAGGGACTCAACACTTCTCATAGTTCAACCTTTACCACTCATCATCTATACATTTCCATACCTCAACTACTTCAGAAGATGGAGCTATATATATGGCAAGCCCAAACACCCTGGAGATGGCTATAATCTTGAATATCGGTCGACGTGACAGTAGCATGTGTGACACCAGGGTGGGGATCTTCTCTCCTAATGTTCAATTATAATATCTGATATGGATAGGATTCTAAGCACTTCCCACGTGGCTATCAAGCTGGTTTCAAGGACTATGGGTTTGGCCTTTCTTTCCCTTTCATTTGTTGAGACGGTGATGCTGAGAAGACTCAGTTCGCGACTTCTCCTAACTTTGTGTAGATGTTTTATTTTTCATTTCAAAACCTGCACTTCCTATTTCCTTACTATTTTTCCCACATGAACCACATGTCGGACCTATGGAGTTGAGGAAGTTAGCATCATTGGATGGGACTTTTGCCTTAGGTTTATCAAACACAACGCTTGGGGATGTCAACTCACTTGCCGGGAGGAATACTACATGCATGAACATCCCTTTCCCTGTCATCTCTGCGCTGGATGTGACACCTGTAGCCTGGAGGCCTCCTCAACCCTCCGATTTGGGGGAACCTTTCACATCCACCATTCACGTTTCTTCACTTCTGCCGCCAATCTCTCCTTTCTTGATACAATGGGCGGCTTTAGATCATGACGTGTTCTTACTCGTTAATCAGGATTGACCTCTTCATGCAACCATCGATCCGAGTGGGTCCTACCATCTCTTTATGAACCGGGACCATGACGTTGTCCGTGCTAGTTTGGACTATGAAAAGAACCTCAACCGTAGACCCATTCCCTTCTTTGTCGTGATCATTGATATTTGCGGCCGGTACCACATTTTGTGATTTGAAATCATGACTTTATCCACACAATTCTGGTTTGCAAAATTGGCTGGGACCATAGACCTGCTTCTAATCTCATCTCTGCCGTCGAATGCTTCCGACCTTTAACCGTTTCGTGATTTGGAAAAGTTCCTTCCATCGAGTATGTTTTCTCAAGGAAACTGTTTCATCCCATTGATGGGATTTTCCTTGATCTTAGCCTTTCATATGTTTGCATGCTTTAATGGACTCAACGAAATCAAAACTTTGACCATTCTCCCGCGCCTTGGGCCAAAACCACAATCTATCATTTCTATTCTTCCTTGTGATCCCAGATCGTTGGGTTATGATGCTTGTCTCTATCATCCATGCTGCCATGAGCCTTCACCTCTGTAAGAGTCTATAACCGTACATTGATCTCTCTTCATCATTTGATGGTCATAAAATGTGGACCATGTGCCTCTGATAACTTGAAGTGTGTTCACATAATGTTCAAAGGAATGGAACCCTCCTCGAACTCTGTCAGGCCCATAAATCGACTGTTTCAAATAGAGTGTTAACAGCTGGATCCATGAGGGATGCTATCCTCCCAATGAGGTAGAAAATAACCCCTGTAGACCAAGTTCCAAATCCATTAGGATTTCCCATACCTTTCTTCAAAGCCTCCATTCTGCTCTGAGCTACTGCTTCAGCAAATTCATGCCACTCTTGCAAACTATGTTATTGACTACAAACCTATGCTTGCAACTGGAAATGAAAACAAACTAAAATAGCAATGAAGGAAATGCTCGATGATTGTTGAGCTTATTTCTTCCTACCTACTCTACTTAATTTAGTGCAATAAGTCTGATTAAGTGAAATCGGACTTCCAATGAAGCCAATCAAGCAACTTGCCTAATAGTTTTGTTCTTTTTTTGTGCTTAATGGACAGAAATGAAATAGATAATGGGAGAGGGAAATGACAAATAGACTGCTCTTTAAAGTAGTAATGTGACCAGTCATCATCCTTACCCAGCCCTTCCATGTACCCTGCTGTGGGGTCATAGAAAACACGGAAACCTCCAACGTATTATGTCTTCTGCTCGTGGGAAAGCTGTCTAGAACTCCCTTCCTCTAGTGATTTTTCAAGATGATACTCGGAAGATTGTAGAAGAGGGCCCATAGTATCTTTCTTCAATGAAACATCCCTATTTTCGCTTGAAATTTCTGCAATGAGAGCTTCATGAGGGAGGTCCTCTGTTTCTCCAATGGAACCAAGTATGGATATTCCTCCTATGTGAAGTGACATTCCTAAAGGCGGAACATCAAAAAATGTATTTATTTGAGGGATGTTGCATCCTTCTCCATGACTCAACACCTCATCATAACTTCCCTATGTATCAGTAGCTGGAGAGGGATTGCATGGTTGTTTATTCTTATCATCTTCCTTTCCATACAGGTTTCTGGACTACACCATCTCCCCTTTTTTTGTTTTTGCTTAGAGGCTTTAATCATGTGTCATATTAATTCAAAAGAGGCATAACACAAGGGTAGGTTGTCACCTCCAGTGCCCTTATCACCTTTATCTTCTTTAACCTTCTGACTTCACATTGCATCTTGATTCTCTCCATCAGCAAGCCTTGGTTCAAAATCTAGCTCTTCAGGTAAAGCACACAGGTACTCTTCCTCATATTCATTGTACACAGGTGCACCGAACTCCTTCTTAAAATCATCCTTTATGGACCTGAGGCTACGCAGATCGCAATCTTTAGAGAACATGCTTGTAGGACCATATTCTCCTATATTGGGCCGGTCATATTTTTGTATACCAGGAGAGAGCTTTAGTGGGACAGGGAATTTCCCATTCTGCTTGTAGGGCCCAACCAATTTTAATGTATCTTTTATTTCACCACCGATGTCCTGACTTGACAAGTTTTTAGACATCTTAAGGTTTTCCTCAACCTCCAAACAATCAATAAACATATGCTGCAGAGTGGTTGATTTTTTTTCCAAAAGAAGCACAGACAGATCGGGAGGAAAGGTGGCCACATAATAGATCTTAGCAGCGTTCTCAAGAGTTTGGAATTCCTTAGGCATGTTATAATAAAATCTTGTGAATCTTCTGTTAAAACTAGATATGGCCTCACCCTCATGTCTCTTCAGGGAATAAAATTCTAAAAGTATTTGATCTAGTGGCCTTCTCCTACCCCAAAACTTTCAGAAGGTGCAAGAAAAATCTTCCCAAGTATTGATAGACTTAGGATGCAAGTGCTTGAACCATTATTTAGCATCTCCTTGCAAGGACTAGGTGAAATCCCGTAGACATTATCATGTTCTATCTCAAAAAGATCAGATAAATGTTCAAAGGCTTGTAAATGTTTCTCAGCAGTGAAGTATTTGGATTCTCTGTCAAATTTGGGGAGGTACTTGTAATGTTTCATGGGAAAATCATGGACGATGGGAGGCAGTTGTAGTGGTTTGTACCGGATTGGAGAAATGGGAGAGACCAAGTTATGTGCAATAGCTACGCTATCATTTGAGGTTTCATGAATTTCACAGGGGTGACCTTTGACGTCATGAGCCCCTGGAGAAAAATCTAGGTCAAAACCAGATGTACAAGATGACGCAATGCTTTGGGTTCATAAAGAAGGATAAACAAGAATATATTCATAGCTCTGTTCCGAATGAATTGAACCATAGAAGGTTGTTTCGATAAATATACGGAAGGATAAGAACAAACTTACAAGACAAGACAAAGCCTCTTGGAAGAAATGTACACTCGAGTATCTTAACCTTTCACCATGCATTTCCAGGCCTTACAAGGGGTTCATTTTTCCAGACGGAGCCTGCCCGTTCTTTTTGACCATTTTATTTCTGGGTCATACCACCAGCAGAGTCATTGAATTCTGAACCCTTGAAGAGTGGAGTTGCCAGGTGAAAAGTGCTCAACCTTCTCGATGTCTGGTCATTTTTCACCATTAATAACCAGATCTAAAATCATGTCGTTCTTCCCAGGGATGATCTTCAACCTCGTCCCTAGCAACAATGCCAGTTTGTTAGCACTGGGATTGAGCCAAAGGTTGAGGAAGGCCCGCTCCTAGTTAAAAGCAGAATCACTTTAGACTGCTCCTCTAGCCTTGCACAGTCAGAGAGGGATCTCTCACTTGTCTTCAAGTTTACTCCACATAGGATATTCGATCAAGGGCAGTCAAGAGGCCGGACTCCTGAATGGGACAAAGTGTATTAATGTGAGATGTAGGTGGGATTATCAGGGAAAGGGACCATTGGAAATGGGGTCAAAAACTTGGGTAGGGAACATTTGCAGGAGGAAAATCATGGTGTGGGCTTGCAAACAGAGGCAAGATAGTCATCCATCTCGCAATCAGGAGATATTTAGTGGGTGGTTAGGATACGAGAGAGAAAAACCCATCATGCGGAGCACCAGCAAGATGAATTCCACGTAACTTTAGAAGAAAACTTGATAAATGTATGAAACAATAGGTGGAGCATAGCATGTATGAATCCCAAACTACTATACACTTAGTTACATACATGAAAGGAATCAACAAACTGGAATGAAAACAGGAAGTACAATTCACGTAAAGAAAATACATATTGAAAGAAGCAACGACACATGAATCTCTGTCTTGAGAAACAACTCTCCCTCTGCAATTTTTATTCATAACACACACATCAAATATTATTTACAATAGAGAGCCTTGGCCCTTGAAGGTTTCCCAATGCATGAGCTAACTCTTTATCCCCCTATCTAGAGTGCATTTATACTACTTCAGTGCTGAGATTATTCTCCGAAACAAACCTAAAAACTGTTTGTGGTTGTAATCATACGTTAATAGTCTAGAGAGTGGAACTACTACCACGATTTACAAATACGAATAATCATTATGGAGCTGTAGCGCGTGGACTAACAGCATAGATTTTTCTTTATCTTGGTATGTGAAAGTGATCCTTGCGCTGCCTATCAATGTTTATTTGCCGACTTGAGCCATTTTGGACATGCTTTTCTGCCTCCTCTGACTGTCCTGCTTCTTTCATACTAGGTCACTCAAAGGCTGACAAGAAGGCCTATGCCCCAGTGCTTGACATTTTCCCATCCCTTCCTTCATCTAATAACACGGTTATAGGAGGGGACTAGGAAAATGGTGGCCATGCACTTGATGATGATAAATGTCTTAAGAGATTTATCATCCTTGTACTGATCTCTCCCTCCTTCGAGGAGGTTTTTATCATAGGCCACATAGCTGGGTGTGTGCTTGACCTCCTCCTCGTCCATGGCAAGGTTGTCAAGTAGAGATCATAGGGGCAGTGATGAAGGCTTCAGAAATCCACTATCCCAGACTGATCATTTTCTCCAACAGCTATGCCACCATTGTGTGTTGGGACTTCAGAGGTCGGGATAGCCACTGGAGGTGTCGAAGAAATGTCCTTGGGATGCAAAAACCCATGCACAACACATATAAGGGTAGGGAGGTGTGGAAATAGTTGAACCTCCCTAGGTGTTTAACATATGTGCCCCGGTGGTTAGTGACTTCCTAGTGTAGATAACCATGCCGACAAAGAAACACAATTTCATGTTCGCCAACCATCAACACCCCTTGTCGAACTAACTTTTCAAACCACATAGCCATGGCTGTCTGCAAAGGGACTCAACACTTCTCGGAGTTCAACCTTTACCTCTCATCATATGTACATTTCCATACCTCAACAACTTCAAAAGATGGAGCTATATATAGGGAAAGATGAAATGACCTGGAGAGCGCTATAATATTGAATACCGGTCGATGTGACAGTACCATGTGTGACGCCAGGGTGGAAATATTCTCTCCTAATGTTCAAGTATAATATCTGATATGGATAAGATTTTAAGCAATTCTCGCATGGTTGTCAAGCTAGTTTCAAGGACTGTGGGTTTGACCTTTCTTTCCCTTTCATTTAATGAGATGGTGATGCTGAGCGGACTCATTTTGTGGCTTCTCTTAAATTTGTGTAGATTTTTTATTTTTCATTTCAAAACCTACACTTCTTGTTTCCTTATTTTTTTTACCACGTGAACCATGTGCCAGACCTGCGGAGTCGGGGAAGTTAGCATCATTGGACGGGACCTTTGCCTTAGGTTTATCAAATATGGTGCTTGGGAACATTATCCCACTTGTCGGGAGGAAGATTACAACTATAAACATCCCTTCCCCTGTCATCTCTGCACTGGATGCGACACCTGCAGCCTAGAGGCCTCCTCGGCCCTATGATTTGGGGGAACCTTTCACATCCACTGTCCATGTTTCTTCACTTATTCCTCAAATATCTCCTTTCTTGATACAATGGGAAGCTTTGGATCATGACAGGTTCTTACCCATCGATCTAGATCAACTTCTTCATGCAACCGTCGATCCGAGTGGGTCCTACCACCTCTTTGCAAACCGGGACCATGACGCTTTCTATGCTAGTTTGGATTGCAAAAAGAACCTTGACCATAGATCCATTCCCTTATTTTTCATGACCATCCATATTTCCTGTCGGTACCACTTTTCATGATTTGAAATCATGACTTTATCCACACAAATCTGGTTTGTGAAATCGGCTCAGACCGTAGATTTGCTTCTCATCTCATCTCTGCTGTCAAATGCTTCCGACCTTTAACTGTTTCACAATTTGGAAAATCTCCTTCCATCGAGCATGTTTGCTCAGTGAAACTATTTCAGGCCATTGATTGGGCTTTGCGTTCATATCGGCCTTTCATATGTTTGCATGCTTTAATGGACTCAGTGAAAGACAAACTTTGATCGTTCTACCGCATCTTGGGCCAAAACCATGGTCTACCATTGCTCTTCTTCCTTGTGATCCTGGATCGTTGGGTTATGACGCTAGTCTCTATCGTCCATGTTGTCGTAAGCCTTCACCTATGAAAGAGTCTATCAATGTAGATTGATCTCTCTTCATAATTTAATGGTCCTAAAATGTGGACCATGCGCCTCTAATAACCTAAAGGGTGTTCACATAATGTTCAAAGAAATGGAACCCTCCTCGAACTCTGTCAGGCCCATAAATCGACTGTTGCAAATGGAGTGTTAATAGCTGGCTCCACGAGGGATGCTATCCTACCAGTGAGGTAGCAAAGAACCCTCGTAGACCAAGTTCCAAATCCATTGGGATGTCCCCAACTATTCTTTGAAGCCTCCATTATGCTTTGAGCTACTGCTTCAGCGAATTCCTGCCACTCTTGCAACCTATGATCTTGACTGCAAACCTGGTCTTGCAACTGAAAATGAAAACAAACTAAAATAGTAATGAAGGAAATGCTTGATAATTTTTGAGCTTATTTGTTCCTACCTACTCTACCTAATTTAGTGCAATAAGTCTGATTAAGTGACATCGGACTTCCAATGAAGCCAATTAAGAAAGTTGCCTAATAGTTTTGTTATTTTTTTGTGCTTGATGGACAGAAATGAAATATATAATGGGAGAGGGAAATGACAAATAGACTTCTCTTTAAATTAGTAATGTGACCAGTCATGATCCTTACCCAAACCTTCCACATACCCTGCTATGGGGTCATATAAAACACGACAACCTCCAACGTATTCTATCTTCTGCTCATGGGAAATATTTCCAGAACGCCCTTCCTCTAGTGATTTGTCTGGATGATACCCAGAATATTGTAGAAGAGGGACCTTAGAATATTTCTTCAATGAAACATCCCTCTTTTCGCTCAAAATTTCTGCAATGAGAGCTTCATGTGCCTCAGGAGGGAGGTCCTCCATTTTTCCAACGGAACCGAGTAGGCATATTCCTCCCATGTGAGGTGATATTCCTGAAGGCAGAACATCGAAAAATGTATTTATTTGAGGGCTGATGCATCTTTCTCCATGACTTGACACCTCATCACAACTTCCCAACGTATCAGTAGCTGGAGAGGGATTGCATGGATGTTTCTTCTTATCATCTTCCTTTTCATACAAGTTTCTGGACTGCACCATCTCCCCTTCTTTCTATTTTTGCTTAGAGGCTTTAATCATGTGTCATATTAATTCAAAAGAGGCATAATGCAAGGGTAGGTTGTCACCTCCAATTCCCTTATCACCCTTCTCTACTTTAACCTTCTAACTTTGCATTACATCTTGAGTCTCTCCATAAGCATGCCTTGGTTCAATAGCCAACTCTTCAGGTATAGCCTGTAGGTACTCTTCCTCATATTCATTGTACATAGGCACACTGAACTCCTTCTTAAAATTGTCCTTTACGGACCCGGGGTTATGTAGATCACAATCTTCAGAGAGCAATCTTGCAGGACCATGTGCTCCTATATTGGGCTGATCATCTTTCTGTATACCAGGAGAGAGATTTAGCAGGACAGGGACTTTCAGTTCTGTAATCTCTTCAGTAGCCTTTCACTGCATCTTGGCCTGTGTCACCTTTAAGGCATCAATTTCTCAAAAAATTTCTTCTGTCAGCTGCACCTGGACCTGATGTAACTCATCTGCCTATTTCTATAGATTCTCTATGACACTCTGTGACTGGAAATAGCCCTCAATTAGTTATTTCTTTCTTTCCGCCAATTCTAGGGTGAAAACGTGATGCAACTCCACTAACTCCATAGTGGAAAACTTGGTCAAGTCCAAAGCCACACTATAGACCAGTCACAAGAACTGGTGAACTTCCTCATTTCTCGCGTCGATCGTAGTCAGGGGAACATACATGTTCCTGGCTCAGGGCTCAGTGCTAATCGAAAGGATGTCCTACATCATGGGTCGCACAGATGTCTACCTAGAAACAATGCCAAGAATTAAATCTAATAGATATCTTACCTTACTGAATTCTTCATGGTTTGACTATCGAATCACCTTTATCACATACGCAGATGAGTCAGTGGCCGTTTTGATAAGCCACTACAGTTGATCCTCCATCCTCGACTTGGTACCACTACTCACCTCATATTCCTGGCACCATTTGGTGTGAGTCTCCTCCCACATGTGTTGCTCTGCATCCTCAAGGTCCATTGATGACTCATTGTTAGAGTCATGAGTGCTAAGCTCCTTCTGGGAAGGATCTTTTGGGGAATCTAGTGGATTCTCTTTAGATAATTCCTCCTGACTCACCCAGTTTCACCACTACGTCAACCACTCTTGGACAATGGCATCCAATTCTTTTGTCGTGGCTTTCTAAGTCAATGATAACCACTTTTGGTCGGGGTCCTACCAATATTGAATGTAGATAGAGCGGGGCTCGACGGAAAATCGAAGGATCCACTGATACTTGGTCGTGGCATAAGGAGAGACTCAAGGAATGACAAAATTCATGGCTTGCAATGCTTCCCAATAAACCCAAAAGTGAATGGCACAGTCTGTTTGCTAAGTGGCAGCTCTTCAACCCACCATAAGTTTTGATACCTTGCACCTCAGTACACCTTTGCCACATCAACTACCATCAGCTAATAGTCTTCTAGTTCCATCCAAGAAACTAGCGCAATAAGGATCAACAGCCAACTATATGAAAATGATCGCCCAACCTAAGCAACAAGCTTGTATTCTAGTAACTGATTCATCAAAAATAGAGACCAATTCATTTTCACCCCCTTAGTACACTTTTGGGCACAGGCGACAACACCCGAATTGCATTGGATTTGTCAATTTCCCCGTTCGACCTTTCTCGCTAGAATCCTTGCGCCGATGCGCACCGCCTGTGAGTTAATTCTATCGATGCGATAAGCATAGCCATCATGATGTAAACCAAAGTGCTCCTTTAGCTACTTGGTATGCCTTTTTTCAGTATCTCTCCCATGGATATACTGCGCTGCGCTGGATCTTCCCTGGCCTTCGGCAAGCCTATAATTCTTGCAATCAAATCTACTGTAACAAGGATTGGCATATTGAACCAAATTTTTCCTCCATGAAAACAAGCCAATAGTTGCTTCACGTATGCATGGGATTCATTCAATCATCGAAAATGAGGCATATTGATGAAACCTAACAATCTTCATCGATCTAACCCACTCGCCCAAGGTTGAGGAATCCACCAAATTGGGGCACCAGGCCCTGTCGGGATTGGCTCATGGGGCTCATCCCTGAGATATTTGAGCAATAGCAGGTCATGGTCTTCAAATTTCAACCTAATAAATTCAAGGATGATGTTGACCGAGCACTTCATCCCCTCCGATAGTGGCTGCAATTTTGGTGGATACTTTTGATTCTTTGACGGCTGGCTCGACTTGGCTCCTGGACGCTTAGGAGTGATATATCCCAAAATGTCATGAACGGATACACCCCGAGGTGTCACGAACTCAATAGCTACCAAGCTCAATGGCTCGATATGTGTAGTTCCTTCTCCTTTCACTCTTGTTGATGTGCTATTTTTCCTCTTCTATGGTGGCATGGGACAAGGCCTCTGAACCTGCCGCTTCCACTTGCGAATGGACGATCAACCAATTGGCTTGCTCATAATTTCTTCTTCAACAGCCATGGGCCGAATAGGGGACTCGTACTCACATGAAATCTCAATGGCGTCGAGTTCGCTCAACATGCCTCAGGCCTCAACCCTTAAAATGCACTCGACGACTCTAACCTGCAACACTACAACTCACTCAACAGCTCACACCACACTACACAATCCATTCTCTGCTTCACACTCTACTCCCTCAACTGAAAAATGCCACCCTGACACATCCTGCGCGCTTTTTATAGCCACCTCCAACTCAAAACTCATCATTTCCAAATCTATGATCACCATTATTACTAAATATGGTATTAATGACGCCAAATCCACCGACAATCTTACTCCTCTAACAGTCATATCAATCCTTAATGCGGGTCGCTTCAACAAGCGTCGCCAGCCAACTGTTTTAACTACCTTCATTTATTACTTCATTTGACCAACCCACAACCCTAAAACTGTCGCAAGTGGTTTACCAGACATCGCTTACAACCTTTAACCTTATGCAGCCTCTACCCTGGGGCTCTTCTTGCTATTCTAAACTAAAATATTCATCATTTTTTTAGTGCCTCAAGTAGTGCACATCGCCAGCCCCGACCTATAGGTATTTAAGCGACTCCCATTGACAAGCGTCGGTAAGACTGCACCATCTAATTGTTGTAATTGAACTGCACCACCATAAGTAATGGAATGAACAAGATACAGACCTAACCAGTGCATTTGTAACTTACCTGGATGCTTAATGAACTTACTATTGTATAAGAGCACCAAATCTCCTACCATAAACTATTTTTTCTTAATGTGGCAATCATGCCATGTATTCTGTCGATACTTCACAACTTGTTGGTGGAAGCCAACAATAAAGCGGTCTTCTTCAAGCTAGATCAACTATGCAATTCTTTCTTCTAACGCTTCTGCATCATCCATGCCTGTCACTGCGGCAATGCGCAGACTAGGAAAAATATACTCCATGGGCATGGCTGCCTCTTACCCATAGACAACCTTAAATGGTGTCTGACTGGTTATTTGTTTACAAGTAGTGCGATAGGGCCAGAGCACCGCTAGAATTTTTATCTCCTAGACATTGCGGTTAGCATTACATACCTTAGTCAATGTTGTTTCCAAGATTTTGTTGAATTCTTCGACGGTCCCATTCGCTTGTGGATGGTATGGTGTACTCCTCTTAGGTTTCACCTACAACTCCTCATTTAGCACTTTCACAGTCTGGTTGATGAAGTGACTTCCCTGGTCACTCATCAAGATCCTAGGACACCCAACCTGTGTCATGATGTTTTCAAAGATGAACCTCACTTCCATTACAGCGGTACAATCCACAACTAATGCATCTTTTCCCCGCCTAGTGAGATAGTCAAATGCATTAATGATGTATCGCACCCCAGCCCTCTTTCCTGGTGGATAAATAGGACCCACAAAATCCACATCCCTATCGCGATGGTTTACTGACACGCTAGCAGATGTCGGAGCTCCTCACATAGTCTGTGGCATCGTTATGCAACATAGGCCACCATAGTCTACCGTGCAACACCTTCTGCATAGTAGCCCAAACTCCATAGTGGCCTCCTACAGTTCCTGCATGTGCTTCTTTGAGAATGGGACCTTACTCATGTAGTAAAATACACCATCGCAAGATTTCATCCGGTCCAAGCTTATATAGTTGTCCAGCAATTAATTGAAAATCTAAATCCTTTACTACCAGCTTCTTCTTTTTCCCAGTCGACATGTCCTCCGTGGATACACCAGTGGCCAAAAACTGAATAATTGGTGCATAGTGATCATCTGCGATGTCAACACAGAACAGTTGCGCATCTGGCAACCCATCATCGATATTGGTCGGTTCTTCACTATTCTCGACGGGAGATAGACGATATTTTCCAACATTCAATCACCATGGCTTCACAACTATTTCAAAATCAAACTCCTAGAAGAGTAATAGCCATCGACAGATATTCCCCCCCATCACAGTCTTATTGACTAGGCATTGCAAATCAGAATGATTAGTGAACATATTGAAATGTCCGCCCAATAATTAGTGCCAGAACTTTTGCTTTGCATAAACCATCACCAAGCCTTCCCTTTCTGTTGTTGTATAATTTCATTCAGCAAAAGACAACTTTATACTGGCATATGCAATCGAGTGATCCAATTTTCCCTCACTTAGTTGTGCAAGAACAACCCCCAGTGCAATACAAGAAGCATCGACATGCACATGGAACTCTTTATCGCAATCAGGAAAAACCAGTATAGATGCAAAGGCCCTCCTGGCTTTTAAAGTGTCAAAACTTCTTGGCATTCTTGATTCCATTCATAGGCTACATCCTTCTTTAGTAGTTTCTCCATGGGGGCAATAATCATAGCGTATCCTTTTATAAACTTGCAATAGTATCTGGTATGCCCTAGTTTGGCCCGAAGCATTTTGACATTAGTCAGTGGTGGTAAAGTGAGGATTAGCACGATCTTCATTGAATCGACCAACAGACCTTCTTTGCAGACTATGTGCCCTAGTATCATGCCAAATGGTGCACAAAAATACACTTTTTAGAGTTTAAGGTGATCTGATGTTGGTGACACCTTTCCAGCATCAGCCACAGGTTGTCCAGATGGTCCCTAATAAGTCCATAGACAGTCCAGTCATCCATATACACCTGTAGGAAATTTTGAATAAAATATTTAAATACAACAACAATTACGTGAGAGAATACAGCTGGTGCATTCTTCATCCCAAATGGCATGACTGTATATTGAAAACAACCCCACTCAGTGACAAACATAGTCTTATAGCGATCCTCCTTTGCAATCCAGATCTGGTGGTATCTAGAGAAGCCATCCATGAAATAATACATCTCATGGCCACCTACACCTTCAAGAACTTCATCTATAAAAGGGGTCGGGAATGTATCACGTACACATGCATCATTCAACTCCCTTAGGTTGACACAAATGCATATTTCTCCTGCCTTTTTATCCTATACCACCATAGGAATTATCCACTCAGATTATTCTACAGGATCGATGATCCAAACATCAAGCATTCAAATATTAGCCTTCACAAAGTCCTTGTATCGTGGATTTAGTTGATACGGCCTCTGTCACACCATTTTGGCATCTAGTTTCAACATGATTTTCATCTCTCCCAGGTCTCCTAAAATTCCCTTCATCTCTGAAAACCGTGTCGAAAAAAGGTCCTACAATTCGTGTAGCAGGTCTGTGATCTTGGCCATGGTCTCCCCATCCCAGTAGTCTCCGATATTGGCAAATTTCGGGTTCTCTGTCGACCCAGTGTTGACTTTCTAGATCCTCATTGGCTGACTCATAAAGTTCTTCGGTATGTCAGGGGATATGACATCCTGGCTTCCTTCGAACTCTAGAATATTAACATTCCGCAACTCATCATCATCTTCAAGTTCCCTAGAAAAGTTGTAGAATTTCATCATGGATTGGATTGAACAATGCACATGTGGATCAAATGGATAGGCGATAGGGGTGACCTTGAGTAAGACATCACGGATGATTTGTAAATCATTGCTTACCTCTGGGTTGATGTCCTAAAAACTAAATGTCTACGCAAAACAAATAGACAACTCCTCCCAAGTGGTGATAGTCCTCGGCAAATCTGTCGCTACATACCAGGATCTTGGCATTTCTTCCTGAGTGTGAACAAAAGCGTGGAGCCATTCATATTTGGTTCATGATGCCCATAAATTCTAACACTTGATTAAATGACAGGTGGGATCATTCTGTCCATCAGATCTCCCAGCATGATAGACCTCTAAATCTTCGAAGCACACCATCATCAATCTATGGCATTGTTCCCAGTCATGGATCATCTGTTTGTGTGTCACCCACCATCGAGCCTGAGTAGCCTTCAGTGCTACATCAAGAGCCAATATCCTTTGTGGTTCAAAAAATTTCTCTTCAAATTCCTGAAAGAACTCTAATAGTCCCGGTAGTCCTTCATAAATGGGAAACTCAATAGTCTCAATTGCAACATGCTGCAGAGACTATGTAATCAACCCACATTTTCTGAATGATGCTTCATGCAACCTATTCTGCCAATTTTCCAGAGCATCCTCAGATTCAGAGGATGCGGAACTTGTGCTGCACCATCCAAGTTTTCCATCAATGGTAGGATGGATATAGTCTTCAGAGATGTTATAAGCATGATCCCAACTTCTCCCAAATTCATCCTTTATAGGTTCAATATATCGTCATCCTTCCTGAGCGTCCAAAGGAGAAATGATCCTGACATCCTGGTTTTCAAATGTCAAAACTCATTTTTTGAAGTTGATAACTGCCATGCTATCATTGGCCCATCCAATCCCTAGTAGTGCGGGATAGGAACCACTGTCTTCTACGACTTCTATCACATCAAAGTCAGCATGCATTTTCATACCTTCAATGTTGACAACCAAGTTTGAAAGGCAACCAATGGGATGAACCTTTTCCTAATTTGATAGTCGCAGATGTACCAACGACCATCCCAATTTTGGATTTCCCATCAATTTCCAAGTTTGCTTACTCAGAATGTTTACAATTGATCCAAGATATATAATGACCGAGTTAACCTCATAATCTCCAATCTAGATATTCATCCTCATCTCCTTGCCTGTCTTCCTTTTTTGCAAAGAATTCATAGCAGAATCCTTCACTGTCTTATCTGGATGGTGCAATAATGTCTCAAGCTCAACAAGAGCATCAAAGTCCCTTTCCAGCAATAGAAAACTCTCAAAGAACATCTGCAAGGTACCATGCTGCCGCGATGGTCCTACCTCTACAGATGGATCAAAACCAATTGGCATATCAATAATTGGTAACTTACCTGGATTTCTCCAGATTGCATTCTTTGCGTCAAAAAAGGTGTATTTCTCTGTCACAATATCAAATGCAACCTTTTTCTTACTAGCAAGCCAAACTTGCAGCCGCAGTCCATCGTCTCCAGTGGTCGCACTAGCACGAGTGACGATCCCAACGTCGACATCATTCATTCACGGCTCGGCCTGAATAGTAGAAACTATTGATCCTTGATTCAAGTTCAATGGCGGGTTCTTATTCCATGGTTTATTCATCGGTTGGTTTTGAGTTTGAGGCGAGTTCTGAGTCTAAGTCTGCGGTGGGACCTAGTTCTACATTATCGGTTGGTTCTCTACTTGGAATGCAGGTTGATTCTGATTTTGCACATTTTGTAACTGAGGAATATTTGTTGCCTTCCATTTTGCAATCAAATGAGGGAATATTTAAACATTATGATCATTGTTTGCATAGTATGTACACTGCACATGAGGGCACTCCCTCTAATAATTCCCAAATACCCCACAGGTGTAGCACTAGATTGATTCACGACCTCGTTCTCCTCCTCGACCTCTGAACCCTCCACGGAATCCTCCTCTAACTCCTCCTTTATAAAAATGGGTTGGCCCATCTGTTGTTGCAGTGGTCTTGGTTGCTGATGGATAGAGTGTGTGGCTTGAGCATATTGTAGCTGATTATACTGTAGTCGTGGTGCTTGGTTATACTATGGTTGTACCACCATTTGCGGTGGAGGTGCAAACTGTGGCTGCGATATAAACTATTGTTTTGGTTGCACGGGGACAAACTGCAATGGAGTTGGAGGTGTATATGGCACTTTTTTTTTTGGTTGTACTACTTGTGGTTATGCTTGCGTTGTTCGGGGGTCCTCACCTTTCACAAAGTATGAATCATACATCCTTTCTTGGAGCAAATCATAAGCTCAACAGTTTTTGTCATCATGTCCGACTGACCGACAAAATGTATAGTACAAATATTCTGCCTTGGTAACCATCTTCTGCATGTAATCACAGTTCTCGTGTAGATGCCCATAGACCTAACATATGTGACACCATGGTACACCAGCATAGCACAACAAATTTGGGGCTCCTGACAGTAAATAATTCTGAAATGTCAGGCAGGTGTCCTTGGTATGTCCTCCTACATGGCAATGGGTGCACCAAATATCATCATGATCTTCCTTGGCCTTTTTTATATCTTGCAGTTGGAGCATCAAATTGGCCAACTACGCTTGAATCTGGTTCATTTTGACCATAGATTCTCCTACTGGTTATCCCTCCAAATTCATCACGGTCTCCAGATCCTCGCTCTGTGTTGCAATCTTTTGCTTCATTAGTAGTTGTCTGATATGTGGGACAAGCACGGCGATGAACCATTCCTTGTGTTAAACATCGCTCATTTGAAAACTGACCCGAGCCATCAATGTCCTAAACCACTGATCAAAGTCTCAAATAGTCTCATTGGGGAACTGTTTGATCTCCTTCAATTCAGTAATATATTGAGCCTCAAATTTTGGCTTCTTAAATTCTTCAAATAACCCCATTTGGATCTCATCCAATGTCTTCGCGGTACCTCCCTGAGGGATCCACATGAATCTCGTGAACCATTCCAGTGCACGAACCCTCAAAGTAGTAGCCAGCTGAATTTTCTTAACATCATCATCGATAGTTTGTTGAGAGGTCCAGATCGCCTCACATAAGAACCAGTACTACTCTGGATCATCAGTGTCATTCCCATTGAATATCGATAACTTCATTTCGTCGCCTGCCATCCTGGGCCTTCTTCCTCCTGTTGGTGCTCTATTACTAGACTATTGCTGACCCATCAAGTAAGTTGATGCAGAGTGTGTATTTTTTCCTTTTAGTGGAGTAGTGTGTGGATTCATGGGCATGTTATTGGTCCATCTTTAGAATACCTTTTTCACAGACCAGTTGTTTAATGGACAGCTGCAGCGACAACAAGAATCTTCCTCAAGGTCCACTGAAGAACTCTCTTTCTGCTTTGCTAAAGGGCTTATTGGTGTCAACTGAAAACTTGGTGATGTATCCTTCTAAGATACTATCCAACCACACTTCAACTGCCCGTGATTCCTTATTATTGGTTTCTTGTAACTGCTGGATCAATTCTAGGGTCTAGGATGTCGACTCTCCTCCTTGAAAGTTTGTCTTCTTCTTAGTGAAATTTTCCATCCATTCCTGCAAGAGGACAGGAATTTTAGAAAAGAACCATTCGTGAGGACCATCATGGATATACCTGTCTAGCAAATGGCCCATCCATAACTTTGGATTCTAATTTTCAGCTTCAGCAAACTCCCGCAACTTTAGATCAAACCACCCTTCGATCTTCGGTCGATTCAGATGCTAAAACATATCCTCCTCTTAATAGCAACTCAGGTCCCGGAAATGGAACCATTTGTTGGTGAAACGCACCAACAAAGCCTCATCGACAAGGGTTCCCACTCTATCTATGCCCAACCAGTGTAATCTCCCTAAGCACCAGCCCAGACAGGTTTTACCCTACCAGCAACGTCTGTGGAGAAGACAAGGTTTCACTGGATATGTTTAAGGGAAAGCTGTCGAAAACAAGTTTCCGATAGTGGGGATGGAGGATATGGGGATCTGACGAGAAGACACTATAACTGCTAGATCCATATATTACAGTCGACTCTAAGCCATTTCCTCAACTTGCAGAGTGTATTCAGAACTTATGCAGTCATTATAGCATCATATATTTGTCACAATATTGTTAATACCACAGCATTGTTCATAAAACATATCAACTCACAGTGCAACAGACAGTAGTAGAATTTAAAATAGATCACATCGATATAATAGAAAGAGACTAAATCACAGCAACATCATAACAAAATAGGTCGCAACATCATAACATATTAGATTGCAGTAGTGATAACAGACAATATTTGTGCCACAATTGTCATATCATTTTAATCTTGCACAAACGACCCACATTACACAATTCTTCTCCAAAATCGGAGACTGCATACATCAGGAAAAACAGATGAATCACAGATACACAGGAAATTCTTCATGAAACCATATCACAGTAGACCCTATGCCCCAATTCTCCTCTAATGCAATTCACCTATGATAATCATCATCCTCTTTTTCCTCCTATTTTCCTCCTCTATCTACTTGCAAAACTAGATCTATAAATAGCCTTACGCCATTACATTGAGGGTCCACTTCTAACTAAATTATAACCGCTAATGACCTATTACAACAAAACTTGGTCATAGTAACATATAAAATATTCAAAGCGTTTATTCTTCCACCCATCACGCTAATCTAGCCTTGCACAGTACTGCGTGAGGTTGTGTAGCTGTCGCGATGTTGTGCAACTCACTTACCAAAACCCCTGCCAATAGAACTATGGGATAATCTATTATGTACATAAAAAAAATTTCATGCTTCTTCAGGCCATAGATGCATAGGAAGATATTGATCATGTAGCATTGTATTCACTACTTCCATAATGGTCCTATTCTTTCTTTCCACAGCACCATTTTGTTGAGGATTATAGGGAGTGGTTAGTTCCCTATTGATTACATATTCTTTACAAAAGGATTCAAACTCTTGTGAAGTATATTCGCCACTTTTTTTTGTTCTGATTGTCTTGATTCTTCTTTCTGAATGATTCTCTATCGAGGCTTTGAATTCCTTGAATTTTCCGAATACTTCATCCTTTGTTTTCAAGAAATATATCCATGTATTTCTTGAATAGTCATCAATAAATGTAACATAATATTCATAACCACTCAAATATGTGTATGGAATTGGACCACATACATCTGAATTAATTAATTCCAATGTACCTTTAGTCTTTGTTTGACTCTTCGAAAATGCATTTTTATATTCTTTCCTCTTGCACATACTTTACAAGTGCCTTCATGATCGATCTTCAAATATAGTAAACATGCTACTACTTTTCTCACGTGGGGTATTTATTTTTAGAGTATGTGAGAAATCCTCCTATGCCATAGTTCACTTGGGTTAGTGGTCTCATGAACAAGGGTTGCTTCTGAATGTCCCTGGAGTTTATATAATCCTCCTTATTCTTCACCGATGACAACTGCATCTTCAATTCATTTTCCTTTGGACCACATAATTATTTTTCCATATATAAATGAAACCTTGTATCATTTCTTATTTAATGTTGACATAGAAATTAAGTTCTTCTTCAAACGTGGTACATATAAGACTTCCTTCATCTTCATGGGGGTTCTAGAATCAAGCTTGTAACTTGCTTCATCAATACCTTTGATAGGATATTGATAGTCATCTCCTAATGATACTTTATGAGGAGAGTTATTATCTTCAAGTTTTGACAAAGTTTTCTTTTTTACTGTCATGTGTTTTGAAGCACCACTATCAATAAGCCATGTATCTTCTCCAGATGTCACAGACTCAGAGAGTGTAGAGAATAATACATACTCTTGTGCATATTCTCCTTTTTCTTGTTTTCTTTGAGGTCCTTCCTCTTCTTCATCATCATCTTCAGCTAGGTGTGCATGATGTATTTTGTTTTTCTTCTTGTATTCATCTTCCTTCAATGGACAATTTCTAGAAATGTGTCCTATCTTGTGACAATGGAAACATTGAAATTTGGAGTAGTCTTTCCTCTAATGGTTTTCTCTTGTCCTTTGGAACCTATTGGGACGTCAAGAATCCTTGTGGCTTTCCTTATTGAAGTTAGACCGACTTCTTCCTCTTTTGGTATGGTTGGCTAGGGATTGATCATCTTCTTTAAGTAGAGCTTATATATTGACTACTCTAGCTTCCTCTTGGATGCAATATTCCATTACAATGTCAAACTTCATTCTTTCCTTTCTGTCACACAAAGTCTATATGAATGAATCCCAATTTCTAGTGAGACCATTGAGAGCAGTCATAACTAGTTTATCTCCATCAAGGGAGTCTCCAATGGATTTTAGTTGCTCTTTGAACTGGGATACCCTTATGAAGTATCCTTGAATGGATTCTCCTCATCTTGGTACTCTTCAATTGAGATCTCAAATTCATATTTCTATTCATGTTCCTTCCTTCATACATTCTGGATAGGGAATCATACATCTCCTTCGAGGTCTCTTTGGATGACACTTGAGGAATCAAGTGATCTTTGATAGAATCAGCAATGATCCTCGTTTCCCTAATCATGTCCTTGTTGTGCTTCTCCTTAGCTTCATCTTCTTTGGGTTCTACAACTTCTCCTTTGATGTATTTGTCAATATCATTCTCTCTAAGAATGAGACCAATCCTATATTTACATGCTCAGAAATTCTCTATTCCATCAAGCTTGTACTCAAGCTTAGTGCTTGGGGCCATCTTATCCAAAAGGTCACTAAAAAATGAAATTTCTCAAAATGCAAAGTTGGCCTTACCATGAGATGCATTTTACCGGGGCGAGTTGACTAGTACACTTCATTTCTAGAGATTCCAAATCTTCCCCTATCAAAATTGACTTGTGAGATTATGGTATGTAGCTTCTATAGTTTTCTGGTTTTCTGGCTTTATGCATATTTTTGGTCCAAATCCAAACTAGGGTTTGACTTTCCTGGAGATCTACCCACTCAAAAATTTTGATCTAGGTCTCAATATATGTGCTCTATGGACGAGCAACTTTCTATGCAATCATATCTCCAAAATTCCAACTTTGACAAAAACCCTAATTTCTTGCCTGAGTGAGAGGAGAGAGAGTTTCACCTTATGTAAGAAGTTATATTCAGGATAGCTCTGATAACATGTTAAGATTCCATATTCTTAGTTATATATCATTAGTATTCAATTCAATTTCACAACAATAACATATCTAGGATCACTCAAACAAACACAATCACAAGATAGACACATATTTATCCTAGTAAACCCTCTAGGGAAGAAAACCCATCAAAACATCCTCCATATAGATGTATCAAAAGTACAAAGATAAAACCACAAATAGGTGTTCCTTCTCCTTGCAAATATATCTCTCTCTCTCATATGCGCTATACACAAGTGAGTGTGTGTGTTCAAATGAGGAACACACCTCCTCTATTTATACTCTATCTTCCACTTTACTTTTTCCCTGACAGGTAGGCCCCAATAATCTTACTAGGTCGAATTCACCTAGGAAGACACAAAATAATATAATATCATATCGAATTACAACGAATGTTTTACCTCATGACTCTATGATGACCAAATACAATAGTAACATCTCTGGTAGATTACAACAGTAAATACATTTAGAATATCCTTCGAAGTTACAATATTTCAACACTACAAGTACTACACAAACTTAACAATGGTTGGGATGTGATGAGGGGAGGTATGTTGTTTCCAGTTTCATTCCAAATTATGTTCATGTTATGTATTTCATGCAATATTATCTTCATGTTTTTTAGAGCATTAATGTACCTTAGTACCATGGTCTTACACCTAGGAGGCATTTTCATTTGTATTGTACTTATGTTATATGATCCTATTTGGGTTATACTAATCAATCTTGGTCTATTAGGTGATTTATGGATCATTAACTCAGTTGAGGCGCTCCACTTTGATCATTCTGACAGTTTAGGTGCTTTAGTTTGATCATCCTAACAACCCAGCAGCCCTCATTAATGAAAGACCACTCCTTACCCTTAAATCAGGGAATATGTTTGACTAGGGGTGCTAGTGTGTGAATGTGGTTGTTTTGTGGTCTTCTTGGGAATTTATTGGCTCCTAAACACTCTCCCACTCACACATGTGTTCACCCATTCCTAGCATGCCTTCATTCATGATCCAGTATTGCCCCATCCATGTTCACACTTGCATTCGTGACTGTTTGGTATGGTTTGGGAGCCTATTGGTCAACCTAGGGGGGTTTAGGGGTCAAATCCTATCCTAACACTTGTATGCATCCAGATGGCCTCCAAGTGCTCATGAATTTTCCCCATTATATTATAAGTATGTACCATATAGATATACAAGTTGTACGCTAATAGAAAGATCAATTATTGGCACCATCTATGTCTATTATTTTGTTCTCTTTTACTGTTTTCTTACATATTTTGTGAATATATTAGATTGTGAAGATTTCCTTAGCTCCTAGATCTCACTGTGAAGAAATTATCACAATTTTATGTATTTCATTCCAAATTATGTTCATGTTACTATGAATCTCACAACTCATGTACAATTCCACGCCTATGAAAGTAGAAGTGCTTTTAACCAAAATAAAGTATGTAGCAGGCATATATTGTTTCGATCTTATTTCTTATACTATGATGATAAAACATATATGGAACACATGTGACAATATACCTTGAGAGAGGAAATTTTAAATTCTTTGGTCTTACTGGTCCTATGGGTAAAAGGGGTTGTTTGTCCACCTTTATGGTACACCTTGGTCTTGTGGGTATGAGGGTTGTCTTAACTTCTTTTTGTGACCCCTTTGGTTTACTTATGGTATTTTATCTTTTACTTGGTCCTAGAATCCTTATTGTGTGTACCTTTGGTATGATGACTTTTATTTTATTGTTTTCTTGTTATGGACCATATGGCCTTTAGTACCCTATCCTAACTCAACATAACATTATTTTATGTTGTTTAGTAAAAACCCTAAAAGATAGGGGTTAGTGGATTGACCCTTCTAGAATGCTTGTTAAGATTATAAATTAAAGTCATGAATTTCATTTTGGAGTGTGTGTTCACAAACAAGATTGAAGATATGATCTTACACCTACTATAGGGTTTTCTCAAGAACATCATCCCCACTTCAAGGGCTCCACACACATATGGGCCACATCATATTCAACAAATGACCACAGAATGGGTCATTTGTGCCACCTATTTCTCCAAGGCACATATCATGGTTCAAATGCCCAAACTCCCATGTCCTTCTTTCCCTATCATCAACCTTAATTACTTCTTTTTCATTAATGGTTTCTCATCAATGAAAAACATGCTCAACAAACTCCCCATTTGTCATTGATGGAAATGACTGCTCAATTACTCTTTCACTTTGACATTAATGACAAAGGGTCAATGAAAAGCTTTCAATAGTATAGGCACATTAACTTCAATATTGCGGGCCTATTCAATGGTCTACGAGCATTTTATATGGGCATTTTCTACAAGGCCTACGGGCATATTTCCTTAGTACTGGGGGCATTTTCTCTAGGCCTACGGGCACTTTCTCTAATCCTGTGGGAATTTTCCTTAGGCCTATAGGAATCCTTCCTTAGGCCTATGGACATTTTCTCTAGGACTATAGACATTTTCCTTAGGCTTGTAGGCATCCTTCCTTAGGCCTACAGGAATTTTCCTTAGGGATGTCGTCATTTTCCTTAGGTCTATGGGAATTTCCCTTAGGCTTGCAGGCATATTTCATTAGTCCTATTGTGGGCATAATCTCTTCTCAAGCGTGGGAATTTCTCCTCTCCTAGTGCAGAAATTTCTCTACTCCATGTGTAGACATTTCTCTCCTCCATGTGTGGTCATTTTGGGTGAGTCTATAACCATTTTTTATTTTCCAGGCAGGCATTTTCTTAAGCCACTTCAATGATGATCACCAACATATAAGTTTCAAGGGTGAAATGTTAACAATTTAAAGCACACTCTGTTATCATTTAAACTCTAAAATATTGGAACTGTGTTCATGTTGTACTAACTTGCCCAGTGCAATTTATATAAATTTTTTGGTGTTCATTATTGTACTGTTGCAAATACATCATTTCATGGCCTCATTTAGTGAACAAAACCTATTGAAAAAAAACTGATATACTGTTGATATATGTTGGTATGCATGTGCACTATAAGTGATTTGGTAATATTTCAATGACATTCATGATTATCTTCCCATTATAAATGCCCGCACAATGTATGTTAAATGCATGCACATACCAATAGTTAGTGTTAAATGCACGCATGGTTTAGTATTTGGTGGCAAATTTCTACACTGTTTATTGTAAATGCTTGCATTGTTCATGTAAATTCATGCACCATTAGGGAAAATGCATGGACTGTTCATGTAAATGCACACACCATTAGGGAAAATACATGCACTTTTCATGTAAATGCACGCACAACATAGAAAATGCACGTTGATCCTATGGTTTAAACATTGATGTTGTTAAAATTTTTGTTCATTGAAAAGTAGTGTGGGTAATCATCGATATAAGACTAGTTGTACTCTTTTTACGAGTTACTATTGATATATATATTGGTCATATTGTAGTACATGTGCATTGTAAATGATTTGGTGGTGATACACTACTCATACTTTTCTAATATGCATATTGTATTCATCTCACCCCTATTATATGTACATTGTGTTAGATTTTTAATGGCTATACAATATCTAAAACATTTAGCATCATAACATGATAACCATAAGAAAAGGATCACTGAAAGAAAGACAAATGCAGTAATACAAGAGAACACAAAGATCTTCCTTAGGGAAACCACAAGGGAGAAAACCTCGCAAAAATTCCTCAATATAGAATTCGACCAAGATAGTGTAAAACCACAGCAACAAGAATAGTTGATCATATTCCATAGTAGACTCTCTCTCTCTCTCTCTCTCTCTCTCTCTCTCTCTCTCTCTCTATCTATCTNAACGCAATACCTCAGTGTTTGATATATGAGAATGAGAAAGGGGCATCACCTATTTATATTCAGTAGGTGAGTGCCTCAAATAACTAACTAGGTTGGCCAGGTTCCCTAATTAGGGCCGACCTACCTTAGGAGACTCAAAATACATTTTATATATTACTTCTATGAGCACTATTTCCCCAACTTACAATGAAGGGTTTACCTCATGACTTTTACATGACCAATTACATCAAGGAAATATCTGAATGGAGGAATAACATCTCTGAAGGAGAATACAACAAAAGTACAATAGAATGTATTCAAAAGTTACAATACTTTAACACACCCTCTTAAGTAGGAAGGTATTATACATAAACAATAACCATCATAACAACTATACAACTTACTAGTTAATCTCTATATGGAATAGAAAGTTTTGGAACATCGTCATACATCTTCATCATCGATCTCAACTGGATCATCTTCTGCAATCTTAGTATGTAAATATTGAATCATCTTCTGTATGTGTTGAATCATCTTGTGTCAGTATATAAATACTGAATCAACTTCTAGATCATCTTTTGTAGTATCAATATGTGGATATTGAATCATATGTCGAATCATCTTCTTGATCATCTTCTGTAGCATCAGTATGTGAATACTAAATCATCTTCTGTCATGTCAGTATATGAATATTGAATCATCTTATGAATATTGAACCTTCTTCTGTAACATCAGTATGTGAATATCAAATCTTCTTCTGCCACATTAGTATGTGAATACTGAATCTTCTTCTTCAAAATCAGTATGTGAATGTTGAATCATCTTCTGAACCTTCTTCTGTAATATCAGTATGTGAATAGTGAATCTTTTTCTGCCACATCAGTATGCGAATACTGAATCTTCTTCTTCAAAATTGGTATGTGAATACCGAAACATCATCTGCAACATCAGTATGTAAATACTAAAACATCATCATCTACATCATTCATATGTAAATACTAAAACATCATCATCTTCATCATCACTATGTAAATACTGAAACATCAACATCTACATCATTGATATGTAAATACTGAAACATCTACATCTGCATCATCAGTATGTAAATACTGAAACATCATCATTTGCAATGCGGTATGTGAATACTAAAACAATAACAACATCATCATAGCATGTTAGTGATAAAGAAACATCATTAATAAATGCTATATCATCATCTACATTATCATCATAGAGATGTTGGAACATCATCATCGTCATCAACATAAACATGTTGAAACAACATCATCATCATCAACACAAAGTGTTGGGACCACAACCACATCAATATCATCAACACAAAGTGTTGGGACAATAACCACATCATCAACATCAACATACAAATGTTGAAGCAACATCATCATCAATATTAGTATAGAAATACTAAAATTACCTCACCATCATCAGTATAGAAATACTGAGACTATCTTTTCAACATAAGTATAGAAATACTGAAACTACCTCATCATCACCAGTATAGAAATACTGAAAATGTATTATCAACATCAGTATATGAATATTGAAACTATCAATCATTTGATCAATCAACAATATTAGAATATTGAACTTGCTACATCAGTATAGGAATACTGAAACTATCTCAGAAATCATCTCAACAATCATCAATGTGACAACACTGAAAACATCTCAACAATCACCAATCATCAGTGTAAAAAAACGGAAACTATCTCAATCAACCATCTCAAAAATCATCAATCATCAATGTAATAACACTAAAACTATCTCAACAATCATCTCAGCAATCATCAATATAATAATACTAACGCAAACATCTCAGCAATCATCAATATAATAATACTGATGAAAACATATCAACAATCATCAATATAACAATATTAAAACTATCATCTCAACTATCATTAGTATAATAATCCTGAAGCACACATCTCAACATTCATCAGTATAAAAATACTGAAGCAACCATCTCAACAATCACCCATATAACAATACCAAAACCACTTACGACAACATTTTGTCTGACTTACTAACCCTTCTGGGTCAACAAGCCTATTTAGACAGATTGATCTCCTTGGAGACCAAATAAGATTTGTTTGGCTTACTAACCCTTTCGGGACAAAAAATCCTAGACATAAATATTAACCACTTCTTTCCCCCTAACTGTCTTGGAACATCATCATGGTGAGTTCTCTGGTAGATCCATCCAAGCATTTTATCTAACTTACTAACCCTTTCAAGCCAACAAGCCTAGTTAGACAGGTGGATCTTCCTGGAGACCAACAAGCCTTGTCGTAGCTTACAAACCCACTTGGGTTGAACTGATATAGCCAGACATACTAATCCCCCTAGAATCAATAGGCCTCATCTGACTAACTCTTTTGGGACAAACAGTCCTATCTAGACTTACCCTACTCTAGAATGAAATACCACCATGGCATCCTTCTTCCATCTACCATCACTCCCTCATTCGAGAGAGGTCCTTTTGGACTACACCAAGCTTGTCTCAAAAGTATTCAAACTTTACACAAGCCAAAGACTTAGTCAACACATCTGCCACTTGTTACTCTGTAGAAACATAATTGAGCTTTACAGCTCATTTATGCAACTTGTTCTTTAACATTCTCTTCTTGTACATCCACAACTGCACCATACATTTACAACTTACATCATTCTTCTTTTGTGCATCTGTAACTGCAACATTCTTCTCTTGTACATCTACAATGGTATCATACATTCACAACTTGAATCATTCTTATTTTGTGCATTTATAACTGCATAATTCTTATCCGCAAATGTATCATATATCCACAACTTTATCATTTCTTCTCTTGTAGGTGATTGCATACAATCCTTCTTACAATTCAAATACAATCGTATGATTAGAAACATTTCGTAACATATTCATAATGACATACATAAAGATATATGTCATATAATCATGCAACTATTTCCGCTAATGAAACAATCATCTATATATGGTAACTTTTTATATGTCTTCCATCTTGCCAAGACATTATTTCATAAGTAGCAATGTAACATTGTACAACAACATAAGCCACTTACCCATCACCTGCATATTAGTAGTAAATTACAAATATTCTACTATGCATAATACATTTCCTGAATCTAGAAACATATCTATGTACACATATTTGAACAACTAAATATATAGGAAATGACAATTAAAATACATATCTTTGTTTGTTTGGTAGACTCCATATTGATCTTTGTCTTCTTGAAGTATTAGAGTCTCTACCAAATGTAATCAACTTCATTGTTTGATTCTGCGGACTTGTTCCTATCTTGCCCATGATCAGAAATACTGAGCAAGTCTTCTTACACCATGGATCACATAAGACTATGTATTTGTGTCCTACCACTGCATCCATTCTTATCCAATGATGAAATGGATAAGAGTATAATCTTCATATTCATCGGTATAATTCTTTTGAATCATATTCCTCATTACTTGAGGAATCTTTACTTTCTTTCTTCTCAGCTGCAATATATTCATCATTGGTTGTATTGAGAGAAACACTTCGCTTTATCTAATCTTAAGAATCATGTCAATATTATCAAAATTTGAGATTTACCATAGTCACTCCATCTGAGGTGGAGCACCATCCTCCCTCTACATCTGTATTAGGACATTAGAGTGACAGGAAGCCTCCTCTGCTATTAGTCTTCCATCTATGTCACATGTCGAGCTCACTAGAAATCGGGATCCTTCATCTCGAACTTTGTTGCAAGTTTTCTCTTGTACCCATATATGAGCTTCTCGTCCTTTATAGGATTCTATATTCAACATGTAGTAAAGGTTTGGATCTACATCACTCTTAGTTGATCCTCAAGTTCCTGATGTAATTGTATGTGCTATCCCATGGGTTCCTACTAAGCTCGCACAAATCCTTTTGTAGAGAGTCTCAAACCTATAGGTTGCTTGATCTGTTCTTTTACTTTGATTGCACCAATTTTCTAGTGTAATATCCACTACTAAAGAGGTGTGTCTATCTCCTAGAGCAATGTCTTGCCACAATTGACTCTCTCTTTTGATAGAAACCACAAACCTTGCTTCGTATCTTTTGATACTTTGATCAGTGGTATACTCTATATACTTGGAAGACTTTACAAAACTTCCCTTCATGTTTCAAAATCATATCCAAACATCATTATGTATGATCAACTGACACTTATAGATCATATCATCCAACCATTCTTCATTGTTGGTACATTCCTTCACAAAGTGTCCTTTCTTATCACAAATGAACTATTGAGTTGTGAGATTCCTTCTACTCTTTGTGGAAATGGTCTGCTTGGTACGAGTTGCTAGGGATTTATTGTCATCTCTTCTTCTATTTCCATCAATCAATCATGCATTCCTCCATATGCGATCTTCCTATTAGAACAACTCTCTTGATTGAATTTGGAATACCATTCAAAGTTTTGATTTATGCTTCTGTTTCTTTGACATTGTCTTCAACGGCTTCTAATTTCTCCTTGAGATGATATCTTCTTGTGAAGTAATCATTGAATGTTTTCAGACATTTCACCTTCATAATATTGAGTTGAGTTCTCAAGCTCATCTTTGTACATGTTGTTCATTGCATCAAACATATCCTTGGGAGTCTTCAACGATGATACATGTGAGATTCAATGGAGATGGAAATACTGATCTTTGTTTTGACTAGGTCCTTCTTCGATTCGACTTCATCTCCATCTAGCTCTGTATCTTCTTCTTTGACATAGTTCTTCATGGAATGCTTCTTCAAGTATGATAATCAATATATAATTCCATGCTTAGAAGTTATCAATTCCTTCAAGCTTGTCCTCAAGCTTGGTACTAGTTGACGTCATGATAAAAATGAGAACCTCAAACAAAAATAGAGAGGATGGAACTTACCAGTGAGGTTGCTTCAACTTGATGCTTACTTGAAGGATATTTTGAAATACTACTTCTGGTCGACCTAGGATTTGACAGATAAACCATAATTTTTCAACTTATGTATCTTTCATATCTAATTGGATAGAAAGATGTTCCTCTTCAAGGCAAGTTGAGCAGCATACTTATTTTCCAAAAACTGTTGACAGAACTGCAAAATATCGGATGCCCTAGTTTTCTCCAGCAGTAGTGTTAGGTCAAAAAATGAAGGTCCACAAAATGAAAAACTTATTACATATATATATATGCACCCTCCTAGGTCTAATTTGATGGTCCTCATTTTTCAACTGATTGGTCGAGGGAACTGCCCGGAACAGGAAGCCCTAGTTTTTCTTCGATTTCTTCTACATAAATGACTAATCTTGCTTATGTTATAACTTCGAATATTGGGCTCCTCAAGGTATGAAACTTATTCTTCAGGTATCCTTATCTATCTTCTTTCCGACCCCATAGGTTAGAGAATAATTGGATTCACCAGGATGGAGTTATGAGAATTTTCCCAAGGTGAAATGTTTAAGGATTATTCAGCATAGCGAACTTGTACGGACTTTCACGTGTCATTGTTTCACATTCGAGTTCTAAAAATTTTACCATAGAAAATAAAGTCTTTTCCATATCTATAATGATTTGATAAATTTTATTTGGACCTTCCTATCCCGATATATAGTGATTCTCACTAGATCACCTGTTTAAGGTTGAATTCTGGGAGAGGCTAGAACCTTGAGTTGGAGGAATCATATATCCTGTATTATAGTGAATATGAGGCTGAAACTTTTACACGAGGTAGAGTAATATTTTATCTTCGGCATTTCAAATTTTCATCTCCTGATCCTTCTCCAATCTCGAGCTATAGTGAAAGTACCAACATGACTATTTTTTTGTCTTCTAGGGTTTTCAAGCATGAAACCCTAATCTTCAGTAGCCATAGTTGTAGTAGTGAATTGGTTGCAAAAAGACTTATTTCAGGGTGGCTCTAATACCATGTTATCTTTTTAATGGCTGTACAATATCTAAAACATTTAACATCATAACATCATAACCATAAGAAAAGGATCACTAAAAGAAAGACAAATGCAGCAACACAAGAGAACACAAATATTTTCCTTGGGGAACCACAAGGGATAAAACCTCGCAAAACTTCCTCATTATAGAATTTGACCAAGACAGTGTATAACCCCAGCAATAAGAATAGTTGCTCATCTTCCACAGTAGACTCTCTCTCTCTCTCTCTCTCTCTCTCTCTCTCTCTCTCTCTCTCTCTCTCCAGCAAAATATTTGAGTGTGTGATATATGAGAATGAGAGAGGCACCTCACCTATTTATATTCATTAGGTGAGTTCCTCAAATAACTAACTAGGTCAGCCAGGTTCCGTGATTAGGGCCAACCTACCATGGGAGACTCAAAATACATTTTATATATTACTTATGTGGGTACTATTGCCCCTACTTACAACAAAGGGTTTACCTCATGAATTTTACATCACCAATTACATCAAGGACATATTTGAATGGAGGAATAACATCTCTGAATGAGAATAAAACAAAAGTACAATAGAATGTCTTCTGAAGTCATAATACTTTAACACATTCAAATTAATAGGTTCATTTATTTGCTTACTCATGGTGAATGTACTTACCATATTCATACCATATTATCAACTCCATCAGCAACTGGTCACTCACTTATACACATATGCAAGATATATTTTTCATTTTTTAGTGTCTTTTGTAGAGATCGTCGTTACGGATCTCCCCTAGGAGGCTTAGGATTCCAAAGAATCTATAAGACGTGAATAGGGTGAGAGTGGTCACTTTCCTCTACATATGTTTGTCGGTGACTTGGACTGCAATTTATTATGAGGATATAGGAATCTATAATGTTGATATTTTCATCTAAACGTATGATTATGTTTTCCAAACAGTCTCTAAGGGTGAAGTTATAGGTCTGCCAAAATGGGGTTTCAGGAAATAGACTAAAGTATTGCAAAATTAGTTTAAGTTTCCCTAAGAAAATTCCCCTCATATCTCATAGGTTAATTATAAAAATTATCTATGAGTATCATGCTATATCTTGTTGAAGTTTTTATATGACCTTGGTCTCAGTTTCCCAAGGAGTGATTGAAGATAAAGTTATAGGTCATCCAAGATGGGGTTTCAAGTTGTTTTGCACAGTTCAGTAAAATGCACACCTAGGTGAGAGGATGTTGAATCTGAGGTGAAACCAGTTGTATTGTTCTCATTTATATGTCTTGCATCATCTAGTATCATTGCTTCATTATTTGGTGAAGCAAAAAATCCACCCTCGAGATGGCACAATTTGACAATGTATAAAATCTGCTACTAAAACTGGCTAAGTGGCCTTAGGAAAATGCACACCATCCTCTCTATTTGAAGGATTAATTTATTCTGAGGATATGGGAATATAGAGTTTTTATTTTTGCACCTAACCATGTGATTATTTTTTCCAAACAGTCTCTAAGGGTGAAGTTATAGGTTTGCAAAATCGGGTTTCAAGAAATTGACTGAAGTATTGGAAAATTAGTCTAAGTTTCCCTAATAAAATGCCCACCATATCTCATAGGTTAATGATAAAAATTATATTTGACTATTATTTTATAGATTTTTTAAGTGTTTATATTACCATGATCTCGGTTTTCCTAAATATTACATGAAGACAAAATTTATAGGTCTGTCAATATGGGGTTTAAGGTTATTTTGGTCAGTTCAGTAAAATGCACGCTTAGGTAAGAGGATATTGAATATGAAGGTGAAACTAATTTTTTTATGCTCAGTTAGATGTATTAAATCATCGGGTATCATTGGTTCATTATTTTGGTGAAGTAAAAAATCCACCATAGAGATGG
The DNA here is from genome assembly GCA_001517045.1 of Pseudotsuga menziesii. Lineage (NCBI taxonomy): Eukaryota > Viridiplantae > Streptophyta > Pinopsida > Pinales > Pinaceae > Pseudotsuga > Pseudotsuga menziesii. The sequence goes on from LPNX010771215.1 coordinate 225,037, forward strand.
CACAATTTGACCAAGTATAAAATCTGTTGTTAAAACTGGATAAGTGGCCTCAGAAAAATGCATGCCATCCTCTCTATTTTAAGGATTAATTTCTTCTGAGGATATAGGACTCTAAAATTTTGATATGTGTATCTAACCATATGATAATTTTTTCCAGACAGCCTCTAAGGGTGAAGTTATTATTCTTCCAAAATGGGGTTTCAGGAAATTGACTAAAGTATTGGAAAATTAGTGACTGGGATGCTTGTGAGTGATTTAGTGATTAGACCACCATATTTCAAAGAGGAATTATTATATTAGGCCTTTTTTAAGAGATGCTTCATATGAATTATTATATGTTGTTGATATAACAACCAAATTCATGTGTCTTTTCCTTTGAAGGGTGCTTCCTTTAAGTTTGTAAATACATAGGATTGTTTATTTTTGCACTATGGTAAGGATCAACTATAGAGTCCTTTCTTGTGAGTCCACCTGGGGATATATGAATGTCCTCTTTAATTTAAAAATTTTAAATATAGAATATAATTATTTATTTTTGGAAAAATAAAATGATGGAGATCTAAAATACATACAAGATTTAGGGAACATCGTGCTAAGTCATATTGACTTCTACTATGTGTGCATAACCTTATTCCTAACCCTTTCTCTCTCAAGGTATGTCATATGTTCCACTGGTGACTTATTCATTAAGTCATAAGGTCTGAACCTAAAAGTATCTGAGTATAAGGGTGATTCAAAATAGTCCTACACCAGCATTATTATTGTTCTTTGTTAATTGTTTTCCAAATACCGATATTACTTCATTATTTCATGTACATTGATATTAGTTTAACTTCATTATAATATTGTTATTGTTTATGTTTTGTACATGGAAATTGGTAAATCATCTCAATGGCCAACTTTAACACAGTGACCATTGGAATGTTAAAGTTGAAAGAGATGAAAATTATGTTTTAAATTTATTACAGTAGTACTATTTTGAATCTAGCTTTACTTTAGTTTTGTCTCATGCATGAAAGGATAAAAATTTTATTTTTTGCATATCAAACCCTAAACTAACTAAAAATTTAACATTTTTAAAAATTGAAGATATTGCATATGAAGTGACTTGACATAGCTAAATTATGTTCATTTATCTACAGAACGCATCCTATTTCTTCTACATTGACAAAGTTGTGCCTTCTAAATAGCTACTATTCCTTGAAGGGAAAGAGGTTTCTGGCTTATCCCTTGTAAATATTAAGCACATTTCAAGTAAGAAGGAATATTTTGTTGGTGAGAATGTCACAATGTATGAATCTCTATTCCCATCTTTTTGAGGTGTAAATTATCTGCAACACCCTCATTTATACACATTTTTCATGTTTGCAATATTCATGTAGATCTTGGTGATAAACATTTATTTGTTCTCTTTGGATGTTCCAAAAGCAATTTTATTAGTGACAACAAGCATATTCATTTGGGCCTTTCAAATGGATTTCTCTATCTTTTAACATGGAATGGTGAGGTATATCATATATAGTTTCTAGTAAAAGATACCATAGATTTTATATATATATATTGATATAAACTATTCATAGTTAATACTTTTGATTCATCATTGGCCATATATTTGTCTTTTATTGCAAGCTATAATCTATAGGTTTTATGTTATGAATTTTTTTTCCATATGTTTCCTTTTCATTTTGACTATTTTTATCAGGTTTATAGGGGATTCTTATCTTCTTCAATATATTGTCTCTACATAAGGTGATGTTTACTCCTAAGATAATGGCTCTTCAGTTCACTCTAGATTAACTTCAAAAAATTCAAGATACCATATTGAAAAGAACGTGGCTAGCTTCCCTAGTATCTTATACCTTGAACTTTCTCTAGCACCAAGACTTCTAGTGGTTGTTTTTGGTGATGGACATGTTTTTTTATGTTCAACAAATAATAAGGGTTTGAGGCAAATGGATGGCATCAGAGATAAATGATGGTTAGGTCTATATGATGTTGTATGTGTTGCAATAGGGTCAAAACAATAAATACTTTCCTTTATCTCTAAGAAAGGAATTGTAGAACTTTTTGACATAGCAGATGGTGCCTCTCTCTTGCGGATAGTTTCATTATATAATTGGCAGTAAGTACACATTATTTTTTTGGAAGGTCCAAAAGTTATATTTTGTTTGGTTTCGAAACATGAACAATTATGTTTGCTTACGATAACTGTAGACAGTATCTCTAGTAATTTTACATTTCTATCATCTCTCTCATGATGTCATCCTGATGTTTTTCTTAAAAGAATCGTAGAGTGGGTCAATGATCTCTATTTCTTTATTGTAGTTCCTAGCTTCTATTATAAACTATTTTCTATCAGTGTTGATGTTTAAAGATACAATGTGTAGAGACTGACCAACATGTGTGTTATAATGGAGACAAAGGTATTGATTTCGAATAATTTATAATGGTTAATTCCATTCCCATATAGAAATATACACTCACACATGTTTGATACAAAGTATCAATTTTCATGAGATCTTATCACACATGGGTCTGCATTTCAAGATGGGCATAGAATTTTTTTTTTTTTTAATTAAATACAATCGTCGCATTTCCAATGGAAAAATTAATATAGGAGATGAGGTTGCCATACAATTGACGGCAAAGACGTCGGATATTTTCCAATTTTGTGTCGACGTGTTCGTCGCATTTCCAACTACTAGACATTTGTTATTCGATGCCATTGGTGGAAACTGATGTTAGTTAACCGACAACATGGTAGGATTATATTGTCGGTTAATCGACCAGTATTTCGTCCCATTTTTTACAACGGTCCTAGAGATGTAATTAGGTTAATCGATGAAACTTATGTTGGTTAACCGACAACGTGGTTTGATTATATAGTCAGTTAACCCACCAAGATTCTATCTCATTTCTGACGACAGTCCTAGAGATGTAAGTCGGTTCATTGACAAAACTTATGTCGATTAACTGACAACATGGTTGGATTATATTTTTAGCTAATCGGCCAAGATTCTATCTCATTTTCGACGACGGTCCTAGATATGTAAGTCAGTTAATCGACGATATATGTGGCCACTAATTGATGAGATAGGTGTTAGAGATTCGACAGATTACCATTAGATTTACATGTCAGACATGCGACTAATTGTGGTCATATTTACGATGTATTGTTTGGTTCATCGGATATCTAACTCACAACAACCGACGTTTAAAATTAGTCAACCTTTTCAGATGTTAGATGAAGTCTTGTTGAAATTCATACAAATATGTCATCGTATTTTGGGTTCAAATTTACTTGTGTGATACCATGAGCTTATTTGAATTAAGTTTGATATTGTCACAAAATTTATATTCTTGATTTTTGTTGAGTGATGCAGAGCAGTATAAATATGATCTCTACATTCTTGTAGCAACATCCTAAACAAATATGTGATATGTTCTTTTCGATGGAGAAATGGACCAACTACTAAAGATGAAAATGTTTGTGTAAATTAATTTGAGAATCATTTTATGTTGCATATATTGGCTTATATCTTCCAAGTTATTTGAGAATGAGATCATATTAGGTTTGGGGGAGATGGCTATTTCCAACCTAGCTGACAACTTTTCTCTTCCATGAGGACATAAAAATTATTCAGTTTCGGGGATGGGTTATTATCCTTGTTGGTTTTCTCTCTCCTTTGCCATTCATGTTTCTTTTTCTCATTTAGATAAAGTGAAAAAAATGAAGTAAGCATATCTTCCAAACCATGAACTTTATTTTCATGAAACTTGGAGGAAATAAGCAATATTTAAATATGAACAAACCTGGTAAGTTTCAGTTCAATTCAATGCACAGTTTTTGAGAAAATCGTCATCATCACCTACAGCCAATTTTCATTTTTATCGAAATCCATGATGTGGGTATATATTATTTTGGTGTGGAGATGCATTGGAATAGTAAAAAATTTCTTGAAAAATTTCAGCCAATCCCACTTTGTATTTTGTGAGAAATTGGTTCAGGAAGTTTGTTGATGCAATTGTTGAAACACTTGTAAACATTTGCCAATATAGACCTTTACTGACTTATCCGCTTATATGTTGATATTGGTGAACTAGGTTGTTGTGATTTTTGGTATGGATAAGAATGAGAATAGTAAGAACATACCTACAAAATCTTATCGAAACCCACTTTTTAAGTTGAGATAAATTCAATTGTTTTAGTAGTGTCTTAGTAGAGTTTTAACAACGATTTTGAGAAGTAGGATATCTTGGGATTTGAGCATCAGGTTGTTGTGATTTTTTGTAGGAATATGCATGAAAAGGTGAAATATGAAAGTACCAAAAAATTCTTCTTCATCCAAGTTATGGTTTGAATACAAATTGGAATTTTCAAAATTGCTGTTACTCCACTACAATTTGTTGAAACTCCATTAGAATTGCTAGAAATCACTTGAGGGCTATATTTCAAGGTGTGATGTTTATGAACAGGAAGGATAAAAATGCTAAGGTAATCTAGATGACCTTATATTGAGAAATCATCACTTGTTTTTGTTCATGATTGCTAATGATGACATGTTTTAAAATTGTCCTTTCATGAGAAATGAAACAACCATTGTTTGAAGAAGTTTTAAGTATTATTTGGAAAGAAGCATCATCAGTGAAAAAGCATATTGTTTTTTGTCACTATGCATGGTAAAATGAAAACAATAATCAAATGAGTCCTTATAGTGTGTATGCTACACAGGTATTGGGTTGCATGAGTACATGCAACATTTTCATCTTGTGAGAGATGTTGGGTCACGGATTTGTCCATATTTTCATCACTTATCAACATCTATTTCATCCCTCTTATTCCTATTATTACTCATTTATCATTCCATATTTCATCCATTTCTTGTAACTACTCATAAAATACCATCTTATTCCTATTGATGCTTTAGTGGTTAATAATGATTATTTTCCTTAATTTTTAATGAATTAAAGACTATTATGTATGATTTTATTGATGATGGTTTATGAAGCAATTTATTGTAGTAGCACTTATAGTTCCAGCATCCAAATTTGTCTCGTTAGCACATATTCGCGTGGAAATTCACAACATGGTTTCATTCCTAGGATTGATTATGTGGATTTGTGATCTCGATTTGCGCTCAAGTCCAACATGGCAACCTCTAGATCATGATCAAACAATCCAAACCAAAAATGCATGCCAGATAAGAACACATTGATTTGAGTTGCAACTTTCGGGTAGATGAAGAAGAATATCGAAAATATGGGACATGGGTTTTGTGAAGAACGACCTCAATTACTTGACTCACAAGAAACTCTCCCAAAATGGCCACAGTTTGACAGATATGGTTGGTTCTCTAAATATGTAATTTTCATATTTATTGTCATGGTTGGTTTTCAACATTGGCAAATTGGTTCAACAAATCCCAAGTCTGGAATTCGGTTCCTCATCCTACTCAAGGCATTTTTGTATAAATATGTATTGAATAACATGTATTGGGGGTTGAATAATCTGTATTGAAATTCATTATTCTCTTCAGATCCAACTTTATAATAGTTTAAGATTGGTTAATCGATGTTGGTGGCTTCTTAAAGCAGATTTGTATACTTTCATTGTGGAGATCCAGCTCTACTTAGTGGAGGAAGGGCCCTCTTCCCTTAGCATATGTGGGTAACATTGATTGTAAGTGTGTTATTCTATGAATTTGTTTATTATTTAGTTCCTTATTTTATTCATTTCTATATTTATCACAGTTGTTATTCCTGTTAATTCGTTTTGATATATCATTTGCTAACATAGCACTTCTTTCAAATTTATGTAATTAGATTATGCTTCGTAATATTTGATTTCTATTACAGTGTTTGAAGTGTGATTATATTTATAGTGTGGTTTTACTTCTGCAATGAATATGTTTGAGGTCTGGTTTCTTTTTAAGAAGGTGTGATGAAGTCTACAATCAGTTTTTTATTTCATACCAATAGATCAATAGTGTCAAGTAGAAATTGTGCTTACATATATATTGCATGATAGATTTCAAATACAAGACTTCCTCGAGTTGACAATTTATGTTCTGGGAGTTTCATCTACTTATTTAATTAGACAATTAAATTTCTCCAACAGTTACACTAGAAAAATTTGGACTCTCATCCCCCTTACCTATGCCCTAGTTTCCATCTACCCCTAATGCAGAGCTTGGAGGTTGGGATTCTTGGAGGAGAGAAGCAGGTGATCCATATTGAATGTTTCATTAGGTGTGGTGATTGATGAGAAGGTGTATTTTGTACTTGTTTCATTCAATTTATAAATATTTGACATTCTTCCTTTTCTAAATCATTGTGTATCTCAATTTTTTATTACTAATTTGGTGTTTATTAGATCAGTATTTTCGTTTTCTTTTGAATATTAGTCTTTTATATGTTGTCAAATTGGTTTGAATAAGGTTTGAAGTGGTTTTGTAGGTTCCTTGTTTGGACTACAAGAGGAGGACTTGAAGAGTGGCTTGGATCAACCTTATGTTTGTAAGGTACACACCCTCTTAACCCTTGAACTTTTTCTTAAATGTGCACTTGCATAATATTATGTGTATGTATGTAACCCTACTATGTTGGTGGTCTCACCCGAGCCATAGGAATACTTTCCCTAACAATAGTTATTGGATAAAATGTACTTGCAGATCTATAATTTGTTGTGCCAAATTAGAGGAGCTTTCTTCACCACTGTTCTTGTTAAGAGCCATGGGAATGTTTATGATATAAGTCAAATTTCCGATGAGAACCTTGTATGACAACATAAATCGAGATAAACATGACTTATGTGCTTAAAGAATACTAGTATAGTGCCTTGAATTAGATTTAGTTCAAAACTTTCAACTTTTGAATCAATTGCATGAAGATCTACGTAGAAGAAACACTCCAATTATATTTGTAACATCCCTTCATTGAGAAGATTATTGTACTCCTTGATGATGACGTCATCTTATTTTAAGACAAATATATCACTATGCAATCAGGCATATATTATGAAATGTGTAAGGATGGCATTATTTAGTTTAACAAGGTATATTAACTTATTTTACTAACCAATGCTAACCACATATTAAAAAAATTAGTGAAAGGACTAAATACTAACATAGATAAGTTGTGCGGCCCACATACAAAAATAATAGTGAAAAGACTAAATACTAACATAGAGAAGTTGTGGAACCCTATAGAATAGGAAGTTGATCTCTTGTTGCGTCATTACAAAACCCTATAAAGAAAACAAATCCATGTAGATTCAGGGAACAAATCGAAGTCTGTAAAGGAAATGGATCCATACATCTCACTAGATCCATACATCTTCTTGATTATCTATAAAATTCAAGTGCACACCATTATGATATCAAATGATAAATCCCTGACACACATAATAAAAAAATAAAACTACTCAAAATAAGTTGAAGAACCCACATGCACATTCTACCCCATTGATCCTCTTTTATAAGAATAAATAAATAATAAAATTACTCAAGAGTCGTTCGAAGAACAAACATACACACTCTAGCCCCATTAATATCCATTTTATAGGGAAATACAATCATACAACTATGGAAATAATCAAATGTGACCATGTCTTAAAGCATTACGACATATTAAACATTAATAACCTAGAAACTAAAATAACCAGCGTAGATCCAAATCCTAGGCTCTATCAAGCGCCGAGAGGGATCAAATCTCCCGAGGTGCAAACCTCCTTTAGTGCAATACTCGGGAAGAGGTTTGCACCTTGGGAGATTTGATCCCTCTCGGCGCTAGATAGAGCCTAGGATTTGGATCTACGCTGGTTCCAGTCGTGGGCGATGACACAAAATTGGAATTTGATCAACATTGCAAGGAATAGGTTAACTTGAAAACACAGATCTCCCCCATAATATATCATAATTAACGGTGAACCACGATGATAAATTTCCAAAAAAGTTCAGCACTTAATGTAGGTTAGCTCATTACAGCCAGACTCTTTAGGCTGGGACTTTAACAGCCCAGCTGCAATAGGTAAAGCACAATAGAAAAAAAAAATATAAATTTAAGAAAAATAAATTGGTGTTTTAACATATAAATTCTTATAAGCATTAAAATATAATTAAAACTTTTTACTAATTCACTTAATAGTTATAATATTTACTAATAATATTCAAAAAGTGAAGAAGACATTATGAACAGATATACTTTAAGTAAAGCTAAAACATACCCTAACAACCCAGGTTCAATATCTGCATTTTCAAATTTAAATTTAACCCAGAATACTAAAAACTAAAAAAAACTAAAAATTAACCATTATAAATTTGTGTATTTATAGATGTCTAAGAACCCGGGTTCAATCCTCTACATTTCCAGATTTGAATTGATTCTGTTTTCGGAACGAAAATATTTGTAAGGACACAATGAGTTGGTTCACCCCTCAATTTTTAGTTGATATTTTTATTCGGAAGTAAAATATTTGCAATTGACACTATGTACGAGAGGCTTGTCTCCACAATAATCGTAACCTGAAACTTCAATCAGGAAAGTGTTTCCAGAGTAAACTAAAATCTTAATTACGATAGGGCAATGTCTCTTCTTATTATCGAAGACAAACACTGAGTCAATTTTATGACATGGCAGTGTATTCCCATAGTAAGTTATTGTATTTTATGACATGGCAGTGTATTTCCATAGTCAATTTAAACTTTATGAACTTCTTACAATTAAAGCTCAGTCGTTCAATTCGACCATAAATGAAAGATGCTTTTAATTTATTGGAGCAGTATTGTAAATAATTATTCTTAAAAGGTCTGAACTATAGCTACGATTAAAACAATATTTTCCTAATAGTTTCAATCATATTTAATTATAAAATATCAAAAAATATCAAAAAAATATACTGACTTCAAATACAAAAAAATTCTAGAATCACTACCCAAGTTCCGGAGCCATTTGCATCATTTTTCAAGGTTCTAAATTTATCAAAAACTTCCAAAATTTCATAAACAATTTACAAATATACCAAAATTTATATTATTTACTTAATTAAGGTGCAACGTCAGGCTGTGTCGGTGGTGGATTTGTTATATAGTCTCTTACTTAATCAAGGCGCAACGTCAGGCACATTGGATGCTTCGCTTTCTTCGAATTTAACGATTAATGCGAGAGAAAGATACGACTCAGAAAGGCATTTCATCATAAATGTCGACGCTTCACAGCGCATGCAGATCAAACTATATTTCAATATCAAACCTTCTCAGTTTTTTTAGGTTTAGGTTTTGGCTGTCTCACGATTTAGGTTTCATCTGTAGCAGGATGTTTGGCCAATTTCTTGCAAGCTGGATAATTCCAAAGGGATTGCATTGATTCATCTTAAAAACAGCAGCAGCTGGACAATGATGAGTCATGCATTCTCTTTGGAATCCCCCAGTATAAAAAATCTCATGGAACGGGCTGTATGCAAAGCCATGGCTGGGACTCTACCAGATGTAATTTGGTGTGTACATTCATTCTCTAAACCAAACTTCCTTTTCGATAATCTATTCTATGAGGAAGGTTTAATACAAAAGGATTAGGATTGAGGTTCAAACCCAGTCCTTATACTAAATCAAAATCCATATACTGGGCGTGTAGGAGCAACTTTCTTTGCCGCGGCCCAATTCTCCACTTTATCAGCTCTCGAGGGCTCCAAATCATTAGCCCTGATTTGTGGCCTCCTCTCAGAACCCGGAGGCGGGGGAGCAACGTTTTTGGCCGCGGCCCAATTCTCCACTTGATCGGCTCTCGAGGGCTCAAAACCATTATCCCTGGTATGTGGCTTATTGTCCGAACCCCGTTTCCCATCGCTCTCCTCTCTGAAACTTCCGCCGCCTCCATAATCCCCCTCATCACCTGAACAGTCCTGCGGACCCTTGGGTAGCATCAGCAGCTCACCCGTTGTCAGGCCATTGGATGTCGATGCCACTGGTGCCCCGCCAATGTGGTTCCGCCCGTCCTGCCTGACAAACACCCTTGTGGCGAATTAGGCCAACGTTAAAGTCTGGCCCATGTTTTTCTCTTTTCTTTTTGGCCTTCCCAGCAGCCGCCAAGCTTCCGCTGTGCTCAGCTTCCTTTGCTTTGGCAGCGGCAATGTCCACGTCCACCCGGTCAGCCTCCTCTGCCCATGCGCCCGGCCCCCACAGGTTCGACATCAGGTCGCACGATCGAAACTCACGCAGTAAAATACAAGTACACAATCAGACTTTGAGCACTCCTCGTATGAGCGAATGCTCCAGATAACAAATGATTTATGCTCTACCTTTCGCAGATATACTGTTCAGGCAGACTATGATAAAATTGGACTCTAATTTATAGCGCGATCTGGCACAGAGGGCCCTATCGAATTCGCAGTTAGATCGTGAATTTGAATGATGGATTCTACTTTTGTCCTTGCGGTTGTTCTTCTTGTTGAAGTTTCAAAGAATCAGATCGAAAACAGAAGAGAAAAGTGTATATAGAATGGTTTAGATTTAGTACTTAAAGGTCTTAGTTATATATATTTTATATTAATTTTACATAAGTTAAAATATTAGAGACGAGTTCTATCGCCGTAAATCTAGGTATAATTTTCTTTTGAAAAAATCTATTAATTTTCTTTTCACTATTATTTCTGCTGACGTGTTAGTAACGTACGTGACAAGATCTCTCTCATAATATTCACTTTCACTATTTTTTTTGCTGACATGTTAGTAAATCACGTGACAAGATCTCTCCCATAATATTTACTTTCACTATTATTTTTTGCTATTATTTTTTGCCGACATGTTAGTAACGTTACATCACATCACGTGACAAGATCTCCTCCATAATATTCACTTTCACTATTATTTTTTGACGACATGTTAGTAACGTTACATCACGTGACAAGATCTCCCCCATAATATTCACTTTCACTATTATTTTTTGCGACATGTTAGTAACGTTACATCCCGTGACAAGATCTCCCCCATAATCTTCACTTTCACTATTATTTTTTGCGACATGTTAGTAACGTTACATCCCGTGACAAGATCTCCCCCATAATCTTCACTTTCACTATTATTTTTTGCGACATGTTAGTAACGTTACATCCCGTGACAAGATCTCCCCCATAATATTCACTTTCACTATTATTTTTTGCCGACATGTTAGTAACGTTACATCACGTTACATCACGTGACAAGATCTCCCCCATAATATTCACTTTCATTATTATTTTTTGCGACATGTTAGTAACGTTACATCACGTTACATCACGTTACATCACGTGACAAGATCTCCCCCATACTGGGCTGTAGAGCGCCTCTCGGCGCAATTAATAATATTTTTGTCATATTCATAGTTGGTAGGTTCTACAAAAGAGAGAGAAACCATTTTATTTATTTAATAGTTAGTTGTGATGATTTGGTCCTTATATCAATCCTAGATTAATTTAATGTATATATTAGTGTGCACACAAAATGCCAAAATTGACCCATATCATTGCAAAAAGTAAAACATGATTGCACATGTAGAGAATGCAAAGGTATTTTTCATATTATAGAGAACAAAAATTTCTTGCTAAAAATAAGAAGTTCAAATAAACTATCATATCTAAACTAGGAAAATAGAAATAATATACTCATGAAAACAAAAGAAGGTGGTGAATCCTACTACAAAAAAGAAGGGTGCTTCTATTTGGGCTACATGATGGGCTCTACAACTTCTCCTGGTTCCACAACTCAGTCACCTTGACGCCAGCCATGCCATGTCTTATCGACTGTCTTGCACCTTAGTTATCGGTCTCTTTGTGCTTGTCACTATGGGTTTTTACTCTCCTGCTCACTAATCCATACCGATTATCTTTTCCTTTGTAGTTTTTTTTGGTGTCACCTTTCTTGGAAGAAGGTGGCCTTAGCAGCTTTGAGATTTTCTCAGTTTAGCTCCTATTTGGTCCAATAACTTCATCATTTATTATGTTGAACATTTTATTGTGGGATAGGGTTTTATTGAAGTCTTCTCTAGTATTAGGGTTTTTTAGCCGTTTTACTTCTCTCTGGGACTGGCACCTTCTAGAACCCTGACATTTGGGTATTAGCTTCACTATCGGGTTTTGAATTTACATGTGATTTTTTCGGTTATTGCTCTGGTTTTCTCATAATTATACTCTTTCGTGGGGAACCACTCCTTTGTTATTTAGGGTTTTGGTTCCTATTTTTCTAGTATTTTAGGGACTGGCTTTCTTTTTGGTGTACATCTTGTTTTATTTCCCTCATGGCATCCACTTGGGTGGACCGGTTAGGGACTCTAGAGTCAGCCTCTCACTGTTGGCAGGTTTAGTACCAACCAGAACTAAAAAAGTGGCAATGAACAATTTTTGGTGCGGTTGAAATTTCTTCTAGATGACATCTTCTTTGTCCTCACCTGGTGTATGCACAAATCCCCAGGATCCTTTTCATGTTTCCTCGATGATTTCACATGGATCTTAGGCTTCCATACTCTCCTCATGTGGTTATCACTCAGGTTTTGATCTTAGCACTAAGGAGGGTTTTGTCTCGGGGACTCTGAGATTTCAATACCCTTTGAAGCATGTTGTGGGTAAGCTATCTTTTGAGAAAGTTAAGCATGTTAAACCGGTCTGTGTGTTGGGGCAAGATGTGACCATCGATATGGTCTCTGCCCTTTCTCAGCGTGCCCTAGTGGGCCATTTTGAGTACCTAAAGCTTTCTAGAGCAGCAATTCTTTCTTGGGTCCATGAGCATTGGAAACCTATTTTAAAAATTGTCCCTATGGTTTTCACTTTGGTCAACGACTGGACTTTGTTCCAATTCCTTTCGGTGGACGACTGCGAGTTGGTTGCTAATAGTTATTGGATCCTGGGGGAAAGATCGTTGGTCCTCAAGCGCTGGCACACGAGGTTCGATCTGTGCTCTAAGAAATTGATTCGGAGACACCTTTGGGTGATATTGCTTGGCTTCCCTATCCAATGTTGGAATCTAAAAGGATTCATGGCGGTGGAAAATGCAATCGGCTCCTTTATGATGATAGAAGATGAACATATTCTAGGGTTTGACCTTTCAACACCCCTTGTTTTGGTGGATATGGATCTCACTGATGGTCTCCCTAATGAATTGGAATTCCAGTGGGATGGGGGATCGTTTTCCCAGCGGCTGGATTATTGGAAAGTGGATTTTCGCTGTCATTTTTGCAAGAAGACTGGGCACTCTAAGGAAGTGTTTCTGTCGAAGGATGTATCGTGACAGTGTGAGCGGCCTGAAAGTGGACCACAGGAGGATCCTCCATCGCCTTCATTGAAGGACATCATCTTACCGCGACCACTTGATAGAGATTCAGCTTGTGTTTTTGTGGGTGATTTCTCACAGCATTTACCTATGTTACTGAAATTTCTTACTGTTGGTGACCTTTTATCTTCCTTAGCATCGTCATTTATTCTAGATGTACCTCCTTGCATTCTTGTGAATCTTCCTGACTTTCCCTCCGACATTTCCTTGTCCCCTCCTAGTCATGAGAATGGGGAGTTACACCAGTCACATGATTTTGCTGGGACCTAGGTTTTGGGGGGGTGACACTGCTGGTTTAAACCTCGGCAGACCTAAGGTGACACCTCCCACCTCCTCTCCATCATTTGGTGATGCTTTGCACATAAAATTGTCTCCTTCATTAGAGGAAATTTCAACTCAAAATGGGCCTCCTAAAATGAACTACTAAAATAATAGTTAAAATAATAAAATAATATTTATTAATTTTGGAGGAAGAAAAGAAAAAAACTACTTTTTTGTTTGTATTTTTGACATATCTCCCTGTTTTTTTACTCAAATTTTGATCGAGAGAGCTCGTTGGATGCGGAATTTAATTCCGCATCCAACGAGCTCTTCGGATCGAAATTTGAGTAAAAACACAGGGAGATATGTCAAAAATACAAACAAAAAAATTAGTTTTTTTTATGATACCTATCCCCAAATTTATATTAAAAAAGTGTTTAAGACCTATACGGTATTTCAAATTTAAAGAAATTTCATTGGCTAACACATGATGACATGGAATTTGAAGAAAAGTTAAAAGGGCCATTTTGAGTTGAAATTTCCTCTAATGCTCCCCTTTCAGACTAGACTAACGAGGAGGTCCACTCACCATTCTTGTCTTCGTCTCCCCCTAGTCTTGGCTCAGGAGAGCATCAGGGTGTACCTTCGCTGGCCTCTTTTCCACCTATATGTGTTTTTAGTAGCGATTCTTCCCCTCCAGTTGAGATTTTTCCCATTCCTGAGTGCCGTTTGGCCAACGTATCCATTCGAAAACCCCTTAAAGATGGAAAAGGTAATATGAATGGACTAAAGGACTCAATTCGTAAGCAGTCCTTTACCAACTTTAAGGTGGTTCCACTAGCTAGTAGAGGGCTACCTCCTACCTCTCCAGTTGACTTGGTTTCTTCCCCTTGGGCTCTTGGAGATTTTATAGCCCCCCACCGAGTTACCCAATGAACCTTATTAGCTTCAATCTTCGAGGACTTGGTGGAGGCTCGAAACTTGCCGCTCTTAAGAGGTTGTTTGAACTTGTTTCACTTTCTATTCTTTTTATTCAAGAAACCATGACTGAGGGAGACCGAGCTTGTGATTTTCTTCTCCAACTAAAGCCAAGTTCGAGGGTCTATGCATTAGATTTTGTGGGTCACTCTAGGGGGTACACTTGTAGCATGGAACCCTTCGCTTGTCAATATTTGTGCTTATAAGACTGTGGTAGGTATCTTACTCCAATGGAATCTACTAGGTTTCAATAAGCCTGTGCATATTTTAAACATTTATGGGACCTTTGAGAACCGCTAGTTCTTTTTGGGACTCTGTTAAATATTGTGGTCTTTTGTCCTTAACAAATCTTATCTTGGCAGGTGACCTAAACTTCACCTGGTCATCGGATGAAGTTTGTGGATCTGGTTGTCCATGTGACCCCTTGGATGATTTTGTTTTGTTCCTTGCTCGAGGAATCTAATCTACAAGATGCTACGCCAGCTGTACTCTCTCCTACTTGGTATAATGGAAGGGTTGGTCTCTAGTGCAACTCTAAATGTTTGGATCATTTCTTTCTCGCAAATTCACTATGTGCTTCCTTTTGGAAATTATAGAACATGGCACTACTCTACTAGGTTTTCGGACCACCGTGTTGCTATATTACAGATTAACTTTGATAAATCCTATATTACTTATCCCTTTAAATTCAACCCTACTTGCCATGAAGGAGAATGAGTTTGATGAACTGATGAGGAAGGAATGGAATAACCTGTCAAACTCAGTGCCTGGTTATATTTTCCCTATAAAGGCCTTCCTCTAAAAGCTCCACAGACTACAACCTATGGTCTGGCTATGGGAAAAGTCTAAGAAAAAATCATTGTCATTAGACATTAGTAGAATTGAGGATGATATAAATACTCTTGAGTTCCATATTTTATACGATCCGAGTTCTGAGGATTTATAGGGGGACCTGAAAGATTGTCTTACTTCCAGGGGTCATCTTCTTCTTCACAAGGAGGAAACTCTTAGGCAAAAGAGTCGGGCTACTTGGTTACTAGCTGGGGATGAAAACACCTGTTATTTCAACCATTTTGCAAATAAGAGGTAGATCACCAATTCTATCTGGGAAGCAGTGGATGATGATAATACCATTGTTCATGATTAGGCATCTATCAAGAAGGTGGCTATGAATTACTTTGTGAACCTATACAGGGAACCGGATACTTTTTTTATTGAGGATCAACTTGAAATTATTAAGCTTTTTTCTACTTAATTTTCAGCTAAAGATAATATGTCTATCTGTAGATCGGTTACGCTTAGTGAAGTGGAATCAACATTAGAGATCTTTGCCAAGGATAAAATCCCCAGGCCGGATGGTAGACTGTGGAGTTCTATCTACATTTTTTTGACCTGTTGGGTATGGAACTAGTGGAGGTGATCAAGGATAAGAGGTTGGTGGGATCGATCCCTGAGTCACTAAATAGCACTTACCTTACCCTGATTCCAAAATTGGATCGTCCTTCCTCCTTTGGTGATTATAGACCTATAGCACTATGTAATTTACTTTACAAACCGATTACCAAGTGTTGAGGCCTGGAAATTCGTAGGCAACAACAGTAAGGGATTCTCCCCAGTCAATGTTCCCAACTAGCCCGTGACTATTTGGTATAGGGAATATGCCCGGTTTGCGGTCCGGCTACCGTAGGTCAAGTAACAAAACAAAAAGGGTTTTACCAGATGCGACCCGGTCCACCATATATATTTTCTGTTTTGACTTTAAGTATGATATGCAAGTGCCTATCTAAAATGTAGATTGATAAATAATACGGGGAGTGGTCACAATGTGATGCACAGGTTGTTACCTCTCGTCTTAGGCTCTCTCGCATCTAAATCACACACAACTGAAAAAACAAAATTAACTAAGCTGTCCCTAGGGAGCGAGGTTATCAATTCATGAGTAACGTAATATTTTTCATATGTAAAAATAAATCATAGATAGTTGTTCATAGATTCAAAACACATAAACATTAATCAAGATATGCACAACAAGATAGCTCGTCATCCGTTAAAACATTCATTACTCATGGTGGAAATTATCACAGAATAAACCAAAGAACATTTTGTTGAGGCCTAGAAAATCACAGGCAACAACAGCAAGGGATTCTCCCCAGTCAACGTTCCCAACTAGCCCGTGACTGTTTGGTATAGGGAATCCATCTGGTTTGTGGTCCGGCTACCGTAGGTCGAGTAACAAAAACAAAAGGTTTTACCGGTTACGGCCCGATCCACCGTGTATGTTTTGTATTTTTTGACTTGAAGTATGATATGCACGTGCCTAATTAACAATGCAGCGTGATAAAGATGCAGAGAGTAGTCACAATGTGATGCGCAGGTTCTTACCTCTTGTCTTAGCACTCACAAGCATCCAAATCATGCAGGAAAATAAATACTAACTAAACTATCTCTAGAGATCTGGGTATTAATTCATGAGTAATGCAAACCTATTCATGTGTTATGGAAAATCACAGATAGTTGTTCTTATAACTAAACATATAAACATGAATAAAAGTATATATGATAAGATATCTCATCAACAATTAAAACTACCATTACTCATAGTGGAAAAAGACATCATAAAAGGTACTGAAGAACATTCAGACAAGAACATAGGTTCAAGAAATTAGAATGCTCTTACAGCTAATGAGACACGGCTGAAAACGAAATAGTTCACATTCAACATTGCTCATTTAATCACATTGACATATTCCATAGAGCACTTCCTCCAACAGGAAAAATTTTTAGTCTCTAGTTGTAAAACGAAATAGTTCCTCTTACAAGCATTAAGTAACAAGTTTTTCCAGGGAAAAAAACCCCTGTAAGTTCTAACTTTCACATTTTTCAACTAAAACAGTTGACCGCCTGGGCTTCCCACAAGCGTGCGACCTTTCAGTTCCCCAAACGCTTCATATCCCTCTATCTTTCCTGTATGCACTCATGAACCATTTGGTCGCTGATCGATTTTTAGGTCTACTCCTTTGTAGCTACTGCTTTTGTCTTCTACTCCACTTGTCCTCCTTGCGATCCTGCTGGTTTCGGCTCTACCTTCACCAAAATGCCCATCTCCCTTTGTGCCACCGTATTTTGACCAATCTCCAGAAACCACCTGCAATCAAATGACGTACATCATTCATCGGGATTGCATTCAAATCATATCAACTAAAATGGCTATGCATTAAGAGAGGCCATGTACAGCGTTATTGCCACAAGCCTTAACAAATGTCGGCACCACTACTTCGTCTACCTATGGGTTCGAAGGAAAACACTCACAACAGGAAATGAAAACTCATCGAACACTCAGATCTCTGGCATCAGAAGCTAAAAGCCCTGCCCCAGCCGCAACGGTGGAAGAGAAAGAGGTTACGGACATGCGACCGGAGGGCGGGAAAAATCCCAATCAGGAATCGGAAGGACATTAACATCGGAAGCCGAAAGCTTTGCACAGCCGCAACAGCGGAAGAGAAAATACTACGGACCCGCGACTAAAGGTAGACTCACTTCGGCGGACGGAGCAATTTACACTTCGGGTGCTTAACTGCTTTGGGAGCCACAACGACGAAAGATGAAAGGACAACGACCTCCGATCAAACATAATTTTGACGCCCAATCTATAAAATAAAATTTAAGTGTTTTGGACAACTCTTAAAATTTAACAATGGTCACGAGCCTGTTTCACCTTCGAAACAGCGGTTTCTTCAAGGAGCAAAATCTGATTCATCCACGACTAGCAAACCAAGCTCACATCTACGACCCACCAAAATCTCAAACAAAGACAACTTTTGAAACAGGTCGAGAGTCAATTTTCTGAAATCACCCAAAACTAGAGCATGACCAAGGATTCACGGATCCAAACGATTAAAAACAACCCTAAATCATGAGGAGGGGACCAAAATTTAAGAAATTTGGGGAAAATAGTTGCGGCCACAACAATTGGCAACTACCTGGTGAACCTAGACCTCTGAACAACTTCTTCCTTGAGTAACAGACTGTTTGATAATAAAACCACCATGTTGAATTCTTCTAGATATATGGATTTCCCAAAGGCAATATATGTACTTTTAAACATTGAGGGTAGTCCAATTTAGGAAAATGGAAAACAAGATTTCAAAGTCAAGATAACTCTTTCGAGGCCAGGAGTATGAGTTTCATTTTTACCTCTGTCTTTGGGTAGCTTCCAGCTTGGACACCATAGGATCCTAACATCTGGTAAACAGAAATATCCATTTGTTCCTCATTCCCATGCCATTTTGCACTTTTTTGTGCTTTTGGACTTTTATCCTTTGAGTCTTCCTCATGCCTTTCTTTCTAAATTTTTATTCAAGCTCCTCTATCCATAGTGTCCTTTTGTGTGAGAGATGTATTTAATTTTCAGCTCACGGACGGAGAGGAACTTTTGGCAATTTTATACTCATATGATTTAGTACTTTGTTTTGATATACATTGCTTCCTTAGGATTTTTTACTCTTTTAAGCCTTTTGGATTTCAATTCTTGGCATGGGATCATTTATATATAATATATTGTTTACCCTGCTTCCTTTCCATGGCTCTTTTGTTGTCACCCCCTAGGACATTTTTTTAAGTGTGAGAGGGATGGAGCCTTGAAATAGTATTCCAGACCCTTTAATCTTGAATTACTTTGTAGGGATTAAGCAGGACTTCAATGTGTTCATAGCCATTTAGGAAAACTGCTAAACTAGAAGAAATTCCATCAGATAAAACCATAATACACAATCTTATAATCAAGGATTTCAGTCAGTCCAGAATTCTAATGCTCTCCATGCAACCAAAGCTTGCTTCTTTTTATTAAAATCAAACAAAAAATTTAAACTAAAATAAAACTAAACTTCATGACTCAAAGACTCAAAAAGACGACCAACCTAGATTATTTATATACAACACAGCAGAACTCAAATGGAACTCAGGAAAAATAACGCTTGAGAACCAAACCATTCACTGGTAAGTTCTCTTCCCACCCCTGGAGATCTTGCAACTTATAAGTAGAAGGGCCAAGCTTTGCTGCAATCTGAAAAGGGCCTACCCACAACTACTGGAATTTAGTATGCTTTCCTTTCTCATCATGGGAGTGATCCCATTTGAGAACTAAATCTCCTACCTCAAAATCTTTTGTTCCTACCTTATGTTTTTCGAACCATCTCTTTATCACCTCTTGTTGTTTCTTAAAGCGCTCTCTGGATTTAGATCGAGCTTCTTCCGCTTTCAGGATATTATAGATCCTTATTTGCAAAACTTCATCATCCGATCCTCTAGACTCTTGAGCTATCATGGAAGAAGGTAGCATGATATTGGGAGGAAGAATGGCTTCTTTACCGTAAACAAGGATATATGGAGACACTCCTATCGAAGACTTAGGGGTGACTCTATAATCCCAAAGGGCATTTGTTAGCGCTGAGTGCCAACTCCTCTGGTTCTCTATTACAGTCTTTTTTTAAATTCTAATCAGATTTTTGTTAGAGGATTCAGCCAGGCCATTTCCTTGTGGATAGTAATTAGCAGAATAATGCAATTTTATTCCTTTATTGTGAGAAAAAGAAGTTAATTTAATTGATGAAAATTATTTAGTGTTATCAAAGACTAATGAAACTGGAACTCCAAACCTGGTCATGATATGATCTTGTAGGAAACTGATGACCGCGTCTTCATTTATCTTGTGCAGCGGGACAGCTTCGACCCAGCGAGTGAAATAATCGGTCATGGTCAGAATGTACTTATGCTGTAGGGAGGAATTCGGTAGTATTTCTCCAATAATATCCAACCCACATTGCTCGAACGGCTCAGTGATCATCACAGGCTTTAGGGGTGCTGCTGCTTTAGGTTTCCTCCCACTACACCTTTGGAAAATAGCACACTTCCTAACATGTGCATGTGCATCTTTGAAGAGCGTAGGCCAATAGTAACCGACTCTGAGGATTTTGTGAGCTGTAGTATCTCCTGAATAATGTCCCCCAGCAGGACCGTCATGCAAATCTGTCATTACTTTCTTCACATCTTCTTTCTCTAAGCATCTAATAAGAACTCCGTCATAATTTTTTCTGAATAATACTCCTTCAACAATTTGATAGGCAGCTGATTTAAGATGCAACGCTCTTCTTTGCTTAGAATTCCAATGTTCTGGAAACAGTCCTACCTGCAGGTAATGCACGAGGTCCCTATACCAAGAATCGGGAGCTGTGAACAAAGGGCATACATCCATCAAATGTAGTTCGGCCTCGTCTTCCCATGCGTGTTCGTTATTGTTCCCATTTTCCATCATCAGTTTGCACAATCCCTGCCCTTTAACAATAGAATCTGGCTTAAATTCGAGGTCGTACTCTTGAAGAGTTGTTACCCAATTTCCCCTTCTTTCTCCTAACTCCTTCTGTACAAAAAGGGACCTTACAGTTGGGTATGGTACGATCACCTTGGTTCGATTTTTTAATATATAAGGCCTGAATTGTTTCACTGCTTTGAATACTGCGTAAGCTTGTTTATCAATGGCTGGGTAATTTAATTCATCCCCTTGTAGACCAATTCTCATGAAAGATATTGGGAATTCATCCCCCCCATCTTCCTTTTGGGTAAGCATAGCTGCCAGTGAATCATCGGATGCAAAGCTATACAGAATAAAGTCTTTATCGAAATATGGGCTTTTCAGGGAGGGTGAGTGTGCAACAGCAGTCTTGATTTTGCTGAAGGAATTCTTTTCAATATCAGTCCATTTGAATTGTGCATTTTGCTTCACCATTTGCTGCAGAGGCTTGACAATCTAAGCGAAATCAGGCACAAATCTTCGCACGAAGTTATATGTTCCCATAAATGATTGCATCCCTTTTTTATTATGGGGCAAGGGAATCTCTTCAATGGCCTTGATCCTTTCCAGATCAATAGAAATTCCCTTCTTTGAAACTATGTGACCAAGTAACTTACCCTCCATAACAGCAAACACACATTTTTCGGGATTGAGTGAGATGCCATATTTCCAACAGCGTTCAAAAATATGCCTTAGATGGAACGCGTGTTCTCCTCTCCTTTTTGATAATATTGTAATATCATCGAGGTATATCACCACACTACGTCCAATCAAACCGCGGAAAGCTATGTCCATAGCCCTCTGGAATGTGGATCCAGCATTTATCAGCCTGAAGGGAATTCTTCTATATACGAAAGTTCCCCATTTGGTCCTGAATGTCGTCTTCAACCTATCTTCTTCAGCTACTAACACTTGATTGTAGCCCGAGAATCCGTCTAGTAAATAAAATAGTTCAGACCCTGATACCATTTGTATCAGTTGCTCCATGGGTGGGACAGGATAGTTATCTTTGTCTGAAGCACGGTTTAAATTTCTAAAATCCATGCATAGCCTGATCTCTCTAGATTTTTTCCTTACCGGTACCAGATTCGAGACCCATTCTAAGTGTCTGACCTTAAAAATAATTCTGGCATCCAATAATTTCTTAACTTCACTCTGAATCAGCGGTTCCAATTTTGGATGCATTTTTCTTAAAGGTTGCTGATACGGTTTGATGCCAGCTCTAATGGGAATAACATGCTTGATGATGTTGGTGTCATATGTTTTCAAATATTCATATGTCTAGGAGAAAACATCTTTATATTTTTTGAACAGACTAACGAACTTATCTCTTTCTGCTGGTGAACAACATTTGCCGAGATTCACTTATTTGGGATTCGTCTCAGTCCCTAAATTTATCAGTTCGAACTGTAGAGTTGAGCTGTGAGTCTTCACGTTTGCTGGTCTTCTAAACGTTTCGTTGAGATCGAACATTCTTTCTAAGGTTCTGACTCCTCTTGGGATGAAATTATCATATTTCATCTCGGCCTGATGTTCTTCATCATCTATAATCGCCCCTTTAAATACCTCGTCATTTGTTAAGCATTCTATTATCTGCTGATCATCATCGAACACTCGTAGGTTGGTGATCATATCAGGGACCGAGGGCCTAAAAAGCAATTCAACGGAGCATCGATTATTAGTAGGCACAAGTCTAGCAGCGGATGTGGCCAACAAGTCAGCTGCTGCATTTTTAGGTCTGGGAATTGAAACAATATTAAATGCATTAAAACATTTGAGCAGATCCCATACCTCATTTTGATAAGCTTTCAGGTGAGGGGACACACAATGTATTTGGTTCCGTATCTGTTTAACAATTATTTCAAAATCTCCAAAAACTTTGAGATTACTTACCTTTAATTCGATTGCTTTCCTTAAACCTTGCACCAATGCTTCATACTCAACCGTATTATTCGTACATTCAAACTCTAATCTACAGGAAAGGAAATGTTTCTTATTCTTGGAGTCGATAAGGACACAGCCGGCCCCTAACCCTTCTAACGTCTTAGAGCCATCAAAAAACAAAGTCCAAAAATCACTAACCACTGCATGAGAATCTATTCCTATCGCTAATTTTACTATGTTACAGTCGATTTCATCAGCCTGTGAAAATCGAAGGAGATCAGGCTGGGTGTCTAATGTGTTGCTGGCTTCTTCTGCTTGGTAATTTCCCGGTTCCAAATCAATAAAATAATTTCCCAACACAGAATCCACTGGTTCATTCTTCTCCTCGAGTTGAGTAACGTTGTATTTCATGTGAGGCTCCCTCAAAATCTTAATTTGGTTCGGACTTCCTTTATACGGCAGCCACAGATCTGACCAATCAGAAGCAAAATATCCATTTAGTTTGGTCGACCAATCTATGCTCAGTACAAGACCATACACGTCTGGTATATCATCCACCACAATATTAATGACTTGGCACACTTTATCATTTGATTCCAAATGGACTAGGACATCCTCCATCTCACCAATTACCTTTACATACGTCCTGTCCAACTGAACAACCCTCCACGTAGATGGCTTAGGCTGCCCATTTATCCTTTTACAGACTGATATTGGCATGACATTAATGGACGCCCCTGAGTCTACCAGACAATTATGTACGTTGTGATTGAAAATTTCAAAAGTGAGAAGGCGACTTACCTCCAATGCTGGTTTCTCCAATTTTTTCTTCTTCCTAAGGTTGATTGAAAGTGGGCAGCTTCTCGTCCAATGCTTCAAGTGCTTTCAATAGTATTTCTTTTTGCTGCGGCACTTTACACATTTCAAATAGTGAAACGTTTGCCCTCACCTTCTTAATATCTTCCATGATGTCATAATCCATCTGCAATTTAGTAGAATGTGTCTTATCAACATTCATTTTCTCTTTAGTGAGCTTGGCGAACGTATCAGTCTACCTAGGATCCTGGCTGGTAATTGTGAATTCAATAATTTTATCAGCTACGGAAGTATTTTGAAATTTCTTAACATTTTTTTGCAGCCTTTTTATCTTTGGGAGAATGAGACTATTTTCTTTAATTGGCCCTTGGCTCTTTGTTGTCACGTTGGTTTCCATGACGTCCTTGTAGCCCTGATTCTTTTCTTATCTTGCATCAAATAACGAAACAGAATTCCACAAAACCATGGTTTCCTCTTCTTGTTCCTTCGTTGAAGTAGTATTTTCTTTTCTTTCTTCTTCTCCATCTTCTGTTAACTTAGAATCCAACAGTTGATTCATAACCAACGTCATTGAGTTTATCCATCGAGGACAATTCCTTTTAGAGTGTGGTTGTTGGTGGAAAGTGCAAAAAATTTCCATTCCTACCTCTGTTAGATTCATCGATGCAGCATTGTGAGGAGGAGGTTGAGACTAATTGTTATCCTCTCTTTTCTTATAATAGGGCTTATAGAACTTTTTTGTTTCCTTCTCTTTCTCCAAATCTATGATTTTGTTGGAAAGCTTCTGCATCATTTTTGCCATATTTTCAAAATCTGGCGATTTCTCTTCCTTAAGCTTAGTAAACAATAAGGCTTTCCTTCCCGCACATTTCTCTCCTGACTGTTCTGGATAATCTTTGATACTTTCTCTTTTAGCCTCCACTACTTCTGTCTCTGCATAGGTTTCTGCCAAAGTAGGCTTGGCCCTTATTTTGGCAAACATGGCCAACTCAAGGCCTAAAGCTGAAGTATAATATTCAATCAGGACCTTGTTCGAAGGTTTATCTGCTTCAGAAAAAATCTTGAGATATGCTGCAAACCTTTGTGTGAAACTGTGCACCTTTTCCTTTCTCTCTTTCTTCAAGGCGCATAGTCCTTTAATCAGAGCTGCATGAGTCTTCTGAGTCGCATATTTACTCCTAAAGATCCTTTCAAAGGTATCCCAATCAGGGATAGAGTTTGCAGGAAACCTGAAGTACCATGATGCTACAACTCCTTTAAGGGTATGCGGGAACAGTCTGCAGACTACATCTTCATACTCCCCGGCCCTTAATCCTTCTATTGCCAAGTAAAAAATTTGTGGGTGGTCATCTACTAATATCCTCTCACTTGGGTCGAACTCGGGAACATCTTGTCAAGGGCTTGAGGTAGATCATGTAATGGAGGTGTCAGGTTTAACGGTGATCTGGCTCTCCAAGTAGGTGGTGGATTCGGTGGGTTAGGTGGTGGATTGGCATTCGGTGGTGGATTGGATTTTTCCATGAGTCTGAGTGGAGAGTGAGGAGGTGAGCAAATAGGAGTGTGAGTAGGAGAACTGTGAGGAGTATCCAGACCTTCTTGATTCAAAGGTAACACAACTTCTTGTAAGGTTGTTTCTACAATTTCTTCCCAGTCCCCAACCATCACTGAGTCTTCCACTATAGGACGATATTTCCTTTTATACTCTCTTCTGGGTAATTCAGGGATGATTGGAAATCCTCCAATCTTCTTTACATATGCCCTAGTGTGTCTTCTCAGATCATTAACCACTTCATTGTCAACAGAATATAGATGTTCTCTACTTGTTTCTTCCAGAATTGTATTATGAAGCCCACTGCTTTCAGAACTGTTACCGATGAAATAATCTCAGGAAAACGGGTTTCCTTATCCAGCCATGCACTGGCGGCCCTCCTTCTAGTGCTAGAAACTATTGAGGCCTGGAAAATTGCAGGCAACAACAGCAATGGATTCTCCCCAGTCAACGTTCCCAACTAGCCCGTGACTGTTTGGTATAGGGAATCCGTCCGGTTTGCGATCCGGCTACCGTAGGTCAAGTAACAAAAACAAAAGGTTTTACCGGTTACGGCCCGGTCCATCGTGTATGTTTTGTATTTTTTGACTTGAAGTATGATATGCACGTGCCTAATTAACAATGCAAGGTGATAAAGATGTAGAGAGTAGTCACAATGTGATGCGCAGGTTCTTACCTCTCATCTTAGCACTCACAAGCATCCAAATCATGCAAGAAAATAAATACTAACTAAACTATCTCTAGAGAGCTGGGTATTAATTCATGAGTAATGCACCCCTTTTCATGTGTTATCGCAAATCACAGATAGTTTTTCTTATAACCAAACATATAAACATGAATAAAAGTATATATGATAAGATAGCTCATCAAGAGTTAAAACTACCATTACTCATAGTGGAAAAACACATCATAAAAGGTACTGAAGAACATTCAGACAAGAACATAGGTTCAAGAAATTCGAACACTCTTACCGCTAATGAGACACAGCTGAAAATGAAATAGTTCACATTCAACATTGCTCATTTAATCACATTGACATATTCCACAGAGCACTTCCTCCAACAGGAAAAATTTGCAGTCTCTGATTGTAAAATGAAATAGTTCCTCTTATAAGCATTAAGTAACAAGTTTTTCCAGGGAAAAAAACACCCGTAAGTTATAACTTTCACATATTTAAACTAAAACAGTTGACCGCCTGGGTTTCCCACAAGCGTGCGACCTTTCAGTTCCCCAAACTCTTAATATCCCTCTATCTTTCCTGTATGCACTCATGAACCATTTGGTCACTGATCAGTTTTTAGGTCTGCTCCTTTGTAGCTACTGCTTTTGTCTTCTACTCCACTTGTCCTCCTTGCGATCCTGCTGGTTTCGGCTCTACCTT
The DNA here is from genome assembly GCA_001517045.1 of Pseudotsuga menziesii. Taxonomy (NCBI): domain Eukaryota; kingdom Viridiplantae; phylum Streptophyta; class Pinopsida; order Pinales; family Pinaceae; genus Pseudotsuga; species Pseudotsuga menziesii. The sequence goes on from LPNX010771215.1 coordinate 251,547, forward strand.
CACCAAACCGCCCATCTCCCTTTGCGCCGCCGTAGTTTGACCAATCTCCGGAAACCAACTGCAATCAAACGACGTACATCATTCATCGGGATTGCATTCAAATCATATCAACTAAAACGGCTAAGCATTAAGAGAGGCCATGTACAACATTATTACCACAGGGCTTAACAAACGTCGGCACCACTACTTCGTCTACCTATGGGTTCGAAGGAAAACACCCACAACAGGAAACGAGAACTCATCGAATGCTCAGAGTGCTAGCATGGGAAGCTAAAATCCCTGCCCCAGCTGCAATGGCGGAAGAGAAAGAGGTTACGGACATGCGACCAGAGGGCGAGAAAAATCCCAATCGAGAATCGGAAGGACATTAACATCAGAAGCCGAAAGCTTTGCACAGCCGCAACGGTGGAAGAGAAAATACTACGAACCCACGACTAAAGGCAGACTCGCATCGGCGGTCAGAGCAATTTACACTTCGGGTGCTTAACTACTTTGGGAGCCACATCGGCGGAAGACAAAAGGACAACGGCATCTGATCAAAAATAATTTTGACGCTCGATCTATAAAATAAAAATACAAATAAAAAAATAAGTGTTTCGGACAACTCTTAAAATTTAACAATGGTCACGATCCTGTTTCACCTTCGAAACAATGCTTTCTTCAAGGAGCAAAATCTGATTCATCCATGACTAGCAAACCAAGCTCACATCTACGACCCACCAAAATCTGAAACAAAGACAACTTTTGAAACAGGCCGAGAGTCAATTTTCTGAAATCACCCAAAACTAGAGCATGACCAAGGATTCACGGATCCAAACGATTAAAAACAACTCTAAATCATGAGGAGGGGACCAAAATTTAAGAAATTTGGGGAAAACAGTTGCGGCCGCAACACATTCATATAAGAACATAGGTTCAGAAAGTTAGAACGATCTCATGGTTAATGAAACATAGCCGAAAACGAAATAGTTCCCCTTCAACATTGTTCATTTCATCACATTTGAACATTTCACACAGCACTTTCTCCAACAGGAAAAATTGTAATTTTATTATTGCAAAATGAAATAGTTCCTCTTACAACAAGTAGTTCACAAGTCTCTCTAGGAAAAAGCCCTTTTTCCTATCTAATTCTTCTATATTTATCCAAAAGCAAAAACTATTGGGATTCCCACAAATGACTTTTGGGCTTCCCCAACGCTTCACCTCCCACAATTTTCTTACATTAAGTGCTTACAAAATTTACAATATATTACAATAAAAACAAACAAATAAAGAACTTATGTGGAGGGTCCTTCTTGATTGTTCAAGAACTTCTTCCATGCTAAATCTTCTGAGGCAATGTTTTTGAACTCAGAAGGTTCTAGAAAATGAATATTGATTTCAAATTTAGCAGCTTCATTTCTTATTACTTCAATCCTGGCTGAGCTCAGACGTAGTTGATCCTCTAGCAACTGTACACTGACCGTTGAATGAGCTACCTCATTTCTCAGGGTCTGCTCATCTAGGTCCTTGATGTGCTGAATTATTTCTTCATCTTCCTGATATCTACTCTGCAACATCTTCAAAAACAGGTTGTGGTCTGGAAAGGTTTCCATTCTTTGTTCAGCAGCAACCTAGAAATGGTTGTAGGTGATCAAAATGCTCCTACAGAATTCTGTACAAGCTCCCTTTGTCTTCTTTACAGCATTCTTAAATTATTTGGCTGTGTTTATAGAAAACTTCAATAGGTCATAGTCCTGTTTCAGGACTTGTTGATCTTTTGCTGGCAGGTCTGCAGGGATTTCCTCATTTGCTTCTAATCTGGCCATTCTTCTTGTCAAGACTTCTAGAATGTCCTACGATCTGTCCATGAAATATGAAGAAGTTTCTAAAATTTATTCTAGTCTATTGTCTACCTGCACAACCTTGCACCTCTCTTCTTCTATGGATACTTGCAGCTTGTGTATCTTGCTCCTTTGTGCCAAAACATGCTCCTTGAAAGGCTGAAGGTTGATTTGTTGTTCCCTTGCCTCTTCTAGAGCTGCTGCTAATGAAGTGACTTGTTCTTTAAGCTCTGCAGTCTGCACCTAAGATTTCCTCTCTGAATCCTCCAAAGTATATTTTTTTAACTCCAACTCCCCTATCTTACTTAGCAGCTGATCCTTCTCTATATGAAGACTTTCACATACCTTCTTCAACCCATCCTTTTCTATCCTTAGCCCTTGACATTCCTGCTGCAATTTTTCTAGACTTTCTTGGGAAACCTCTAGATATCTCTTCTCTACTTGGAGGAACTGGAGCTCTGCTTTTAAAGACTTTATTTCATGTTGCATGTCTTCAAACTTCCTTTTTAATTTATTACTTTCCTCTCTCTCCCTTCTTAGCATATCTTTTAGTTGGGCAGCAGATTTCTTTGACTGTTCCAGGTTAGTCATTATATGATCCACATCGTCCTCAGAAGCATGGATCAATGCTGCTCCCGCTCGGATAGTGAACCTGGGGTCCTTGCCTGTCCCATACACCATGGTTGTATCATTGATCATTTTCCCTAACTACTCCCCAGTGTCGACTTTCCTCTCGGTCCTCTTCACAATCCTTTTTGTTTCCTTGTCGTAAAAAATAGTGTTGAATTTTGGAACCTCTTCCCCTTTCTTTTGTTTGAAAGGGATCAGTATTAGTCCAAGAACAACAACCTATCCTTATGTGCTACTAGTAGCTGCCTCAAGGTCTTGAGAATCAGGATTACCCAAATCCTGAACCTGAATGTCTACATGATCGAAAGCTTGTTGCTCTATCATGGACCCTGTCAATTTTAATCTTTCTGCTTCCTGCTTCCTAAGCTCCTCATCCATTTTCCTTTCCCTTTCTTCTTCTTCACTCTTGGCAGCTTCTTCTGCGTTTCTAGCTGCTTCTTGTTCAGCTTTTCTCTTTTCTTCCTCCTCACCTTTAAGCCAGCTTTTGGCTTCCTGTGCTAGTCTCCTAGCATCTTCATCTCTTTTCCTAGCCTCCTCTTCCTCTACTTTTCTCTATTCATCTTGTCCTTTCCCTCCTTTAGTAATGATTTTCTTTTTAAATCTTCTTTTTAATGCAGTTATATTTTCTGCATTTCTGAAAATTGATTCATCTTTATCCCAGTGGCTTGTATACTCAAAATGTACATTTGCCTCCCTGCAGTGTTCTGCCACTTTATTCCGGGAAACATTCCTATGGAAATTTATTTCCCCAAAATGGAATTTCTCCAATTATTCTACAAATTCATCAGCTTTCTTAACCCTTAAGAACTTATAACTTCCCAACCTGAATGCTAAGGGAGGATAAGTTTCCTTCTTATGTTCAAATAAAAAACTCCCTATGCCATCCAAGAAGACCTGCCTGACTGCCTCCTTGTGTACCACATAATCAGTGGCGTATTTTGGTAGCAATGAGGGTGCTCTGGAGCAGCCATAAATTTTAATATACATCCCATCCTCCGTTAAATAGTAATCAGCATATTCTTCACTAACCTGAACGTTTCTTTCGACATGCAATTGCATTCTTTTAAGAAAATCATTGTATATAATGGCATAATGAAGTGTTCACACACTTCTCTGTAGTGGTTGTAGTATTTATGCGCCCACAGTGGCTTGTAAGTTGAGTATATTGGTGTTCTCTCTCAGTCCCAAATACACCTCAGGTTTGGGAATGGTTGGTTGCAATGTATGCAATCAATCAGTATAGAGCTCATGTAGAACTCTGATTTTTTCTGGGACACCCCTCCCAAAGCTGAAGCAATGCAGGCCGAGAGACTGTTTTATACAATGTTCACCCAGTTGAACACGGTCCCTTGGATTGCAACATAGAAGATGATACGAACCCACCCTAACTTAAAAATTTTACCGTGGGCTCTACCAAAAATCATGTTCAGCATTAAGGAAATGAACCTGTAAGGGGTCCTTAAGGTGGCAGTGTCATATTCCCCTAATGGCCTAGTTATGAAACTCTTTCTAGGTACCAGCATCCTTTTTAATGTCTCAACTAGGTCCAAATTAATTTTCTTTAGCTAGTCTTTAGTCAAGTAAACCTGGGCTTCTGGTAAGTGGTATGTTGGTGATATGTAACCAGGGCTATAAGTAGCATAACCCTGTTGGTCGATGTTGGCCAAAATCATGGTAGTTATGTCTGCCCTAGGAAAAATCCATCCAATCACCTCTGAGCAAGAGAAAAGCTCAGGTCTCGTAGCAACCCTCATCAAAGCAGATCTCTCTATATTTTCATATATAGTTTCTTCCTCAAATACAGTGTCAGGTACCTCCCACTGAGTTATCAGTCTGTAGATTTGCCCCCACTTATATTCAGGTTCCACACCTACGATGCATCTGGTGTCTTCGTAAGTATATTCAACCTTGGTGACAATTTCAACATTGGGTTCCTCATCCACTATAGGGGCTTTCTTTTTCTACCTTTTAGACATCTCGTATTCGGAAAGATTATCCTGTCATACACACAAATATTTTAGGTCCTGTGTAACCATTTCCAAATAATATTCAAAGAATGGAGACAAAAACTACATGAGCGTTTACCTTGGTCATGCTAGTCATGATTGAATCTATGACAAATACAGAAACAAAATTTAACTACCGAGGTTTCCTGCACAAAAAACAAATATGCAAAAAGAACTAAATTTTGCATATGACTAAAAATTGGCTTAATCAACTCGTAACATCATAACCTCGCTAAAATGAATAAAATCCCCCCCCCCCCCCCCCA
>LPNX010771215.1:256292-328743 GCA_001517045.1 Pseudotsuga menziesii
TTCAAAACCCGAACCTAGTCCAAAGAAACACGAGCGACCCAAAACTATAAAAACCCACCCCCTCGGCATTTCGAAATAAAACAAGAAAAATCCTTCCTCTGCAAATGAACAGGGAACTGCCCTCCTCGGATGGCGATACACAGACTGGGTGGAACTGGTGCCGACAGCGTAACGCTCATATGCACTGTTTTCCCAAACAACCGGGTGTGGTTCACAAACTCATAATGGCAGCGAAAATAATCATTCAAAAAGGAAACACCCCCACTAGACATCCATAACGCCTACATGAACTATATAATCGCTGAAAAATGTAACCTAGGTATTCATTAACCGCAAAGGTGGGAACTAACCAAGGATAACAACCCTAGTTCAACAATTCGCAAGGAAGAGGTAGAAACAACAATAATGGCCTACCTGGCAAGGCGCTGCGCAACTGATAAGAAGAATCTGCAAACTTCCATGATGGCGCCACCTAGGAACGAGCTACCGACAGTGAGTACAATGTCCCGTTCATAACGACAATGATAGCATGGGCACGATTTCACAGAAAAATAATAGAAAATAAACCCCAATCCCCCAATATATACATCCTGGTGAAACAACAATCAGCAGGAAAACATTACCATCGGGCGGCAAAATGACTACGGGATCGACGATCATGTCAGCTGCATCTCCGCAACGGCAGATGATGAAATGACTACGAGATCCACAGTTTCAAATGAAGCCTTGGAAAGAGGAATAAATAAAACACTTCGCATCGGAGTTAGCTAGACTAAGACCTCGGACCAATAGTTGGTTGCAGCGCTGCAATAGCGGAAACCGTAAAGACAAAAAGTTTCACAGACCGGTCAAAATCAGAGGTAAAACAAACATGACTTAAGCAAAAAAGATCGGCCAAGCGGCAAACATAATCAAACGACAATGAAAGAATAGTGCCTTCTAGAGCCACAACGGTGGAAGCTACAAGACTGCGGTCCTGTGAATAAAAACGGGTGGGGATCAGAAAAAATCAACACAACCATCGAGGGGCTCGCAATACATCATCTGCAATGGTGGAAACTATAGAAACAAAAAGTTTTGACGATATTCCAATAAGGCCGCCGATAATAAGAAAATAACAATAAAGCACATTGGAGGCAAGTACACCTTGGATCGGACTGTCTTTCAACTACATCTCCGCAACGGCGGGTGTGTAGTCAACTGCATTTTCGATTCATAGTCTCAACAACTTCTGACGGCGGGGTAAGAAATCAATGTAAGCGATAAAACAGCATTGGCATAAAGATATTCCTTGAATAAACATCAGTAAAATCAAGTAAACCCAAAAAGCTGAGTAAAAATGAATTAAAAAGAGGGTCCTGAAATTTTTAGAATTTTGGGCAATTGTTGCAGCTACAACACCAAGATTATTGCAGAACGCTTGAAGCCTATTCTTGGTCTTCATATTTCTCCAGAACAATTTGGATTCCTTCTTTACTGTCAGATATTGGATGCAGTTGGAATTGTCCAGGAGGTTTTGCAACCAGCTAAATCGAAGCACTATTCGGCGATTTCTCTTAAACTGGATCTAAAGAAAGCTTATGATAAAGTAAATTGGTCGATGCTGCGATTGACTCTCCTACAGATCAGGCTTTCTCTTGATATGGTAAATTGGATGATGTCCTGTGTCACCTTAGAAAACTTTGTTGTTTTGATTAATGGAACCCCCTCAGAGAATTTTAAGGTTACTCGGGGTATCTGATAGGGCTTCCCATTATCGCCCTATCTTTTTCTAATAATCATTGAGGGTTTGAGTCTGTTGATCGCACAAGAAAGAACGATAAGAAGATCAAGGGTTTGAAGGTGACTGGGTCTATATCACTTACTCACATCTTATTTGTGGATGATTTCCTTCTCTTTGGGGAGGGATCCTTATTAGAGTGGATACACTATAAGTCATTGATTAACCTATTTTGTAATTCCTCAAGAATGACTGTAAGTTCATGAAAAATATTCCATTGGATTCCTAAATATTGCTTAGGATGTGGTTTTCTGTATTGGTGTCCTTCTAAATTATCCCTGGAAATCATTTGAATATGGACTTACCTATTTGGGCTTCCTGATAAAACCCAACAGTTATCATTTTGATGATTGGAACTAGATTCTCGAGAAATTTCAACAACGAGTCAACCAGTGGACTCCCTGGTGGCTCTCGTTGGGGATGAGGGTGACTTTGGCCACATCTGTGATCTAATCACTACATGTTTACTGGATGTCCCTTTATATTTTTCCCATGTGAATCAAAAATGAGTTTCGAAAGCTGATGTTTCATTTCATTTGGGCAGGTCTTCTCAATCACAATAAGTATCATTTGTCCAGCTAGAGAGCTCTGTCCAGGCCCAAAAATTGGGGGGGTTGGGGGATCAAAGATTTGAAACATTTCAACCTGCCACTTTGTTTAAAGAGAATGTGGCGTGCTTGCAACCATTTAGGACTTTGGGGTACTTTAATTAAATCTAAATATATGTCTCGAATTTTGTTGGATATCTGGCTTCGTAGCACAATTTTCAAAACAGATAATGCCTCTTTAGTTTGGCGCAGCCTACTCTCCACTTTACACATTATTCTTCATGAGTTGGTATGGCTTGTTAGTCATGGTAATTTGATCTGTTTGGGAATGGAATCGATATCGGGCATGACGAACTCTTCATTGTCACAACCTATGCAATTGCCTCTGCATGATATGGGACCATATTTACTAAAACAGATTTTTGATCCTCGGTGTGCTACCTCTCCTCACTGGCAGTCCTCTTCTGAGTTAGGACTTAAGGGGGCACTGGCTACTGAATAGGATTTATATACTATAATTTTATATGAAACAGGTATCTCTCTACATGATGTTCCATATCGTATCATTTGGAAGGATAACTGACACTCTGGAGTGGTAAAATCCCATATTGCATACATTGTGTCTCTGAAATCTCTTAAGGAACCGGATGATCGAGGGTGGCACACTTAATTATGGTGTATTAAGATGGTGGGAAAGATAAAATACTTTGTCTGACTAACCATAAACTCCAAAATACTCACATGAGACGCCCTCCAGCACCGTGGGTTCATTAGCCCTGGGATATGCATATTTTTCCATAATGCTTTGGAAACTTCTAAACATATATTCGGGAGCTGTGATTTTTTCATTTTGACTAGGAAAGCTCTGTGTCTATAGCTCAGGGGAACATGGGAGTGGGTTTAGGCCACCTTAGATGTGAATTTTCAATAGTGGCAGTCCATGACGAGATTACGACTGGTAGCTTTGTGTCTATTTTTATGGGAATGCTGGAGGGCGAGAAATGCTTGCATATTTCAGGACATACCTATCAATCAGTCTCATATCATCTCGAAATTATGTTCCTCCCCCTTCTTGGTTATGTCTCTACCTAATCGTGTGATGTCCAGACAGATTATCCCTCCTATAGAATTTAGGGATGGGATTATGGGATTTTTTAATGGAGCATCCAATGCTGGACGTTGTGGTGCTGGTATGTATATCTTGGTGGACAGCTCACAGCACTTCAAACTTCTCATGGATGTGGGCTCTGGTAATAACACTAGATCTAAACTTTTGGCCCTTTGGGGGCTACTTTTTTCACTCTTCATAAGAACTTTCAGATCATTCATGTCAGAGGAGATTCAAAAGTAGCTATAGAGTGGGTCAATGGAAATTATGATATACACTCGGTGGAATTGGAGCACTAGTTGAGTAGAACAAAAGAACTCATCAGGAAGTTTAGCACACTTACCTTTCAACATATCTTCAGGGAGTATAATACTATGGCAGATGACCTTTCGAAGAGGGCTATTGGTACCGGTTTCAAAGAGATAATTTGGAAGCAATACACTAATGGTTCCTTGACAGACTCGAGGGCCCTCTTTCTCTACTAAGTATCATACTTTCGTTTTTGACATTTTTCTTGGATCTTTCAGTTACTAGTTATCTCTTTTGGAGTAGAAATTTTATCAAGCTATCTAAGAGTTTGCTCAAATACTCTTATATGTTTCAGATTTCAAGTTACAGTCTAGTTACACTTATTTGACAAACTTGTATATGATATTTCATACCTCTACAATTATGTAACCGATATTAGTGTCTCCTTTAAGACACAGTTTTATAAAAGTTAAAACTGTCTTTTTCTGTGTGAAAAAAAATAAGAAACATTTATAATATCAGAGGTTTCAAAATAATGTGTAATAACGATGAGGTCAAATGTATCCTTAGATCAATAACCATGTATTATATTTCTATCATGTACACATCATATTAACATTGTGCATATCAAGCATCCTTATACTAGAGGTTTGATATTTGATAGTTGTTATGGAAAAAACAATGTATGGTCTCATGTCATCAAGAACCTTAGTGAATGATAGAAGAGTGGCATTTATTTTATCAACTGATTATTATTGACATCACACATATCATAATATTGGGTTACTTGTGCAACAATGTGTATACCAAGATTCCTTGTACCACAAGTTCGATAGTTGTCTTGGAAAAAAAATTATGGTCGCATGCCATCAAGCACCCTAATGAATGATAGAAAAGTAGCATTCATTTTATCAACCAATGATCATTGACTTCACTAGGAGGGGGAATAAGTGGAATGTCCAAATTAAGGAATTCTAGGTTTACATAGAATACTATAATATTTGGAAATGCGTCATACAATACCTATTTGAAGGACTAAAAGCGAAAAGAGATCAAATAACTTCCCTAGAATATCCATCGCAACATTTGATGTATTGACCAATTGTATATTATGTACTAGAGATCTAAAATTTGGCATTATAGATTTCTACATGGGATTCCAGGTATCACGATGTGACTAGCATGCCTCGCCTCATTTGGAGAGAGTGTAACCAAGAACATTCATATTGGATTCCTTTGACACATGCACACCTGTTACGGAGAGAAATTCCTATGCCTTGGGGTACCACAACAGACAGCTTGACTCCAGAAATCAATCCTTTCCAATATGCAATAGAAATTAAATGTCTAACACTAAAGGATCATACCTCGTACCTTATTCTGGACGGTTGAAGTAGATCCCCATTGAGATTTCCAACTTCAGCTTCAATTGATAGATTACTTCCTCAACAACAAGTAAACAATACAAGCATTCTATATATCATGGTGTTAGATATATTCTAGCATATATTATCAATAATGTATAAGCATTTGACATAATCCCATGGATAAAATATTCATTCAAACACACATTATTGGACAGGAAAATATATTTCTATTAATATAAATTAGAGATTACAATAGATACAACCTCTGTCGGTGCGTCTGTGAATCGGAGAAACTGAATCCCCCACTTGGGCCTCCACCACTTCAATCCTCCATCTCTAGATAGCAAGCTCACAAGAAAAAGGAAAGCTTGGGAAGAACACAAAAGTGCTCCAAGGGACAAAGGGATGCAGACTCAAGCATAAGTTCTAGCAACAATGGACTATAGTTTCTGTTATCACTCCAAGAAACCCTTTGTGGTTGTAGACCAAAGGTGCTTGGTAACTTAAGAAATGAATGGATCAATAGGTGGATCAATGGGATACCAAGAAAGCACAATGAAAGGATTAACTTATCAGAACATCTTAATGAACCAGTGCTTTTAGAGACTGCCAATCAGATACAATATAACAGAAAGGTATGAAGAATATCATTTAGATAACCAAGTACATGTAATGCAGGGTTTAAATAACCAAGTACATTGGAATGCAGGGTCATACTAAACAATAAAGAAATCCTTCATTCAAGCTCATGAGCATAGAGCTGAGCTAAACTTAAACAAAGTACAGAAATAAAAGATAGATGAATGGTCTGATGACAGTGGCAAAAGAAGACTGTGATTGTATTAAGATAAGCAATCATAACATAGGCCAGATTCTCTCCAAGATTGAACCCTTTTTTCTCCAAATGTCTTTGGCTTTATAGCCTTACAAGATCAAATCTAGATCCATAAAAAATGGATCAAATTTGCCAAAAATAGTCAAACCAACAAGTGTAGGATGACATCCTATAAAAGTGGATCTAGAATGCTAAAATTGGAAAGTCAAAAATAGGAAAAAGATCCTATCCAATGAATCAAAATCTATCTTGAAAGCCTTCATATCCTCCAAACTCTTTGACAGGTGTAGAAAACCTTCCAAGGCTGATGAATCATCATGAGAAATTCGAATTTGCCTCTTCTGGCAAAAATACAGTATTTCTGCTCATTAACTAGTCCACCATTTTCACTTTTCAACCTTCTTAACCATCAAATACATCAAGATAAAGTATTAAACCTGATGTATTTAATTATTATACATCATTAGAAACCAACTTCGAGAGATTTGGTCGAGAAAAAGTCAAATCTGAGCGAAAACACTAGCTTGCTGCCCTGTAACAAGTTTGCAAAACAATTTCCGACACGTGATATTTTGGGGAGATTTTGACTGCCTTCCCAAGCTTAAAATCCAAATCTTATTGCACCATTGGATAGCTTAGGATTTGTAGATGTCAATCGACTATTCGAACATGCAAAACGGACATTCCAAGGCTGAGAAAACTGATTTTTCCCAAAGGCAGTTTTTCTGAAATTCTACAGGTTTCGGCAGTTAAGATCATTTTTCACAGACTGCCTTAGCTGCCGAAAACAACCCGTTTCGGCAGTTAACTAGACTTCCACAGACAAGCTTAGCTGCCGAAAGCTGAGATTTTGCATTTTGAAGACTAAGACTTAGATGAATGATTTTTCCAATTTTACATCTCAGAAATAGAGCATCTAATCTACTCTAAAAAATTTTGAAATGAATTTTTTGACTCGTTTTTATCTCTTCAAAATTAGAAAAACAACGGTGGTCATTTTGGGAGATAACAGTTTCTTTGCTCTCAATTCTCTCTTATGCCTTCAGTGTACCAAAGAGTTCCTTATATAGCTTTTCAAAGGGGTAATGAAAGGTCGAATCTGAGTGATCTCAAGGCATAGGGAAGGTGAGGAGTCAAGTGAGTCAGATCCATGTCAAGGAAAACTCCAAAAGGATTTGGATTTTGTACACATCCTGATGTACGCGGTTTTAGTGGTCAAACCCACGTATGTACGCGATTATAGGTTTAAAAGTCACGTGTATCATTTTTCACATGTTTTTATGGATGGTGAGGAAAACATCAAAGGACAAAAAATGGTCCAAGAGGTCTAAGGAGTCTGTATCAGGACAGGGGAAGCCCATACAAAGTGTGATTCACCTGGAGTGGTGAAATCAGCTATAACAGATGCCCCCTAATGTCTGAGGTCAAAGGGGTCATACGATGTTTGAAATACATTATAAGTCCATCCCAGAAGTGGAGTGATGAAGGATCCCAAATGGAAGACCAGCCACCCAATCAGCATAGTACAATAATACAACTTTGCACATAACTGCAAATACATATAGCAGTCCTGGATACATAAGAGTACAATGGCCATGAATAGGCATGATACAAAATATCACATAAGTGGTCATCGCCATGTACAATATACATAAATCAAAATATCCATGATGAATATCTACAAAGGACCATGATCTCCATAATGGCTGAAGATCTATAACAGATCAAGATCTCCATAGTGGCTAGAAATATCTGACATATACTGGAATCAAGTCACGAGAGCTGAAATCTCATGAACACTAGCATGATCAAGGAGGTAGCATATAAGAGATGCCACTAATCTGGAAAGCCTTCTACACAAACTACTACGAGTACATGTCCTACTATGTGAATAGAGGTGTCGAGGTCGAACATAGTAGTCCATCGTCTGATTACCGGTCATTAATGTATACCGTTAACAGACGCTAAATCACCCACCCATAATGAAAATGGGAATCAAGGTACTAGAGTGCAAAATAACAAGTGTGAATAAATGTGTTGAGGTCTAACACTTGAGAGGATCCATCGATCAGGGGACATTGATGTATTCCCAAAGACTGTCGATGGCAAGAGAACCCGCCACTGATGACTGCAAGGCTCAAGGCACTCAAAATGACTCTAGATTCCAATCCCAGAATAAATGATCTGAAGTCGATGGGATGAACTCCACTGGAAGGAGGGAATTAAGGCATCCCCCATCATCCAACACGAGGTACTCAGCAAAGCTGTATAATGTGGAAGAACTTGATCATAAGGTGCACGAACTAGTAACTGTACCAGGAATGGCTGACATGCAAAGTCAAGATAACTGAGGAATGTCCAAATCAGGCTTCAACTTCCTTCGAACAAGAGCATAACGGCGTATGGTGACTGAATAAAGGCAGCATAGGCTCGATATACAAACTGGGACATCTCTGCGACACAGGAGGCATCGACAGAGGCTCCATGGGGACTGGAAGCTTAACCAGTCAGTGGAGATAAATGTCGAGCTAAATATATAACATATGAACCAACATTTAATTGTCAACCTGGGAAGGTAGACTTAGAGGAACCAGCACATGAAATGCAGGGTTGAAGAGGGAGTTTAAAGAATGTTAACTATTTTCTGAACTGCTAAAAGAAACTTGCTGGAAAGAAGCTACTTTATTCTGCTCTGTTCTACATTCATTCTGCACTAATCTGTTCTGCACTCATTCTGCACTACTTTGTTCTGTACCAATTTCATAAAACTATTTTGTACTAATTCTACACCAATCAGAAAATGATCATATGCATGTAAAACAATGGCTGAACATTAACGGTTGAAAGAAATACTTACATTTCTGCTACTTATCACTCCACACAACTCAGCAACTTCTATCTCGTAATGCAATGCAACTCTCTATTGTAATCAAATGAAACCTCTCTATTTCATGAAATATCCATACTAGTTCCTGAATGTCACTGTTACTTCTGCACTATGAAATCGATAAGGAGACTGAAAAACTGAAAGATGAAATTGATGGCTGAAAAAGATAACATTTAAACTTGAATCTTGAAATGCTAAACCCTCTATTGCAATCAAATGAAACTTCTACTTCTGTTCTTAAATCAAATGCTACTTCTGTTCTATTAAATCGATGAGACAACTGACAATATAAACTGAAATCAAATCTTTTCTAAAAGATGATGTTCAAATCTGAAGATGGAGTCTACTGTAAATTCAATGTATACAGCTTTGTTTCCATCGAAGGGGGCCCTACCTTCTCTGTCAACAGACTGTTCTTTAAATCAACGCATACTGAAAAATGAATAACTTACAGCAAACTTGCAATGACAGAAGTCGTATCAATGAAACTCTAATTGCTTTATTGAAAATAAGAACAATATGAGTGCTTGGATATTTGATCTCTGTTCCATTCTTCTATCTAATCTATGATCTGTCTATCTCTATACATCTCTCGAGCATAGCAGCTCTTTATATAACGTTTCAGCTCAGTTACAATTCATGGCTTTGCGCCCTAGATAGGCAAGTGGTTACAAAACGGTTTCGGTCCCCTTACCTTGTGCCTCTTGATGGGTTAAATATTGATTATATGGGTAACCGAATGCCTCTGCGCCCTTTGTGATATGGTTACATTTATAAATACATAACAGAATTATGTGACTAATCTTTAGGAACGCCTTAATCTCATGACATGAAGTGTCATGAGATAAGGCAATACATTAATTTTCAGAATGTAAAAGATCAAAACGTGGAGCTAAGAAGATGGATTAACATAAGGGAGCTATCCATCATTTGCGTTAAAGAGATCTTGACCCATTCATAGAAATCAACGCCTTCTCTGCATGCATAAACCAAAGCATCTGCCAATGTCAACCTACCTTCAGCATCCGTGTTATTTTCCTTGGATGTCTCTATGTGTGGCTGTAAACACATGGTGTTGATCATTTCATCACTGATACATGAGATACATGAATGTTATAGCTAGTCGACAGCATTGACGTTGGGAAATATTCCTAATTGTTTATCAGCTTGAGCAATGACTCATATTGTCTCACCTTCAATTCAAGTTCCTGCCAAGTATCATATAGCATTGAATCCTTCAATATTTCAGCTTCCGAAAAAACAAAGTGATAGTCTTCAAAATTCATGACAAGCATAGAGCAATTGTTAATTTTGGCCACGCTACATGAGCCATAGCGACTTCCTCCATTTACCAAAGCACTACAAAACACTTCTTCTTCATGACCTTCTTTGAGTAGCATAAAATCGGATGAATACCATTTGGATAATCATGAAATTGCTCATCTTTTGTACAGGAGGAATGTGATATGTATAAACAACATAAGCTAAAATAATGATCATAATAATAGCTAATGGATGAGCTTCGCCGGTGTGCACATGCGGAAAAGTAAACAATCGTCTCAAAAACCTGCAAGAAAATGTTATAAATCTGGAGCCCAACAATAAACTCAGATAAACGAGTACAGCTCCTAAATTCAAACTATAAACCCAACCAATGGATGTGATATACAGTGCTCTATTCGAAGGCAACACGACTCGACAACTGCCAAAGATAACATCTTTCCTTGTCCGGCTTTTTGGTTTTTTTAATTTTTTTGGAATTTTTCAATTATTTAAAAAGCTTGAAAAAGAATAAAATGGATTTATAGTTACAGACTAGGAGGAGACGAGTGTCATAAGGGAAAACAAACTAGTTCCAAGCAGTGGAACATACCTATGCTCAATGCAAGGATACATGTGTAGGATATCGACACTTGGGGGAAAATCCCCTCTTGGTAAAAAGGGAAACAAGCTACTAAGGATATAAAAAAATGGCTCTGCATGGCTAGACATGAGACAAGCTCAGGCTATATGGCTGAAATGCAATGTCAGGGGAGCCAGCATAAAGCTTAATAAGGTAGGAAAAGCTCATGATAATGCATTCACAACTTGACATGAGGGAGTCCTGAGGGAAATAGGCAAGCAAAATATCAAGAGGAATATGAGGCTCTTGTGAAATGTCATGGCAGTACTATACAATGGACTCCCACACCCTAAAGGAGAAAACGTCAGCATGGGCACCAAATGAAAAAAAGGTGCTAACTAGGGTACCCATGTAAGGTGAAGCTCTACCACTCATATCATGTGACTTCTAAAACAGCAAGAAGTTTTTGTGACATAATAGAGTGGGTTTGTACCTAAGGTCATGATGAGATGGTCATAAGGTCATGCAAAATGAAAATGGTGATGAAACCTAACCTATATCCTAGTTTATACATGATACCTAAGATCGGCATGAACGGGTCAATCCAACGGCTGAAACGGCACTGAAAAAGGTCCTCTACATCATGAATTATGTCAAAAACGGTCCATAATGGTTAGAAATTGTCAAAACTATAGGAAAGGGGGTAAAAATTTTCAAATATTTGAAAATTTTCTATAAATAGTAAACAATTCAAAATATTATAAAACATTTGAAACTTTTACCCATTTGAGCTCAGATTTTCAACAGTGAATTCCAGGAGATCCAGCCAGTGGAATCCACTACCGTTTCTTCCAAGTATTTACCCATGCTCTTCTCTTACATTTCAATGCAACTTTTATCAAATTCCATGGTCAATTAAGCTTTCTAGGCCAAACTAAAAAGGGTGTTGTGGCCCACATGGAAATCAAGGGTTTTTTCATGTATAGGGCTGGATATACGTGGAAAATGCCCCCATACTCGCGTATGAGGCCGCGCATAAGGTTTTTTCAATAATCTAATGGGAAAATTTGCAATTTCTTGTGTAGGATGGTCCTAGAGTGGAGAGAGCATGAACATGGTGAGGTAGAGGAAGTAGTAAGGGCTGATCTAATTGCTCAACAAGCTCTACATGCATGTGGACTATATAAGTTTTGGTGTCTTGGTGGCTTGAGGGCCAAACCAAGACTATTGCAGATGCTGGTGGATTACTAGGATCTAGACTCTAAGTCCTTCCAGATAGATGGGATGTCCCTCACTATAGAGGTGGAGGACATATACTTCATTAGTGGGCTTTCTGACGGGGGGAGGTAGTGAACCTTCGGTCTCGTGGTGGGCCAGGAGGTGGCCTGACCATCAACGAGTACATTATGGTGTACTTCTATCCAGACATAGAGAATGTGGGGATTCAGGTCCCTACCAACGCTATACAGGTGCTAGGCCTAAAGGCCATACTATTGACATTGGGCAGGATGGCATCACTCCACCAGGCCTCACGGCCTCTGATGTTCTATGTAGTGGAGTGCATGAGACCCACGATTTATGACTGAAGCACTACACTACTGAGCAACATGAAACATCAGCTTAGTGAGTGTAAGGCAGGTAGAGTGCGGAAATTTGGGTTCAGCAATATATTGAGCACGTTTTTCTTTGAGCGTGTTCTAGGATTGAGCCCCAGAGTGGATGTTCCTCTTCACGAGGTTCAAGATCTAGCCCAACGACGTTGGGTAGATGCTATGCAAAGACTGGGGGGTGGTAGGGTGTCCAACCCCTATCTAGTTGACTTCTTTCCATGGTGGCGACGACAAATAGTTTCCATTGATGACTACCCCTATGCAAGGATAGATTTCTGGGGGGACCCAGACATGCCGCTACCACCAGGATCAGCATATGGCGATATAGGTAACGAATCTCGACCCTCTCTTTTTTAATTTTTGAGTTATTTAATTTTTTTGTGTTTTGTGATTATATGGAATCAAAAGACATATTTTTGCATGATAATACATAGTGACATCTACCATTTGTGTGCAGATGTGGGACCACGGTGGCCGGAAGGCTTCCCTTGTCATAGACGGAGGGGAAGAGGAGATGATATCATGGGTGTGGATGCGGAGTGGATGCTCCAGAGCATTCATACCAATTTTGTGAGGTTGACACATAGGGTTCCCATGGCGCAAGTCGAGGACTTGCTTGAGGCTATGCAGCGCCAGGTGGTGGGTGTACCACGAGCATGGGTGTGATTCTTCTGACGGCTAGCTAGAGCCGTAGTGATCTTTCATGATCACAACCATCCTCCTCCTCCACAGGATTAGATACCTGGGAGTGTATACATTTTGTACTACCATGTATTATAAGTTGGTGGCTCGAGAGCCCCAATTTTGTATCATGGCACTATGTATTACCACATTTTGGATGTTATATAAAAAAATTTATGGTGATCGGTTTATTTATTTACATGTGTAAAAATTGTGTTTGTGATGAATTTATTGTGAATGAAACAAATTCCAACCTAACACGTAGTTAGCATATGAGTCAACAACTTGATTATTAATTCTAGGATTATGTATGTATGTTATATTGTCAAATTGTTGTTCTAATAATCTCACACATAAGAATATTCATAATAATGTCGGATCTCTAACATGGTACAAACCATTAAGCTATGACACTACCAAATCCAAATCAAGACATACCTCAAGAGAGAGAACGCCATGTGAAATGGCATCCCATAGAAGCTCAATAACGGCACTATATTCAGCAACATTGTTGGAAGATGGTCACAGACATACACCTCCTGAAGACAGTACCTAACCCATAGGAGTATAAATCACCCAAGCAACAGAGGCTGAGTGTTGAGTGTGACAGCTGGAACCATACGCAAATCCTATGTAGGTGGAAGATTCCATTGACATCTACCAAAAGATACATAAACTAATCACAAACCCGATCACTATAAAAAAAAGACCTAACTATGCAAATCTGTACAATAATATACAATAACCAGCCTTGGCTGAAAATCATGCATAGTACTTCTTGAGATAGAGCCCATTTCTAGGCTCTGCCAAGGTCGTTCCCTCGTAATCCACTAACTCATAAGCACCCTTCTCTAAGACACGTTTGATGACATAAGAACCATGCCACATGGGATTAAATTTTCCTGCACCCAAGGGTTCTTTCGGTTGATCCCACAAAAGGACCAAGTCTCCCTCACTAAACCTCCTTGGACGGACAGACTTATCATACTTTACGTGATGTTTATTGACTTCTAGAGCCACCAAGGCATCTCGACATTGCTCATCAAGCTGCTTAAGGTGGACCAAACGCTCCTCTAATGGTGAAGTGTCTGGTAAGAGTTCTACAGCTAGCTTCAAAGAAGGAATCTCGCATTCAACCGGCAATATCGACTCCACTCCATGTACAAGTTGATATGGAGAAAAACCCATGGCAGTCTTAACAGCGGTTCTATATGCCCACAAAGCAGGACATAACATGATGTGCCAATTATTTTTGCTTTGTGCGATGGTTCGTTGGAGAATGGATTTGAGTGATTTATTCACTGCTTCAACCTATCCATTCGCCTGAGGGTAGTAAGAGGAGGAATGCTCTTGCTTGTACCCTAACTTTGATGCTAACTCTTCCATCATACGATTCTGAAAGTGCGAGCCATGGTCAGTGACAAGATATTTTGGAATTCCGAACCGAGTAATAATTTGGTTGAATACGAAGTGGGCGGCTGTCTCACCATCGGATTTAACTGTAGACATAGCCTCAGCCCATTTTGTGAAGTAATCAACAGCCACTATAATATGATGGTGCCCCCCAGCTGAAGCTGGGTTGCAATCCATAAAATCAAGCCCCCACTTAGTGAACGGACCGGTGGTTATAATGGGATGTAACAAGGCAGGTTTCAAGCGCATATTACATGCGACAACCTGGAAAGGGTGGCACCTCTTGACCGCATCCACACAATCTTTAAAGATCGATGGCCAGAAATAACCCGCTCTTAATATGTTTTGAGTTGTAGAAAGCCCAGATAAATGACCACCACATGCCCCTCCATGGCAATCATTCAGCACTACCTCAGCCTCTTCATGAGTTAAACAACATCGTAAAATGGAATCTACCCCATGGCAGTACAAAGTGTTATCCACTATGAGGTAGTTCTTAGACACATGACATAATCGTCGTCATTCATCTCGTGAGAGATGAGTAGGGACCTTCAATGTTTGTAAATATATTACGATATCCCCATACCATGGGTCTAAAGTTGAGATTAAGAAGATGTGTTCATCGACAAACGTATCTTCACAAACCAACTCCTCGGCCTCGCTCGGGAAATCCGATATAAGCTCTGCAAAAATTAAAGACTTCTTCGATTTTTTTGAAACAAATTCGAGATCGAACTCTTACAGAATGACAATCCATTTATTATATTTTTCCCCAATCATCCTTAGAGTGAGGACGAATTGAAATGGATTGACATGGGCTTCAACCAAGGTCTGGCGAAGGAGAATACAATGTCTCAACCGTTGAACCACATGTACGGTAGCTAAAGCAAGCTTCTCGACATGATAATAATGAATCTCTGCATCAATAAGGTTCTTCCTTAGATAGTATATGACATGCTCTTGGATATCCTCATCCTCTTGAACCAAAACCATACCAATCGTCTCCATGGACGCGGCCACATAAAGTATAAAATCATGGCTATAGTCTGGGGAACTAATCACCGGGGCCGATGCTAGGGCTCGCTTGAGTGCATCAAAGGACTCCTGGGCTCGCTCATCCCAACAAAAGGGGGTGTCCTTCTTCAATAGACGCATGAATCCTCTAGTCAAATTGGAAAATTTGACAACAAATCTAAGTAAGAATTTTGCCATGCCTTACAAACATTGAAGATGACGAATATTCTTCGGGGGAGACAACTGAAGTATTGCCTCAACCTTCAAAGGGTCGACTCTTATGCCCTCTTTAGACGATGAATCCTAACAAACGACCTGAATTCACACAAAAGATGCACTTATGAGGATTTAATCTAACCAAATAGTGCTGGCATCTTTTGAATACCAATCTCAAGTGATAGGGATGACGCATTCTCATACGAGAATGAGCAGCAAGGTCATCCAAAAATACTTCGATAATCGACTTGAGATCATGGAAGATCAAGGTCATTGCCCGCTGAAATGTAGCTCCAGCGTTTTTAAGGCCGAAAGGCATTTTTCGATATGTAAAAGTTCCCCAAGGACAAATAAATGCAATCTTATGTTGGTCCTCAGGTTTAATTTGTATCTGATTATACCCAAAAAAGCCATCCATAAAGGAAAAAACCTCACTACCCACACACTCATCCAAAATCTGATCAATAAATGGTGTAGGTAAATTGTCCTTAGGACGGGCATGATTTAAATCATGGAAATCGATACATATGTGGATCGATCCCTGCTTCTTATCCACCGGAACGAGGTTTGGAACCCACTCTGTCGAGGGAACGGGATAGATAAAACCGGCCTTTAATAGCTTTTCTATCTCTGCCTTAATTACGGGTGCTTTCCTAGGATTCACTGCATGCAAATGTTGTCAAACAGGCTTAGCATTAGGCTAAGTCTTAATCTCATGCTCGACAATACTAGGGTCGATACCTGGCATTTAGTCATAAGACTAAGCAAAGATATCACAAAATTCTTTGAATAGCTTGGTATATTCTAGAATCTCAGCATGGGAACATTCCGCCCCAATATAGACATTCTTTATCCTGTCAGGATCACGAGAGATGTTGATAGGAATCATTGAATATATGTTTGCCATGTTTTCATTAGCCATCTGACCGGGAGAACTTAACGGAACCATAGGACTACCAACTCTCACACTAAAAACCACCCTAAAGTCCTCACTCTCCAAGCAGTCAAGCTTGGGAAGAAAGTAAGATCTATGATGGAGTTCCTCCCATGGTGGTTCAACTCCTGACATAGCCTCAATAATCGCTTCATTTGAAGGGAAAACTATATCAAGGCAATCGTGCACGTGAGAAGACTGTACTGCCCATGCCGGCAGCACATAAGGGTCCTCCTCCTCCGTCCACGAAGAGGAAGGACTTGGATCTGCAACACACTCGAGATTAGCTTGATAAGCTATCATAGTTGCAGGAAATGGCACGTCCATCACGATGGGCTCACTCGGAGTACTTGGTGTATGAAAAATACAAGGATCTTATATATGACTCGTGCGAAAAGACACCGATCTCATAGATGTCGAAGCCTCACCTGAACTAGAACCTATCATAAGAATTGGTGCAGGACAACTAAATCTTCCCATGAGGGATGGATACATGCCTACACCCACACTCCCAGTTGCTGGCTGAGAGTGCTCAACAATCGGGATCGAAGCTCCCAAAGATGCGGTAACAAACGGATTCTTGAATGTCGTTTGATCAATCGTGACTATACTCCTGTTATGTGGAAAGCATACAACGCGAAATAGGGAAGAATCAAGGGCTTCCATACTGTACATCCAATTCCTACCCAGCAAGAGATTGTAGTCAAGGGGCACATCAACCACCTCGACCTCTATTGCAATGGTCTTCCCTCCCAAAAAGAATTTAAGGGAAGGAAGGATGTCATGCAGCCTAAACGATCTCCCACCGAACGCAGTTAACATGGTCGTTGATTTAGAAAGATCAGGGGAACCTAAGCCCTTCCAACATGATAAAGACATCACAGAAGCGACAACGCCTTCATCAATCACATTGTGCTTGATGATCATATTAAGACATTCTATGTGAATCAAAAGAGACACATAGTAAGGCAAGTGAGGCTGAAGTCCTGCGGTTTCAAATTTAATCATGGAGGAAGAATCATCATCGTTCACACCAAGGGCAGAAAGAAATGCCTTCCTTTGCGAAGGACAACTCTGAAGCACTTCCAATGCAGACATCACACAAGGAGTGTGGCCCAAATCCTCAACAACTGAATAGTTATGGGCAGCTCGGCCATTAGGATTGTGCCTCGAACGCTTAAGGACTCCCTTAGGAATGTGAGGTGCAGCTTCAAGTTTATCCATAGGTTTCTCAATACGTAAAGGAGACCCTAGTGGATCAGGATCTTTTCCTGGGCTGGGTTGTGATGAACCATAATCTTTCTCACATGTCACAACTTTCACAGCATGGACCATGTTAATGCAACCACGACCACTACCCTCCGGCGGATCTTGATCAGCACCAGACTGGTCATGGGACTTCAAGTTCATATTTTGATTTTGCGGTAAAGGGTTAGTTAGCACAGCTGGGCCCTGTGCCAAGAACCTCGAAGCTTCATCAATACGGGGGCACAAGTAACTGAGGTGATCGTCCTTACACAACTTGCAAGGGAACTTAACCTTACATTTAGCTTGCTTGTCCCCCCCAGCATTATGGCTGTTCTTGTCATTATTATTAGCATTCTCATTCTTATTCCCACCCTTACGATTATTCTTACCCTTTTTTCTATTTCGTCTAGGCTGCTGGTTACCCTTCTGGTCCAACGATTGCACAGAAAGTACACTGGTCGTTTGGGCGGCTTGAGATGAAGTCATAGCTTGTCCCGAAGTAGATTGGCTGATTGACAATTGACTAACTTGTTTTGCAACCGAATCTACAGGTTTCACACTTGCACAACACACAATTCCATCGGCATGTGGTCCAGGTTTGACTTTGGGGTCAAAACTAGAACGCGGAGCATTGGGAATAATCTCATATAATAAATCGGACTGAGCATAAATCAAGTCCAGTTTCTATGCCCTAGAAATCACTTGTTCCTCATTCTGCACTCCAGATGTAGAAACATCCTTTGCTATATATGGAAATAACGACTTAAGGAACCATTCAAGGAGGAATTCCAGTGGTATAAAGGATTTAATTAACCTCTTCCGTCTATGCCACTCTTGAATATGATCTGAGATATGTGTGGCTTTATCCTACCAAAATGTCGACAAGAGTTCAATACCAACGTCATAACGCACTGGTAGCTGGAAGTGATTAAGAAAATTCATCGCAAGGTCGTCGAACAAATCGAATTCCCCCCTAGGTAGCTCTATATAACATTTCGACGCAGGCCCTATAAGGGTGCGTTGAAATAGCCTTAAATGAATGGAGTCCTGGTGTAAGGAATTCGAAGAGCACCATAGGTGAAACGTAGTAACGTGTTCGCTCGGATCCTCTCCTGATTTTCCCTCGAACTTAGGTATGTCCAAGGGAAGCTTAGGAGGGACAGCCAGCTAAGCCGGGTCATGAGCTATAGAATCGTTCATCAATCTCGACAAGTCAGGAAGATTCAGCGTCGTGAGGAAAGGGAGCCTAGGATGATGACGTCAATGGACCGCTCCCTGATTCATATAGGTTTGATTCCCACCATGGCCTTGGCCATAGTGCCCTCCTCCTGTTTGACCCATATAGGGTGGCATGGAAGCACCATAGTGTGGTGGACCTTGAGTATTAGGAGCCACAAATCCGTAGTTCGGAGAATAAGTAGGTTGTTTATACCCACCCCCATAAGGTGAAGAACCCTGTCCATACTGCGTCACATAATAGGGTCCATAAGTCATCACATGAGATGTCCCATGAGACACTCCGTAAGTAGGAACATATGCTCCGGAAGTAGGAATATACACTCCAGAAGTAGGAATGTGACCTCTAGAAGTATGAGCATGACCTCCCAAAACAACGGGAAGTACATGAAGCTGAGACACAACCGGTCTAGTAACCGTAGTACAGACATAACTCGTAGCAACGTTTCAGCCCGAAGGATCATGTGAATGAGGTGGAGGGTTAACATTTGAAGAACTAGGGATAGAGGAAAAAGGGATCTGTGTGATGGAGTACGTACTATTCCCTATAGTCACTCATCTCGGATCTGGTATCCTAATAGGATCACTAACCCTAGACCTAGGAGGAATATGTGATGTAAATTCCACCACCTAGATGGAAGGTGCAATGTGATTAGTTCTCCCAAACCTCTCCGCATGGTAAGGAATGAGAGTGCCTCTAGGCATAGTGTTAGGCTCGAACTTAGATTCGACATTAAATGCCAAATCATGTGTGGGAAAACCAGACATACCATAACTATCGTAACTAGTGCTGGCGGGTTCAAAATGAGTCTTGGCATCCTCTAGCATTCCATACCGGTAATGCGTCAATGGGGAATCAACCCTAGAGTGAGTAGGTCTATCATGAAAGGTTCCTATCTCAGAAATCACAGGACCTAACTCAGCCAAGTCAGGTGAAGGATCGTAAGTAGGAGTAATATCCCCATCATCTACACGAATGGGAGAAGGTGGTTCAGGAATACCTTCTATATGGTCTCCCATGGTGTGTGAATCAATGTGCGGAGTATACCGCCTGGACTGTCTAGGTCTCTCTCCCAAAGGAGGAGGATATGTAGAAGGCATAAGTCCTGTTAAATGACGAGAACAGCGAGGAGTCGTATCCGAATCCACAATGACTCAAAAAATAGAAAAGACACTCTATTTACGCAAACCCTAGGCAAGCTATCATGCACAGAGCAATCACCAATAAAATCTAAAGCCAAATGTAAGCAATCAAGGGTAGGATAAGTGAGCTCCCAAATGAAGCAGGTATTTCTTGCCTAGGAGAGGCTTGAGACTCCCATACACAACAAGCAGAGGTACGTAACCAATTATTGTGGCCCTCAGCTTCAACATGTAAAAAGACTGTGTTGTCCGACCCCAACCTGGTCGGGACACCCGCAGAATAACCCCTGCAAAGTACCCCCTCGATATCCTAGGTAAGGCCACTAAGGTCACCTCAATATAATCAATGCTCAAGCAGACAGTCGCAGGTGAGATTGACCGTATGGGCAGGGTAGCAAAGCCTGAAACTCTCGAAAGAGCCCCCAGATAAGAATACAATCCTGGAAATATCTTTGGTGCTACTCAGTTATGACTAGGGGTCATCCCAATCAATAAGCGCTCACACTGCCTCATGCTTAACTCCCTTTTGAGAGGAGGACCCTGAGAAACACTGGTTATACCAAGGATTTCACACACTCACCTGGACAGACACATACATTTTGTTGTTTAGTGATCTTGGAGAATTTACTCACAATGAACTATTCTAAGATCCTAAAACCTAATCTTGTTGGTGCACCCTATAAAAGAAAAGAGTGTAGTTCATTTTAATTACGCGTTGATTTTAATTGGCTTTATTACTCAAAAGAGGGATATGGCCGTGCAACTAATGGTGTTATGACACAACATGAAGTAAAATGCACGCCTAAAAATCAATGCAAATGCATTGTGTCCATGAAAACAGGGTATGCTATGACGTGAAATGCACGATTTTCCTTCAAATGATGAATGCAAGCTTTCCTATATGAAGTCCCAACTAATACTCCAAAGCAAATCTAGTGCAAGTACAATGCAAAATGCAAAATGCAATGCATGATGATAAGCAAATGTTTTTGGATTTTTTGAAATAAGATGAGATAAAAAAAAGCAAAAGAATGATTCTACAACCCCCAGACTCTGCAAGCACACTCAAACAGCACTCAAGTAAAGCACTAAGGTAAAAGAAATATAATGCACTAATCCCAAACAAAAAATCAAAAATGCCATGACAAGAACCTTCTTAAAAAAAATTAGCCTAAAAAAACGTCTCTGGTTAGAAATAGAGGTGTAAACAGACTCAGGCAGTGTCAAAGGAGACTCAGCAATCATCAAACTTCACCCAGCAACCATTTAAATTCCACTAAAAGGAAAAACTAAGGGCATACGCGACTGTTCGCAGTAAACCCGCGTGTATACGTGGAAATCGAAGAGAAACCCACGTGTATATGTGACTGTGAGTTAAAAACTCGTGTACAGGAAGAAAGGTGCATAAAAATCAAGGCAAATAGACAAGATGAGACAAACTTCACACCAATCAGACACTACCAGGAAAACATGCCCCCAGACCCGACACAGAAACAAGAGAGAAAGAGCAATTCAAAGTCATTGAATGCCGATAGAAAACCCCCAAAGGACAACTACTAGGAACTCCCCAACGGAGTCGCCAATTCTGTTATGGAGAGAAATTCCTATGGCTTGGGGTACCACAATAGGCAGCTTGACTCCATAAATCAATCCTTTCCAATATGCAATAGAAATTAAATGTCTAACACTAAAGGATCAGACCTCGTACCTTATTTTGGACGATTGAAGTAGATCCCCGTTGAGCTTTCCAACTTCAGCTTGAATAGATAGATTACTTCCTCAACAACAAGTAAACAATACAATCATTCTATATATCATGGTGTTAAATATATTCTAGCATATATAATCAATAATGTATAAGCATTTGACATAATCCCATGGATAAAATATTCATTCAAACACACATTATTGGATAGGAAAAGATATTTCCATTAATATAAATTCAGAGATTACAATAGATACAACCTCTGTCGGCACGTTTGCGAATCGGAGAAACTGAATCCCCCACTTGGGCCTCCGCCACTTCAATCCTCCAGCTCTAGATAGCAAGCTCACAAGCAAAAGGCAAGCTTGGGAAGAACACAAAAGTGCTCCAAGGGACAAAGGGATGTAGACTCAAGCATAAGTTTCGGCAACAATGGACTATAGTTTCTTTGCTCTCAATTCTCTCTTATGCCTTCAATGTACCAAGGAGTTCCTTATATAGCTTTTCAAAGGGGTAATGAAAAGTCAAATCCGAGCGATCTCAAGGCATGGGGAAGGCCAGGAGTCAAGTGAGTCGGATCCATGTCAAGGAAAACTCCAAAAGGATTTGGATTTTGTACACATCCTGATGTATGCAGTTTTAGTGGTCAAACCCGCGTATGTACGCGATTATAGGTTTAAAAGTCGCGTGTATCATTTTTCACATGTTTTTAGGGATGGTCAGGAAAACATCAAAGGACAAAAAATGGTCCAAGGGGTCTAAGGAGTCTGCAGCGGGACAGGGGAAGGCCATACAAAGTGTGATTCACCTGGAGTGGTGAAATCAGCTATAACAACACCCTCAACCCCTAAGAGGGAGGGTGGTGAGTATGAGAGTGTTAAAATGATGTAATTGGAAAGCACCTATTTTTCCAAAGTTGTTATATCCTTTCCCTAACCCCAACCATCATTAGGACATCCACAAGAACAATCACAAACACCAGCATCGTATTTATCATACCTAAAACCTAATAGAGGTAATATCAACACACAGCTTTCATTGATCCTTGATTAAATTTATAAACTACACTACTTTAGAAGAACAAAATATTTCAAAGATTCATGTAACAATGTATAATGCTATGTTTAGTAAACATCTAACTTAATACAATCACTACAAAACCATGTTATATAATAACTAAAACCTTCAAACCAATTATTTTTAATTAAAAGAAAATATTGGACCATGGAATTTGCAAAAGTACAACATAATATGGGAGAGAGGGATTGTAAAGGTTTCCATAAATTACATAGAAATAGAAAATTCCGAATTAATTATAAAATAAAAAATAGAAATAGAAATAAATCCCAATTCAAAGTTTAAAAAAAAATAAGAACAAGGAAGAGGGAACCTTACTGTTATCCCTAAAGTTTGCACTAGACTGCTCGAGCACATGAGCTAAGGCACCTTAGTTTTATGATGGTTTAGGTTTGATAGGTAGGTCATATAAGACTTGAGGTCTAGGATCAAAATCAAGCATTTAGAAATCCAACAAGTAACACAGCATTGTTTCAAAAGCATACTCCTTGTGAGCTAAACATTAGTCAAAAATGAAAAAGAAGAATTAAATAGAGGGTTTAAACATGTAAGACAACAAGCATTTTAACTTACACATTTACAAGAAGAATGCCTTTTTCAAAAAAGTGTTTTGAATCAACACATAAAATAAGAATACAATCCACCAATCCCAAACAACACACAATAAATATTACTTCTATTTTATCTCAAACAAGTTAGACAACTTATGCAGTGAAAAAGTAAATTATGTATTTGATATTAGAAGCAACAAATAATATAAAGAGAAGCACACTCTACCCACAACAAAAATTAATAAATGAGCATGAAAATATTGCTGATTATAAAAGCTTGTCTTTACAAATATAGTCTGAAACTCGACCCTCCAAGAACTCACAAATCAAACCCCTTGTCCCATTTACATCCTCTGTTTTATAGATTAAAGATGCATGAGATTTGGAACTTATATCAAACAAAAGCGGGATCGATACATATATGTATGTGATCTTAAGACAATAATTACAAAGATATGAATAGATTTCAAAACTAAAATGTATACAATCTAATCTAGACTTCAGATCCAATATCTTAAGAATACTTTCTCTATCCCTATTTTCACCACCTAATCCACATCTCAACATTAGTTTGATATAAATTAACATGAAAATACATAACCGGAGAATTACAAAAACTATCATCTTAGTGAGCTCGTAAAACTTCAAAATTTACCATATATATGGAAATTAGGAAATTCGGTAGCGAATCTTACAAACTTCTAAAAAGAAGGAACTACGAAATATGTGAGATTTCTATAACGATCTTATAACCTATGAAATAACTTGTGTACCACTTTGTTTTTCTCCTTAACTTCAAAGAAATGCAAGGATGTTGTAGAAATAAACTCTATTTCCAAAGCTGGAAACGCAAAGGAAGGACTTTTATGAAACTCTATTGTGCTTTAAACATTGTATCCCATAACGAATCCTACACAACCTGAGATCCTACTTCTGCCAAAATGTCAAACCTACTGTTATTTTCTTGGTTTCTATGTTTCTCCTAAAGCCATTTAACTTTCCAACGTTTTCCCTATATGAGCCATTACTTATTGTCCTCTGTTAGCTTCTAGTCTATATCACACAATTTATTTTTCTTGGTAACAAGTCTATTTATCCTTTTGTTGACTTTAGTCTTCTCCATTTGCAATCTCATGTTTTCTTGTCTTAGAATTTCAATCTCCTTCTCATACCTTCTAAGGTTCTTTCAAAGTGCCCTATTGGTCCTAAGATTCTTATTTTTGGCATGATGTGGCAATTCAAGCTTAGACACCTCTACCTGCTCATTGGATTTAACATTACAAGGTTGATGTGAAACATATCTTCCTATACATGTTCTTCATCTGAAAAGGTTTGGTCACGAGGATCAACTCCTGACAAATCAAGAAATGCATTAAGAGATAATGTTTGTTAAAACCTCAACAAGTTTCTCTTCTTTTTCAATATAGGTATCGATCTCTTCATCAAAGGTTGACTAGGCAAATATTAGTTTCTATGGTTTCTTAGAATCTTTAGATTCTCCAGGCTCATTTATCACTTCCTTTTTACTCAACCTATAACTCCTTATTTCAGTAATTTTAGAGATTGATTTCGATGGTCTCTGCTTCTTTCTTTTGGAGAATTTTCAAGGTCAATGATAATATTCCTCTTCAAGCAATGATCAAAATAGAATTATCATTTAATTTGAACTTATTACCCATCCTCGTATGAGGTTTTGTCATTTGATATGCTTATTGTAATTCCTTCCTTTCTTTCAAAATTCTCTTTTGACCCTTTTTGCTAGGCTAAGTAGTTAATATCCCCAACATGTCTACATTTTCAAATTCAAAAATTGATTCTGCTATGGTTTCCTTCCCTGGTTTAGAAACTACTTCTTCACATTTCCTCTTGTTGTTGTAAATCCTCTTGACACTAGTACCTACTCTGCCCTATTCATTTTCTCCTTTACCTTTAGATACCCTATGGGATTTAAATTTCATAGAAGAAGTTACTCTCACAACTTCATGGAGTCAATTAATCTCAATCTTAAAAGCAAAGATAAATAAGAAATGATTCTAATCTCTGTGAACCTTATTCAACTCTTCCATAACCAACAAATTAATCAATGTCTGATGAAATATACTATGTTGAATGTTATGTGGATGAGATCTGAATTTGGCAGACATCTTAGTAAGACTGTTAAGCAAGGAGTAAGGAATATTTAGCCTAGCATCTCCAGAAAAGTGTAGAAGAAACCTCATATGATACAAGAAAACAAATGAGTATTTACTTTCACCTGTGAAATAACATTGGAGCAACTTCAACAATTGGCTCCACTCTTCTTCAACCAGCTCGAGGGATACCCTTTCTCTAGTCAGGGTTCTAGAATTCTACTTTGAGAAATTAACTCCAACTAGCCACAACAATGTCTTTATATTTTAACTATTTCTCCCTTTCTAAAAGCAATATTTCAACCATGGCTATCAAAGTTTCTATAACTTGAAATTTTAAGTCACCAACTTTATCCAATTGACCATCAAACCCCTCAATGAAGGCTCTATAAACTTATGTGTGATGCCCCCACAACCTCTCATAGAATGAAACCAGCTCGCTTCTCTAAACCTGCTCTCGAATTCTGGATAAGCTTCATATGAATACACCCCCTCAGGTTTGTAGGGGACCATATGACCTTCCTTATGTGAAGGAATTCTTATCTAATCTAGAGATAACATAGACAAACTGCAAAATCATAGCTTCAACCTTGGATAACACAACAAACTCTCTTAGAGAGAAACCAAAGAATTGTTACTCAAAATAGGTAGAAATATAACAAAGACTTCAAATTTCCAAATTTAAAGATTATTTTCCAAATTTAAATATTATTCATTAAATATTCAGTAGAATACAAGCAAGAATAACTCGTCACAACAATCAAATATGATCATAGAAATCCAAACAATCGCATGATTATCTTCATTGTCACATTCTTAAAACTACATGATTAAATTAAACTCTGACGGCTCAAAGAAAATTTGATTTGATAGGGATTGGTTTTCAAAATGATTTCATCGACGTATTTAGCAACACCAAAGTTTGAAAAATTGGTAGCACCAAAGTAAAATATGAGTTAGGTTTTTCTACTGAATTTGTGGAGATTCTATAGAGAATCTCTAACAAAAGTGATCTAATTCGCTACAAAATTTGAAACTCTCAATTGTATTAATAAAATGTATTGATAATTGTGTTTCATAGTCCTGCAAAGGATAAATCTTTACAAAATTTTGTGTAAGAGAATTATGCAACTCCTCAAAATATTATTTATCAGCAACTAATTGAAATAGATAAACTTCAAACAAAGCACAAATGTCACACAATGTACAAATCAAGCAAAACCCAAACAAAACTTGCAAATGGTTAGGGCTTTAGATAAAGTTACCAAAATAAATTTAGGATTAGAAAAGTAAGAATTTTAAGTAGCATATTTAGGCACTAACATTGGCTCCAACTAAGGATGATGTCCTCCCAGTGAGGCATCAAGAAACTGCATACTAGTGCTCTTCATTTCTTGTTATTAATAAATGGCTCATGTAATTGTTTTTGTATATATTCCCTTTTATTCCTACTAAATCAATTCAAACTAAAAATCCTGAAATCCAAAACTGAAATGAATACTAAACCACACAAAACACCAATATGTAAATCTATAAAGAGTCATTCCAATGGGCTAATGGAGTGTTATTCTTCTAAACCACTGCACACCAATTGAAATTGAATATTTACAAAGATATTAAGACAAAACATACTTAATAGGTGAAATAATGCTTCAAGAAATGCCCCTTAACTGGTCCTCCAACAAGATAATCACAATAAAGATTATGTAAGACAAAGGTATTGTTATTTAAGACTCTTACAAATTGGAAAGGACCAAACCAAAGATGATCAAACTTCACATTCTTTGATTTATCCTCTCTTCTAGAATCCCACTTTAGAACAAAATCCCCAGGTGAAAAATTATCTTCCTTGGTTTTCTTATCAAACAGAGCCTTGACTTTGTTGCAATAGTTTGTTGAACCTCAACTAATTGATAAATTCTCCTTTGAATACCATTAGGCTCTTCTACTGCATTTTGTAGGAATTTCATCACGAGTACACCAAGTTGAATTGGGAACACAGCATATGTTCCATAAACTAACAAAAAAGGAGAGGTACTAATGGATTCCTTTGTACTAATCCTAACAACCCACAAGGCATCCTTCCAATTGGAGTCTCGAGCCATTTTGTTTTTTTGTAACAACTTCTTTACAATTCTTATCAGACTCTTATTAGATGACTCTATTATTCCATCACCATGTGGATGGTAATATGTAGAATGTCCAAGAATAATACTGTGCTTGTCACAAAATTCAA
The DNA here is from genome assembly GCA_001517045.1 of Pseudotsuga menziesii. Lineage (NCBI taxonomy): Eukaryota > Viridiplantae > Streptophyta > Pinopsida > Pinales > Pinaceae > Pseudotsuga > Pseudotsuga menziesii. Next base: position 284,103 of record LPNX010771215.1, read on the forward strand.
TCATTGTAGCAAACTTAAAAGTAGGAGCATTATCTGTAATAATCTTCCTATGACAGCCAAATCTAGACAGTATTTTTTCATCCAAGAAATTCATAATTAACTTGCCAGCCGCATTTATTGTTGGAATGGATTCAATCCATTTTGTAAAATAGTTTGTAGCTGTGAGAATCCACTTATGCTTCTGACTGGAATGTGAATGTATCTCCCCTGCAAAGTCTAAAATAACCCACTATTCAAAAGGAACATTTGTAATGATTAGCTTCAAGGAAAACATTTTTTGCTTTCTAGCAATCAATTGACATTGCTCATGAGATCTAATCATAGCAAATACATCAGAAAATAAAGTCGGTCAGTAGTACCTAGCTCTTAAGATTTTGGATTTTGTATCTTTCTAGTATTGATTCCCACCATAAACACCCTGATGCATATCATTCATGATCTTTTGTGATTCATCATTATCAACACATTTGAATAAAATACTAGTGGGATCCTTCCAAACAATCACTGATTAACACTATGATACTTCATAACCTTTAGTTTTAGAGACCTGGATTTGTATTTATTAAATCTGATGGACATTTAAAATTCAACGGAAAATACACTATATCCTTATACCAAGATGAGGAAGAATACTTCTCTAGAACCTGCAAGTTTTCATATTCATTTGAAGTATCTTTTATAACTGATTGATTAAGGAAATAATTTAACCCAAGATCCATGCAATTTGAATCTGCAAGAAATTTTGCTAATCCTTGTCCTTTGATCAATTTAGTAGGCTTAATATCCATATCATACTCAAGAAGTTTAGCAATCAATTTATCTCTCTTACCTTCACTACCCGACTGTACTAATATGTCTTTAACAACAAAGAAAGGTGCTTAAGTTATTACCTTTGAATGAAAAATATAGAACCTAAAGGATTTTAATGCCTTAACCAAGGCATAAGCCTACTTTTCCATTACACTATACTTCGGATCAACATCTCTCAAAGCTTTGCTAAGAAAGGAAACCGCGATGTTTGTATCCTTCAGTATTCTTTTGTAACAAGACAGTTGTGATTATATCCTCTTAAGCAAAAGAAAAAAGAAAAAATTCTTTGGAATAATATGTACTAATAAGTATAATAGCTTCAGTTAAATCATGTTTAATATTCTCAAAATAACACTTGGCCTCTTTATTACACTTCACCTTACAGTCTTTTCTCAACATACTTGTTATATGCTTGATGATATCAACAAAGTTAGGTACAAATCTTCTTGGAAAGTTAATTTTTCCTAAAAATGAATGTATTCCTTTCTTATTTCTAGGAAAATAAACTTTATGTACATCTCCCACACTAGATGGAATATTGAATCCTTCCTAGGAAATAATATGTCCAATGAGCTTACCTTCTTGCATAGCAAAGTGTGATTTTTTGGAATTAAAGATAAGCCATATTTTCTACACTTCAGAAATGTATGTTTTAGGTGATTCAAATGTTCCTCGTCTAGCTTAGAAAACAATGTAATGTCATCTAAGTAAATAACAATGAACATGTCTCTCTTTCCAACAAAGGCTATGTTCATAACTCTTTGGAATTTCGCTCCAACATTCATAGATACAAAGGGCGTATTATCATACATAAACATTCCCCATGTAGTAGCAAAGGTTGTTTTCTCTTTATCATCCTTATGGACTACAATCCAATTGTAGCCGGAGACTATATCAATCATGGAAATCCTCTAAGCACCAACCACCCTCTATAAAATCTGATCCATTTTTTGAAAAGGATAGTTGTCCTTTAATGAACATTTGTTTATATTTCAAAAGTCCACACACAACTTGATTTCACCATTTTTATTTCAGACTAGCACAAGATTTGCAACCCAAGTTGAGAATCTCAAAGGCACAATAATTTTTGCATCCATCAACGTTTTCACTTCTTTTCCAATAACATGTGGAAAAATTGGATTTACGTGTCTAAGCTTTCATCTAAAAGGATTGGTACCAGGTTTTAATGGAATCTTGTGTTAAACAATGCTAGGATCATAAGTTTTGAGGTCCTCATAATACCATGCAAAGACATCAACAAATTATTTCATCAAGTCAACATACCTTTTTCTTTGCTCATCAGATAGTTTCTTTGATAACTTTACCATCTTAAGTTTCAATTCACTACCAATATTGTAGCTTATCACACTTCTTCATAGGACTGAGTTGAAGGTTTTTGCAGCACATCATTATCATTGAAAATCCTCTCCAATGAAACTAAACCTTTGGGAATAAAATTACCTTTAAGCTCAATGATATTATGATCATCAATTGTATATAATAAATTAGTGTTTCCTTTCTCTTCCTCCACATATTCATCTTGATTAATATAAGAAGAAGAAAACTCATGGATTGTTTCCATTAGAGAAAAATTGGAGTCTAAAATGGGCCTCATAAGAAAAAGAGAAAACTAAAGTGGGTCTCATAAAAAAAGAGCCAACTCAAATGGCTTTCATAAAAAAAATACCCAACTAATAGAATTTCAATAAAAAAATCAACCATAATGGTTGACTTGCCAAATTTGTCATAACAAAAACTACTTTTTTCTTTGTATTTTCAACATATCTCCTTGTGGTTTTACACAAATTTCGATCAGGAGAATTTGTTGGATGCAGAATTAAATTCTAATTCTGCATCCAACTAGTGCACACACTACATACTTTTGATGGAACACACCCCACGAAAAATGAGAAATACCTGGAAAAATATTTGTTACCATGAAATTTCATGTATTTCTCGTTTTTTTGTGGCAACACATTTTTTCTAGGTATTTCTCATTTCTAGTGGGGTGGGTCCATTGTTATCAGATAAATCTACTCAAGCGGACCCAAGCCAGATCTCCCTAGTCCAAGTGGATCTAGAAAAAATCAAGTACATAATAAAATCTACTTTCCTATATCAAATAGAATATGCAAGTTAACGGATAGAACACTGGAGTATGCAAATCCTTTTCTCTCTTTGTTGATCCAAGCTCCAGACATTAGAGGAAATTTGGGGTCTAAAATGGGTCTTATAATAAAACGCTCCAACAATAAATTTTGTGAGTTGGAATTCAAGAACCAATAGAATTTCAATAAAATGAGTCAACCATAATGGTTGAATTGACATATTTGTCATAAAAGAANCGTTTGTTTTTACTCAAATTTCAAGCGGGAGAGATTGTTGGATGCGGAATTTAATTCCACATCCAACGGTTACCTATAGTGCATACTTTTGATAGACCCCACTACCCCAAAAATAAGAAATACCTGAAAAAATGTGATGATGATTTCATCATCACATTTTCTCAGGTATTTCTTGGTTTTGGGGTAGCGGGGTCCATCAAAAGTATGCAGTGTGGGTACTCGTTGGATGTGGAATTAAATTTTTCATCCAATGAACTCTCTCGCTCATAATTTGAGTAAAACCACAGGGAGATATGTCGAAGATACGAACAAAAAAGTAGTTTTCTTCATTCTTCCTCCAAAATTAATAACTATTATTTTATTATTTTAACTATTCTTTCATTATTTTAACTATTATTTTATTGTTTTCCTTAGGAGGCCCATTTTAGACCTCAAATTTCCTCTAATGGCCTTCATATCTCCAGCTACAAAACCATGTAAACAAAGTGGAAACAATCAAACAGTACATGTGTATCCAAACATGAATTGATCTAAGATAACAGTTAAGAAAGAAAGATCTAAACATTATCAACAACAACAATGTTTATGGAAAGAGATTTATATTAATGTAATTAAGGAGATACATAGAATTACTAAAAGAAGGAACATTACAACCTAGCCTTAACGTTGCAACCTTCCATCCAACAATCCAATCCCAACCTCCAAAGAAACATAGTAAGCCTCCCAAAGGATGATAGGGATCACCTAGAAATTCCACCAACATAAGAGTACCATAGTCCTTCCTCCCTTCACCATGGAGAGAGGGTTCAATTTATTAGTCCAAAGGGATAGAGTAGGTTGAGGATTAGGAGGAGGGGTCTAAGGGATTCTCCCCATAGATTAGGGAACTGAATTCCACCTCACCTAGATGATAGGGATAATCCTCCACCTCATCCACCTTCGAGAAGAGCCTCGAAGCTCCTTTTTTTTCCCTTAAAACACCATCGGCGCACCTTTCATGAAGGGAAAGAGCGCCATCGGTGCACCTAGAATGAAGGGAAAGAGCGTTGACCTTCCTAAAGAGGGGGAAAAGGAAGAAACAACCTCAATATCAATAAACATTAGTAGAGGGAACTTTGGGGATTAGGAAAAGGGTTGACACATGGATCAAGATGAAAATATTTTGGTGTAACAGAATGCCCCCAAAAGCATGAAGTTAGAGGAATGTGATAGGTGAATGCTTTGTAAAGTGAATAAATTGAAGGAAAGGATGTTGGTTGGAAGTTGCTACAGTACAACTGACTCAAATCTCATATAACTCATAACAGGGTTGCCGACCAATACAATGCAAATCCATGGTAGTAGAGACTGACTGAACACAATCATGGATACTAGACACAAGCATAGATCCATTATGATATGATAACACAGCCACAACCAATACAAAGTGGATCCATGTAATATGACTCAAAAAAAACTCCATCGCAACCTAGGAGAAGATATCTGACAACCTAGGGTCTTCAAGTCGAACCTGCAACAATACGTTTCTAACCATGTGATTACAACGTATTGACGTCGAACATGGTAGAAACCACTTGATTAATAGTCATTAATGTAAATTGTTAACAAGTTCCAGGGAAATCACCATTGATGTCAATGATTCCCAAGGTATCTTAGTACATTCCTTCGAATGTAAATAAAGGACTTGGAGTCGAACACTTGATGAGATATTTCAATCAAGAGACAATGATGTGAACTCATGTTGAAAGCGAGGTAACTTTCCATTAAGGAATTCAGGCCCAAGGTACTTGTGTTAGTTTCTAATTCTAATTCTTGTATTAGGTGTTGAAGTTGACAGGAATAGACTCGTCAAAGGAGGGCCATGATGAATCCCCCATCATCGACATGAAAAACGATCAAAGATGTTTTGGAGTAAACCGGACAACAAGGTGATGTACGAGACTGACTCGGAGATGACCAACATGGTAGTAGGTAAACTGACTACAAATAGATGACCAAATTTCTCTTGAACATTGGCATGGAATGACTTGGAAGTATTAACTTTGATGAGACTGATACCCATCTCCCAATGCAACTATCAGCGGGAGTATTCTTGGACAACTCAAATGAGGTAAGAAGACTCAAGGAATCAACAGGACTTGAATACAAAAGGATTACCCAAGTACTGAAATGTATATGAAAATGAGTGCCATGTTCAAGAGTAACTATGTACTACCATAACAAAATACAAACTCTTTCCTTAATTTCCCCATCACGAAGGATGAGTGCCCCTTTTCATTTTTACAAGTTCAAAGAGGGTAACAAACACTCATTATAGCTCATTAAGTGATGAGTCCATTCTCACATATTTTATGAACCTAAGAAAGGAGGGGTTCCTTCCCAGAAAAGGGTCCTTCATAATTTGATTTTATGACTCCGATGAAAGCAAACTCATTCGATGTTTCATGTTTAGGGAGTCTGAAATGACTAAGAAGACTCCAAGGTGTACTTTTTCGTAAATTTATTCCTCGAGGCCCGAAAAAGTATAAAATGATGCCTAGGAGAACTCTTCCAGTCATGATTGGATGGAGTATACCTTTTTCATAAGAAGTGCCCCCTGGTCCGAAAAAGAGGTAAACTATCACCAGGAAGACGACTCTTCAGGTCCTTTTACAAGCGTGAAGAATACAATCTCACTCGGAAATATTTTCACATTTTAGGAGTCCAAAAAGAGCTTAAAGAGGACACTATTAGCGTTCTTTTTTCATAAACCAATTTTAACGAGTCTGAAAAACAATAAAAGTAAACTCGATACCTCTTTACTAAGTTTTTAAAAAGCACGTCGAAGGTATAAAAGGCGCTCAGAACCTTTTTCATGTTTGAATCTAAAGCATGAAAAAGCGTTAAGTAATCTCAAACTAGTTTTCATATTTTAACCAGAGCACGAAAAATGAAAAAGTAAGCTCAACACCATCTTACTATTTTTAACGAGCTCGAAGATCAGTTGAAAGAATGCTCAGGGTATCTGCTTCATTTTTTAATGAGCTTGGAACTTAATAAGAACTATTCTCAAAGGGTTGTTTCATGGTTTAACAAGCTCGAAACATAAATAAAGTGTGCTCAAAATGGCTCCCATTGATGGGTGATTTCCCAACATGATGTCCAGTGATTGGTACTTTCCCCTAGTCACCAACTATCAAGTAGCTAAATACAACATAAAGTGGTAGGGTACATGCCTCCCAAGCTTCATTTCGTCTACTTTACAAGTAGACGAAAAGAAGGCTCAAATATTGAGTCTCAACACAATGGAAGACTACGTTTCATTTTTACACAAGCTTGAAACTGAAAATAACTATGCTTGAGGGAACCTGTTTCATTTTTATGCAAGCTTGAAACAAAAAATAACTATGCTTGAGGACATCTGTTTCATTTTTTAACGATCTTGACACAGAAACGGAACTTTGCTCACAGGGTTGTTCTAAGTCAACATGATGTCTATAGGTTGGTAGGTTTCCCCTTACACAAGAAGCTAGCGACTTAACTCTAGTATGATGTTTAGAGGTTGAAGCCATGCCCCCCATTTTACCTACGATGGGAAGTGTCACATCCCCATGCCTCTGACCAACGTAGAGGACGCGACTCAAACTTCAATCCCACGAGCTAAGAGCCCCATGAACATGTGCATGCACAAAATTGCTGAAACATAATACTTAAATAAAACTTTGAACTAGAATATGCACACATGAATCTCTATCATGCACAGATGCAATTATGTATCTTGCACAGCAGAATTGACGTGCATTCATTCAAGCATTCATTCCACATGTTCAACATGATCATTAACAGAAAATATATATATTTTCATAAGTAAAATGGACAAGATCACTTATCTTATGAAGAACTCGATCCGCAACCAGCTACGTCGCTGCAACGTTCCACCCAACCATAGGCCAGCGTGCTCCTTAATCTCTCAGCAACGCTGCCACCCCCGAGCTGGGCATGATTCTCCAAGGAATAAGGGAACAAGCAGGCTTACACATAGCCAGGGATACACAAAAAACAGCCAAGCCAACACAGTTGGGTTTATCAATCCATCCAGGAGTTGGGGAAAGGCTAAATGCTAAGTTGGTGAGCTCATTACAGAGCCAAGAACACCCACACCAGAACTATCCTGATCTCTAAGAAACCCACCACACCCAACACAAGGAATCAGTCCCTTCTCTGCTACACAGTCCCTCAGGCCCTGCATTCCCTTTCAGTGCTATTCAGGGGTGATGGAGAAGAAGGCCAGCCCTCTAGCTCTGTCTGTGTGGTTTCCATCCACCAGGTTTATCAAGCAAGCCAAGCCCCCATCCCTACTCCTTACACAGTCCGAAGACCAACCATTACACACGTGCAATTAATCAGCTGATACAGCTTAAGACAAGGAAGACAAATTCTGAGTCATTCTTGGCCCTATCGTGGCCAAAATGACTCTCAAGTGAATTTACAACGGTCCCAAACGCACCAATGAACGTGGGAAAACAACAATCCCAAAACCATAAACAGTGAGCATAGCTCACAACGTGCGGAAAATGGTTCCAAACGGTCTGTTTGTGAGGAATACTTGCAACAGACCCCCAAACATAAAGAAGCCACAACAATCACAACAGACCTTGAGAAGGACAGTGACCATCGTGACTCACAGGAAGAACCACAGCTCCAATATCAACATTTAAATGATAGAAAATTAAACGACCATACCAGTCTGAGAGAAGAGCATACAGCTGCAAATGGGAATGAAAGAGCACAGCTCCCAGTCCACTGTGCAGATGGTAACGACGCAGAACCCACCACGCATCCCGTGAGGAAAGGATATGGCCTCACCACTCGCAAATCCGCAGAGGAAAAATGATGCGGGTAACACCAGGATCGCTCCTATGCGTGAGCAACAACAACCAACGATCTCTGCGTGAGGATGAACAAGAATTCCAGCTTGTGCATGGATGCACAGAACAGTGGATAGACGCGAGTAGGGAGTGCATGAGTGTTCAGCATAGGCATCGAGAGAACGGATGTCTTCCTGAGTGATGGCGGTGGTTTTGGCCATCGTGAAGTCAACCATGGTGGAGTGTGCGTGTAGGCATGGACTGACAGTCCTGCCACCCCACTCCCAAAACAAATTAACTGCCTCAACCACCACCAGCCATTCTTCAATGAAAGTGGTTGGGTACGGCAAGGGAAGAAGACACATGGATTTTTACCCCATTGGCCAAGGTTTGACAAATTCCCCCACATCCTTATCCTTGTGAAAATCATTCCTCTTTTCTCATTTTAGTTGCCGCGATCGTAGTTGGTCGGGTTCATTTAATTAAAGATGCATATTTACATGATGATAAACTTAATATGTGTATGCCGCATGCCCCGATACACCTTCGGTGACAAATTTAAATCCAAAACATAGCATAACCGATCAATGGTGGGGCCTTGGCTTTTAGCTCCACACCATAATCATTACAATATATACATCATATACATGTAATGCAACGGGGTCAAAACCGGGGTGTTACATGAAGAATCTAACTAGAAGGAGAAGGAACCACAAGAACATGCGGGGCATTCAAGGAATTCTGATGGTTAGGAGTCATGCAATGATCAGGTTTAACAAAGGAGATCTGATCAACGGTCACAATATTCCCATCATGGGGAAAATGCATCGCTCAAAAGAGTGTGGACACTACAGCTTTCATGGTGTAAACATAATCACACCCAAGGAGCATATTGAAATCTAAGGGGCCTTGGACTACCCTAACATTGATGCAGATAGTTTTTCCTTCAAAGTAATAGGAAAATGAGGAAGGATCCCTAAAGGCGTTGTAGGTCTTCGATTAAAACTAGTATCTGATCAGTGGTTGGCACAAATGAAGGAGAACCTATGGATTTCCAAGCAGTAGAGGATAGAATACTAATAGAAGCCCCTTCTTCAACAATAGTGCGGAGTATACTCTTAGTATTAACTATCACATATATTTGGAAAGGAACACTCGAATGAAGATGAGACTCTATTAGGTTACTTCAGTCAAAGGAAATAACTTCATTACTTAGAGAGGGTTCTGTCGAAAGAGACAAAACTTCCTCTTGCATAGAACAATAGGAACTAACTATGAAAACTTTGACAGGTTTCAAATCACTCTCAACTAGAAGGGAGGGAGGAGACAAAGACTGTCTCGAAGAGAATACTTCAATATTAACACTCTCTGATGAAAGAGTGGGATCGGGTGGAGATGACATCGACTCGACCACTTGAAATTCACTCTCCAAGGGGAGATTGGGATCAACCAAGGTTGTAACTGGATCGAATGCTTTGACTTCACTCTTCAACAAAAGAGTGGGATCGACCAAGGATGGACTTGGATCGACCACTTGATCAACCAATGGGATTTCAAGGGACAACTTACGATAACTGGTTGGAAGTCATTTCCAAGGAATGGTAACATATTCCAACAACTTAGAAGCTTCATCCATACGAGGTAAAAGGTAATTACGATGCATATCCTTACATAGCAAGCAAGGATACCTGACTTTTCCTTTACGACTCTTAACCATAGAGTCACTGGTTGATGGGGCATCATCAAAATGATGACAAGAGACTGATGACATGGGCTGTTTAAACCACACTTCTGACACATGGGAAAGACTGAGGCAGACCTTGAGAAGGTGATCACCCTTGCAAAGTCTAAAAGGAAACTTAGGTTTGCGTGCACCGAAAACAGGTACATCAATACTCCTAGCATGATGATCAGTGGCTGGTGGGATTCCAACATGACGATCAAAGGTTGGAGCTATGACCTTCTGCTTAGTTTTATTCTCCTTAGCCTTGCTTTTCATCTTCTTCTTACTCACCCGTTTACTAACTTCAGATTTTTCAACAAGTGAAGAGGAACAACGGGAAGTCGATTCAACATTCAAGGAAGAAGGAGAAGGGTTAACATGAGGTTGATGCTCATGCGGTAAAGGAGCAGGATCTGACACAAAGGATGCATTTAGTATCACGGGATTGGAGAATAACCACACAGGTAATCCTATAGTCAATCTGGTAAGGTTCAAAGTGGCCATGAAGGGAGGACCAACAGCTCCAAAAGTGGGAGAAACAAAATACATACCCTAAAAAGGTTCTCTTAACTAGTGGTCTGAGGAAAGTATCCCATATCTAAACTCTCTAAGAATCTCTGAAGTACCACACAAGTCAAACACTACTCAAGTATAAAATAAACAAAAAAAAATGTGTGAATAAGAGTGGATCAATGGTCAGGATCCTCATGGGATTATCAAGGCTTCACAACTCGCTATATACCACAAGGTCCAACAGTGAAACGCGATAAGGAGGATTGGGACCATACCTTTTCCAGAACACCCAATTACCTGGATGGCACATGTGTAGTAATCTCCCCGAGTGTTGTTCTCATTGTATTGTGATGTCAAGATAGAAATTTTTTTAACTCAGTTGGTCACAGGAATCCTAAGAGGGTCTCCCAATATACACTAAGTACGAGTGAGGTCAACTCTGTAGTGGTGTTGTTTAATGCACAACCATTCGAAAGGGGCCCTCCGATATACAATAGAGTACGTGAATTACCTTTCGATATACCTCAAGGGTACATGAAAGGTCGTTTGATATACCAACGATACGTGGAGAAACCACTCAGTCCCCGGAATGCAGTGCAGGTATAAAATGATAGCTGCCATGCTTAAAGATGTTGGAACACATTACTAACTTACACACAGTTACTAAATGATTTTAAAATTAAGCTAGAGTTAATTTTATCTTGAGTGATTAATTGGATGCATGAGGTGTATACAAGAAATGTAAAAATAATACAAATCCTAGCTACATGAAAATGCACATTTATCTTTTGATGAAAGCTACCTAAGATAGGGAAATATTTTTCTATTAAAGAAGACAGAAATCAAATATATAAGAAAACCAAGTTCTATTCAAAGAGAACTATGAATCGTAATAGATCAATATCAATCACAATTCTTGAAAAGACCTATGAATTCATACACGAGCCTAGGGGGGTCCGGGGGGTGTTTTTTGGCTTTTTTTTTTCTTCTCTTTTGATTGAATTTTCTCTTCAAACAAACATGAATCTGAATAGTAAGGAAAATAAATAATTCCTTCTTAAAGTGCACTAATTCTAACTTTATGCAATAATAGTCCAAAAAATGCAAACGAAAACAAAGATACAACACACCTTAACAATGCACAAAACAAAGTAAAGAAGCACTTTGATTTTCAAAAGCATATATAAAATTTAAACTTTATAATTAAACTCTTTTTAGATTTAAAAATAGAAAATGAGAGAATATCTACAACACTCCATGCATTCAGAAATCAAAAAGAATATGACAAGCACCCAAACAACTCCAAAACAATCAAGAATTGCTCCAAAACAACCAAAATTCAACCAAAACTCAATGACTAAGGGGAGGATGGTTTTGGAGATAATATCTAACTATCCAAACATATCTGAAGAGGTCTGGAAATGTGATTAGGAATGGCAAGGAAGAACTAACAGGTGGAGGATTGAAATTGCCTACCACAACCAAGTCATTCACTTAACTAGTAAAGCATCCCAAAAACAACAAAAACAAATCCAAACAGAGATAATGCTGGATCTAGGGGTGGTATGATTATCATATGCAGCCTAAACACCACAATCCATCAAACCAAAACCAAAAAATGAAGGAAAATCAAGATAAAATCTGAGTTTCAAAGGGCAGGCGCACCTCCCTATACTGCACCAAAGAGCCTAGGAGGGGCAGGCGCACCTACAACACTACACCAGAGCCTAAATGGTGCACTATATTCACTACCCAAGAGTGCCAATGGTGCATTATCTCCACTACACAAGAGCACCGATGGCGCACTATCTCTTAAGGCAAAGAGCGATGGTGGAGAAACAAACTAGAAAATAATACCAGTGGCACTCTTTTCCTGTTAGTTCTTCCTTACAATTCCTAATCACATTTCTAGACCTCTTCAAATCTGTTTGGATAGTCAAATATGATCTCCAAACCCTTCCTCCCCTCAATCATTGATTTTTTGTTGCATTTTTGTTGTTTTGGAGCAATTCTTGATTGTTTGGGAGTTGTTTGGGTGCTTGTAATATTCCTTTTAATTTTTGATGGCTCACTATCTCTTAAGGAAAATAGTGTCACTAGTATTATTTTACAGTTACATAATTTTTTTCTGCACCAACTCTCTCTATCTACACAACCCAAGTGCATTGGTGGAGAAACAAATAGGGTAAAAGCCATATTTCCTACGGGAGAAGGGCAGAAGGTCTGATAGTGATCCAAAGAGAATCAAGAGGATGCAAGACACTATTCAAAGACAACATATAAAGGAGGGAGGGTATCTATAGCTAACAAAAGGATTGATAAATAGATATGAAATAAAAAACAAAAGAAATCAGATCTATGCAAATCCCCAGTGGAGTCACCAAATTTGTTATCGGATAAATCTACTCAAGCAGACTCAATCCAAATCTCCCTAGTGCAACTAGATCTAGAACAAATAAAGTACATAATAAAATATACTTTCCTATATCAAATAGAATATGCAAGTTAACGGATAGATCACTTACCTGAAGTATGCAAATCCTCTTCTCTCTTTGTTGATCCAATCTCTAGAACCTTCATATATCCAGCTGCAAAACCCTGTAAAGCAAGTGGAAACAAGCAAACAGTACATGTGTATCCAAACATGAATTGATCTAACCTAACAGTTAAGGAAGAAATCTCTAAACATTATCAACAACAATAATGTTTATGGAAAGAGATTTAAATTAATGTAATCAAGGAGATATATAGCATTACATAAAATAAGGAACATTACAACCTAGCCTTAACGTTGCAACCTTCCATCTAACAATGCAAGCCCAACCTCCAAAGAAAGATAGTAAGCCTCTCAAAGGATGATAGGCATCACCTAGAAATTCTACCACCATAAGAGTACCATAGTCCTTCCTCCCTTCACCATGGAGAGAGGGTTCAATTTATAAGGCTAAAGGGATAGAGTAGGTTGAGGATTAGGAGGATGGGTCTAAGGGATCCTCCCTATAAATTAGGGAACTGAATTCCACCTCACTTAGATGATAGGGATAATCCTCCAACTCATCCACCTTCGAGAAGAGCCTCAAAGCTCCGTTTTTTTCCCTCAAAACACCATTGTTGCACCTTTCATGAAGGAAAATAGTGCCATCAGCGCACCTAGCATGATGGGAAAGAGCGTCGACCTTCTTAAAGAGGGAAAAAAGGCAGAAAAAATCTCAATATCAATAAACTTTAGCAGAGGGAACTTTGGGGATTAGGAAAAGGGTTGACACATGGATCAAGAGGACAAGTTTTCAATGCAACATCCATAAAAATTATGTAGTGTGGGTACTTGTTGGATGCGGAATTGAATTCTGCATCTAGCAAGTGTTCATGCTTGAGTAGCACATTTTTTCCAGGAATTTCTCATTTTTTGTGGGGTGAGGTCCATCAAAAGTATGTCATGTGGGTACTAGTTGGATGCAAAGTTTAATTTTTCATCCAACGAGTTCTTCCTCTTGAAATTTGAGTAAAACCAGAGGGAGATATGTTAAAAATACAAATAAAAAAAATAGCTTTTTCCTCTATTCTTCAAAAATTCATAAATATTGTTTTATTGTTTTAACTATTATTTTATTATTTTCCTTGGGTGTCTGTTTTTAAATCTCAAATTTTCTCTAATGCAAGAACCTATTGATTTCCTTATCATCATTGAATACCTTCCAATGCTTGGAATTGTTAGGAACTAAAGGCCTATGCCTCATTTCAACTTTATACTTGAGTCAAGGTTTAGCAGAAACCTTTAAATTAATAGTTGTCAAAGCTAAGGAATCTGCCATCTGATTAAAATTCATAGGAATGAATGAAATATTGAAGGCTGAAAAGAAGTTATCAAAAAAAGTCGCACATGTCATTTTTGTAGAACTTCAACCTATGTTGCTTAGTTTGGTAAATATTCCTGACCTACTGAATAATTAATTCAGAATCACGAAGATAGTCAATTCCTTAATATTCATGTTCTTTGCAGCCCTTAAACCTAGCACTAAATTCCCATACTCTGCTATGTTATTGGTTGTCTCAAATACTTTTACATCAAATAAATGACATCATGTGATGGTGACACAAGAATTAATCTAACGCTAGCTCCTTCCCTTGAAGAGGAACCATCAAAATACATTTTCCAAAGAGCATTACTGATTTCTCCATGTTGTTGCTCTAGAACTCTGCTTTCAACTTGCACAAAATCTAAACTTTCATCATTTAATTGCAAGATACATGATCATATATCCTCATGAAAAACATAAATAGGATTATTTGTTGGATACTCATGATCGGTAACTATGTATGCTAACTGAATTTCCATGTACAATCATCTTTGTTCACCTCCAAACATGAGAAAAATTGCATATGAAAGGTCCATATGTAAGGTTTTGCCTAGTTTCTATGTCCAAGATCTAGAAATAAGAATACTAAACTTAGGAGGGATGTTTACTACTATAATATCCATGAGTATACCTTTTTTGGGAAGATGAGCCATGCTAACAACTAGGTCTCTAATTACCCCCATACATTTTACTGATTTGAAATTAAAGGAGTATAAATCATGAAAAGGTTTAGTGACACTTAGGCTCAATGCTAAATCAAGTTATGAGAGGCACCTGAGTCTAAAATACAATTATAAAGCATCTTATCATGAATTGTTAGTGTAATAAAGAAAGGAGGAAGATAATCAGCTTTTTCATCCATCAAAGGACAAAACACAATGGTGGGGTTTTCATCTTGTGAAATTATAGTATCAGGAGGAGTTAAATATGTAGGAGGTTGTAAGAACTTCAAAATTGACTCTTCATAGGGATGATTTTTGTCAAATCAATTAAAGGGGATGGAATTTTAACCTTATTCATCTCCTATTCAAGACTCAAAGAAGAAAATTTTTTGTATAACTATTTAATTTCCATAGTCTTACCTTTACTTCCTTATTGTTCTTGCCTCTTTTATGCATCATTTACTGATAATAGCTTAGCCGGAACAACTTTCTTCTTAATCTATGCTTGAGGATTCTACTTTTGTGTTGATCTCAAATCATACCTTGTATGTTGATTAGCCTGAAAAACATATGTTGCAGTTGTCTATACCTAATTCAACATCAAGGATTACTTATAATAATTTTGTTTAAGATGACTAACATATTGATACTCTTTAATGAGGTGAATTTACTGATCAGTTTCTTCCAATTCAAAATCATCAAATTCATTATCATCATCAACTAAATTATTCTAAAAAGAAGGTTGATTTTTCTGATCTTCCTTATTCCTCCTTTCTCTTTGCATGAATTGTGGATTGGAATGTCTCCTGAATTGATTGGGAATCCTATTACTATCTTCTTATGTATGCCTATTCTAATTCTTCCGATCCATCTCCAACTTAGATAATTAAGTTGTTAATTTTTTTGTCATCTTATTCATTTCTTCAATCTTATGCTCTTGTGATTGAGAACTAGATGGAGAAGGGCCTTTCTCTTCCTTATGCTTCCTCTTATCTATATCTTGATGATCAGGCTTAGATCAAATATTGTCTTCTACTAGGATATTGTATTCAACCTCAAGAGAAGACTCTTGCATTGGTAGACCAATAATCCACCTTAGTACCATGGTCTTACACATAGGAGGCATTTTCATTTTTCTTGTACTTATGTTATATGATCCTACTTAGGTTATATTTATAAATCTTGGTCTATTATGTGATTTATAGCCCATTTACTCACAGTTGAGGTGCTCCACTTTGATCATCCTACCAGTTGAGGCACTCTAGTTTGATCATCCTGACAACCCATGCACCCTCATTGATGACGAACCACTCCTTATCCCTTAAATCAGGGAATATGTTTGACTAGGGGCGCTAGTGTGTGAATGTGGTTGTTTTGTGGTCTTCTTGGGAATTTATTGTCTCCTAGAGACTCTCCCACTCACACATGTGTTCACCCATGCCTATCATGCCTTAATTTATGATCCAGCATGCTCCATCCATGTTCACACTTGCATTCGTGACTGTTTGGTATGGTTTGGGAGCCTATTGGTCAACCTAGGGGGGTTTAGGGGTCAAATCCTAGCCTAACACTTGTATGCATCCAAATGGCCTCCAAGGGATCACAAATTTTCCCCATTGTATTATAAGTATGTACCATGCATATCTACAAGTTGTACAATAATAGAAATATCAGTTATTGCCACCATCTATCTGTGGTATTTTGTTCTCTTTTATTGGTTTCTTGCATATTTTGTGAATAAATTAGATTATGAATATTTCCTTAGCTCCTAGATCTCACTTTGAATCAATTATCACATTGTATCAAATATTTGTGGAGTTTCAAGTCAAAACCATAGTGTTTGAGTTGTTGTTTAGGGCATTTTTCGATAAAATTTGAGTGTTTGCATTGCAGGTACAATAGTGTTTATGTCACATAGTGCACAAGAAGAATGGATAAGACTCATGAAATCATCACTCCATTCAAGTATTTTGAATGGAAGGTCGAAATGGTGATCCCACTGAGGTCAAAATGCATGTACAGTGTCACCATGGGGATTGATACCGAGCCCAACTCTGTTGTGGAGAAATCGAATCACTTCAATAGACTTGATGAGGAATTTGGTATGCTTTGTCTCAGCATTTTGAGAGAACTTATATTCCATGTATACAGTCTTGGAATTCCCAATGAATTTTGGCTCAATCTTGAGCCACTATTTTGGAAGATTGATGAGATGAGAGGCCATTAGCTCAAAAATGAGATAATCTCACTGAGTCCAACTCACTACGAGACAACCCAAGATTTCTTCACCAAGTTCAAAGCATTGGTGATTTAGCTGAAACAATGTGGCATAGAGAATAAATATGGTCATCTTATCTTTTCTATCCTTCCTAAGCTAGGGCCTGAGTATTCTGTGTTTGTTTCAACATTCCACTCAAGCAAGCTCAGAACTATAAATTGGAGGATGCATGCCCTAGTAGGCTTCATGGAGTTATTGACTCGAGAGAAAGACAAGTTAGTGCAAATGGGTACCATAAATTCCACCAAGAATCAATATCTTTCTGCTGGTGTGTAAAACCAATCCAAATTTAAAAATAAAGTCAAGGATTTGAAGCAACAACGAGAGAAGGAGAAGAAGCATTCAGATACAGAAAGCTCTAGTTCAACTGATGAGGATTAGAAAGATAGGAGGATGAAAAAAGAGAGATAGAGACCCACATGTGGTTATTTAAAATATTCACATCATGAAATATCTTTCTTCATAAATAATATGGACATCATGATCCATCTCCTTGTAGAGAACAATATTGATGTTCCAGATTTTGCAAGAAGAGGGGAGCACAAGCAAGAAGATGGTAAGCCTTTGCATGCTTTGTGTGATTGGTAGAAACCAACTTCTCGTATCTCTGTTTCATATTTATTTGTTTCTGATTTACTGTCTGATACATTATATTCTGAAACCTCCATCCCTTCCTTGGAAGAAACCCCAAACAGTCCACCAAAGTTTCCTCTAGAAACTAGTCATTTTTCACTAGTTCCCGATGTGTCTTCTGAAATCTCTTTCCCAATCCATTCAGATACTTCCTATTCTGATTTTTAAGGTGATATACAAGATAATATATAGCTTATTATATTCATATACTCATTTCCCCAACCATTTTATGCCCAAAATACTTGACAACCCTCAAGTTCACTAGTTGGAAAATCTCAAAATTGACTAGTTTCCAATGCTATGTCACTTGTGTATGTTGATTTTATGTCTTGTATTTCATTCATTGGTTGGAAATCCATGGAATTTGACTTCATGGAACTTTTTTTCCATATGTATGGACATTATCTCACCACCTATGGTTCGATGTTCAAGTCTCCAGACCATCCAGGTTCACTCAACTGTCAGTGTGATCTAGTTGCCCGCTCTTCTCCCACTATGGACCCATTTTCTCATGGAGACACCATAAATACGATATTTATATTTTATATGACATATAGTCTGATATTTCAAATCCTCATGATATTTTTTACAGAGTTATGAAGGTGATTCATCAAATTGGGAAGAAGATTCATGGTTTAATTCATGATATGATAGCTACACATGAGGCATATTTTGTTGAATCTTTTGATGTTATTTGCGAAAGAGTTTGTAGAGATATATTTTCCATTATTGATTATTATTAAAGATCATATTATTCTTGCATCAAAATACATTCTTATGATTCTCCTCCATCATCAAATGATGACCATCAAGGGGCATCTCCACATGTTTTTTGTCTACAACACATTGATGCATTGATGCATGATATTGGAATCCACAACATATTCACCAAGTACATCACCAAAACGTTGTTATTTAAGCTCATTCAAGTGAATAAGAGGAATTTTTGAAGACTTTTTTTATCATCTATGTCATTTCCATTCTTGAGGCGGGATTTCCCCCATGCGTTTCTTCCTCTTTCCTCATTTTACGTGGACAAATAAAAAAATTGTTGTAAGAGGTGACTTGAGCCTTAGTTTCCAACGCCTCAATAAAAATTTGGGATAAGTTGTACTAATTTAGGATTAAGGGGGTGTGTTGGAGCAATAATCCACCTTATTTCCATGGTATTGCAACTAGGAGGCAGTTTCATTTGTCTTGTACTTATGTTATATGATCCTACTTAAGTTATACTGATCAATATTAGTCTATTAGGTGATTTTGGGCTCATTTACTCATAGTTGAGTCACTCCACTTTGATCATCCTGACAGTTGAGGCACTCTAGTTTGATCATCCTGATGGCCCAAGTTGCCTCATTGATGACAAATCACTCCTTATCCATTAAATCAAGGAAAATGTTTGACTAGGGGTACTGGTGTGTGAATGTGGTTGTTTTGTGGTATTCTTGGGCATTTATTGTCTCCTAGAGAATCTCCCACTCGCACATGTGTTCACCCATGCCTAGCATGCCTTCATTTATGATCCATCATGATCCATCTATGTTAACACTTGCATTCGTGGCTATTTAGTATGGTTTGGGAGCCTATTGGTCAACCTAGGGGAGTTTAGGGGTCAAATCCTATCCTAAAACTTGTATGCATCCATATGGCCTCCAAGGGTTCACAAATTTTCCCCAATGTATTATAAGTATGTACCATATAGATGTACAAGTGGTACACTAATAGAAATATCAGTTATTGGCACCATCTATGCGTGTTATTTTGTTCTCTTTTACTATTTTCTTGCATATTTTGTGAATGACTTAGATTCTGAAGATTGTCTTAGCTCTTAGATCTCACCGTGAAAAAATTCTCACATGCATATTCAGTAATGTCACAACTCTCCTTTCCCATAACAGCAAAGAAACTCAGCATCGAAAGCATTAGAAAAAGTAAGTTTTGCAGAAGTCTCAGTGAGTTTGATTTCTATAGGAATCTTATTATACATCTTATTAAATATTTTAGTGAAATCAGAAACAGATTCCCCATTTTTTTCCTTTTTAAAGAACCAAATTTAGTAATACAATATAGGTAACCCTTTTTACTCCCAACAACTTTAATAAAGTCTCGTCTAGATTATCAATCTCAACAATAGAATTTTTTGTGAGTTCTCTAAGCCATTTGCTTACCTCCCCATATAGACTCTGAACAAACAATCTCATCCACACATTTGAGTGTTCAATGTTGTGATTATCTACAAAACTATAAAATGTTGTTAAATGCTCCTTTGTAGTCACTTCACCTTTTCCATTGAATCTTGGTAAGTATTTCAAGTAGTCACTAGCAAGGGAAGCATTTAATTTCTGAGGTAAAACCAGGGGAGCATATTTAGCTACAATGATGGAATTCATTCTATTATTTTCCATTGTTAAATAAAATTGAGGTTTAACTTAAAGAGGGGATATTGGGATAGGGATTAAGACATGTACTACATGCTTTCCAAAATCAACTTCTTCAATTTTTTGAAATTCTTATTCTACTTGCTCTGATGTAAGGGGATTAATGAAAACATTAAATAATGTACAATCACTTTCAAGATTACTAGATGTAGATATGGAAAATGATAAAAAAAATCATTTCTCCTCTTCTAAAAAAGATAATAAAACTTTCACAGGAGTACCAAGAAAACAATTTCTTGATTTAAACTATTCTTAACTGGAGGATTTGAAATATATTTAAATGTACTTGAAGATGATGGAATGGAATTTTGTTGAGATCATTCTTCCTTTAATATATTTTATGAATCAAATCAAGAGGAAAGAGTAGGTGAATGTGGATCTTCTCTGGTCCAACCTTCATTGGAGCCACAACTACTATCAATAGAGTCACAAGGTGAAAAATATACAATCAACTTCATTTTCTGACTTATGTTCGCCACAAAAATTTATATTCGATCACTGTAATACATCCCAAGGAAAAATGCATTTGTTACTTTGTTCCTTGGCAATGGTGCCAAAAGATGTTATCCCTAAAGTCTACACCAGGCTACTTTGGAAAATGGTCTAGGAAACCTAATTTTTATGATGATTTAGGTTTTATAGGTAGGTCATATAAGTCTTGAAGTCTAGGATCAAAATAAAGCATTTAGCAATACAAAAAGTAACATATCATCATTTCAAAGGCATACTCCTTGTGGCTTAAACATTAAGTCACAAATGAAAAAGAAGAATTAAGTAGAGGGTGTAAACATATTAGACAACTAGTAGTTTAACTTACACATTTACAAGAAGAATTCCCTTTTCAAAACATTGTTTAGAATCAACATTTAATATAAGAATATAGTCCACCAATATCACGAAACACAATAAATATTACTGCTATTTGAGATTAAACAAGTAAGACAACTTATGTAGTGCAAAAAATAAATTGTGTATTCAATATTAGAAGTAGAAAATAAGATAAAAAAGAAGCACATTCTACCCACCATAAGAATTGATCTCTAAGCATGAAAATGTTATTGATTATAGAAGCTTGTCTTTACTAGTTTGAAACTCGACACTCCAAGACCTCAACACTCGAACCCCTTGTTCCATCTACATCCTTTGTTTCATAGATTAAAGATACATGAAATTTTGGATCTCAAACCCAAAATAATGGGTTCAATACCTATATGTGATCTTAAGACAATAATTACAAAGATATGACTAGAATTCATAACTAAAAGTATACAATCTAATCTAGACTTTAGATCCAAAACATTAGGAAGGCTTTGACTAGCCCTATTTTCGCCACCTAATCCACATATGAACATGGGTTTGATATAAATCAACATGAAATTACATAACTGGAGAATTACAAAAATAATCATCTTAGTGAGCTCGTAAAAGTTCAAACTTTACACAAACGGGGTAAAAAGTTAAGCTACAAGAAATTTTATAGTGAATCTTGCAAACTTCTAAAAAGAAGGCGCTACTAAATATCTAATATTTCTATAGTTATATTGTAACATATATAAAAACTTGTGTAGCACTTTCAGTAGCTCCTTAACTTCAAAACAATTCAAGGTTGTTGTAGAAATAAACCCAATTTCCAAAGCCATAAATGCAAAGGAAGGACTTTCATGAAACTCTACTATGTTTTAAACAGTGTCT
Source organism: Pseudotsuga menziesii (assembly GCA_001517045.1). NCBI lineage: Eukaryota > Viridiplantae > Streptophyta > Pinopsida > Pinales > Pinaceae > Pseudotsuga > Pseudotsuga menziesii. The sequence continues at coordinate 305,901 of LPNX010771215.1, forward strand.
CCCATAACAAATCCTAAAAAACCTAAGATCCCACTTTTTCCATAATTTCCAATCTGTTGATATTTGCTTGCTTTCTATGTTTCTCTTGAAGCCATTTAACTTTCCAACATTTTCCTCATCTGAACAATTTCTTATTGTCTGTTGTCATCTTTTTTGCTAGATCACACAACTTATTGTGCTTGGTACCAAGTCTATTCATATTTTTGTTGACTTTAGTCTTCTCCCTTTGCAATCTCATATTTTCTTGTCTTAGAATTTCAATCTCCTTCTCAAACCTTTTCAGCTTCGTATAGAGTACCCTCTTGGTCCTAAGCTTCTTATTTTTGGCATGATGTGGTATGTCAAGATCAGACACCTCTACTCAGTCATTGGATTTAACATGGCAAGGATTATTTTAAACAGATATTCCTATTACATGTTCTTCATCTGAAAAGGTTTGGTCATGAGGATCAATTCCTGGAAAATCAAGAAATGCATTAAGTGATTTCTCAAAGTTTGTTAAAACCTAAGCAAGTTTCTCTTGTTTTTCAATAAAGGGATCAATCTCTTCATCAGAGGTTTACTAGGAAAATATTAGTTTCTTTGGTTTCTTAGAATCTTTAGATTCTCCAAGCTTAGGTATCATTCCCTTTTTACTCAACATGGAATTCCTTATTTCAGTAGTTTTAGAGATTGATTTTGATGGTGTTAGAAAGTGGCAACAGGGAAGGTCTTCTACCATTGCATGTGTCCTTGCATGATAGAAGACATAAAGAAATAAGCCAAATGTATTAATATGATATTCCTAATTTTAGACTTAGGAAAGTACATTAAGTGATCTAATTATTAATTGAATTAATGGAGTCACTTTTATAAAGTGAAAGTGAAAAAAAATTAAGTGATGGCTAATATAACCTTTGGCCATTGATCTCGCTGGAGGATCTCATCCATTGATGCATAGTGAGGGTTAGGGTTTTCACTTGGCCATTGAGTTAAAATAATATTTGGTGGAGATGATATACATAGAGACAAACACATAAGTTAGAGGAAGAATTTTGTAGAGAAGACAGAGGTGCATTCATCCGGAGGATTCATAGACAGATCAGGCAGAGCACAAGACCGTACCAACTCACTGAGAGGGAGGTCGTATAGCAGCCATACAGATGATGTAGGACCATATGGATTGTGTACTGCTGACATAGAGGGTCGTATTGCTGACGCAGAGAGATGTACAAATACGTATGGGGGTCATACTAATGGTTTGCTCAGTGATACGCAGAGGTTTGATTTTTACAGGTTGGGTGAACTTCTCTGTCGGATTTTAATTATTCTATATCTTCATAATAAAATTTATTATCTAACTGCTGCATCAGTTTTCCCATCTTGGTTTTTCTCCAGGGGTTTCCATGACCAAAAATACTGTGTCTATATTGATGTGATTATTGTTATATGTTTCTCAGCATTTATTTTTCATTGCATTACTAGTAAAGAAACTCATGTGTGGTTATCGATAAAAATTAAAATATACTATGTAGCTCAAGTTTGAGTTTTAAGTAAATTTACGTGGTATTAGAGCTTTGTTGTGATAAATTTAAGAAACAAAAATAGTATTGATAGATCGGGGGGTAGATATATTGAAGACGGAAACCTAGAGTTCAGATCTAGGGTTTGACCGGTACACTTCACTATGTCCATACAGTTGAGAGTCGAGGATAGACTCCAGGGGGCTCAAAACTTTCCTACATGGAAAGAAAGGACCATGACGATCTTGGATGTTGGTGATGCAGAGGAGCACATTGACTCCATGAGGATTGTACCCATAGATCCAACAGAGTTGGAAAGGTGGAAAATGGTAGATCCCAAAGCTATGTTGATCATCTCAGATGGGATGAAGGACAACATAGTCCCTCACCTTTCCAAGAAGAAGACTACATTGGACATGTGGAAGGATTTGGAAGGACTTTAACAGAGCAAGAACGAAAACTGGAAGATGGTGTTGCAGGAGAGGTTGCGCAATACCAAGATGGTTGTTGTAATCAATCAAATTGCAAGATTACCAATGATACACATAAAGAATAATATAAAAATAACATAACAAGAGACAAGAATGGTAGACAGAATAACAGATTATATTACTCAATTACACATGTGGGTTCATACAACAGACTAAACCAAGTATCTATCTGGCTAAATAGCCTATATATACATTTACAAAATAGTTATAGTAACTACCTATCAGTTCAACCAACTGACACGACTTATGAGTTCAACCTAACCTACAATTAGTCAAATAGTGAGCCTTAGTTGGTTGTTTCTTCATCCTGAAGAAACAGGGAGTGACACAAATTTTTGTCTTGAGTAGTTTCTATAATGTTTTTTCATGGGTTGTAATTCCTGATAGAGGGTTGTTTCTGAATGCTGGCTTCAAAAATAGCTTCTGCAGTAATTTCCAACTAATGCTGGAATTCCTACTAAGTGTGAAGCGCCTTTTGGATGTCTATGGTTAAAGGTGTGAGACTTGACAAATTCTCTACTTTTTGGTGTATGTCTATGTTAAAAATATTGCTCATGTCGAGTCCCGGAAGTTGTGTTTTTTCTTAGGAAGCCTTAAGTAATCTTTTCGTGTGAGGGTGAATCTTGTCGAGACTGACTAGGATTGTTTTGGCTTGGCTAATCCATTGATGTTCTTGTTTCTCCAATTTTTCTAACTTTTCCATTTCTAGCACAAGCTGGTCCTAAATTGTTTTCACCATTGCTTCCATGATCACTTATCGGCCCTGTAGTGAACTAATGAGCTCATGAGTATCCCGTACTTGCTGAAACACTTGGCCATAGTAGGTGAACTAATTTCTCAAAAATTCTTATGTTACATTGGATTATGTGATATGCTCTCTCAACACATTGTAGCCTGTTGAAAATGTTCCATACTGATTTGTTAGTAATATAGTAGTTTCTTTTGCCTATTCTTCTTTCCTTTCTTGTAGTTGTGCCTGAAATTTCAACACAACACTTTCAAATAGTTGGTATGCGTTGTCTAACATTTTTCATGTGTCAACCCCTTCTGATATTGAAATGAATTGCCTCGCCAAACTTTCAAATTTTGTCAAGAATTCAGTCTGGTCTATCTTTAGTTTTTCTATTTGTTCTTTTCTTTTCTCTATTCTTATTCTTGACTCTTTATTGATTGTGTCCACCATTCGATCTAGATCCTCTTCTCTTATCTTTTGTGTGTCAATTGTTGTTGTCAATCCTAACTAAGCCAAGTGAATAACTGATGGTATCTGCTGCTGAGCCAAATGTAGTTGTTTTTTATGTTCCTTTTCTTTTTTCTTTCTTTTTTAAGTCTTTTTTTCTTTTTCACCCCTATTCTCTATTTTTAACGTCGTCTTCTTCTATTGGCAGAGGTATGGTCTGCATTTTATCTGTGGTGTTTCTAGGTAAAGTAGGATTTATTAACTAGGTTTCTAGTGGGGGAACAATAGATTATGTTTGTAAAGGTGGTGTAGGTGAAGGTGGTGTGGGTGAAGGGAGAGGTGGTAGTTGCTCAGAGGTTTATGGTAGAAGAGTCAGTATGGAATCTATCGGCAGAGGATTTTCGACAATTTCTAGGGACTTGACAGTTTCAAGGCTTCAACAAATTCTATATTCTTGACCATTTCTTGGCTTGGTGCTAATGATTCAACTTGGTGGAGGTCGAAAATCTCTTCATAAATGGCTCGTCCGTCTTCTTTGTCGATCGCGTTAAGGAGTGGGGGGGTTTCGATGGAATGTAGAGTGAATGAGGAGATTTGTTGTGCTACAATATTAGTGGTTTTATCTGGGTTTCTTTAGAAAGTGGATTTGATATGTCCCATGATTTGTGGCTTTGGTGCAGAACTTTGCGGTTGGTCGGGGTTTTGTGGAATGGCTAGAATTTGTTATGGGGTGTCTGAAATGATAAACGCTCGCGTTATCATTAATTGTTGAAAAGAGGGGAAAATATATGGGAGTTGGTTAATGAAATATTGAAGTTCAATATCTTTATCGACTCTAGTGGGAAGGTTTTCAGGTAGTTCTTGTAAATACGAGTTTACGAAATTTTTCGGTGTAATGGAGGTCGAAGTAGTTAAACCTTCTTCGACTATTTGAACTGTGGGTGGAAGTGCTGGGGTGGAAGTGAGGTCGATTGGGTCAACATCAGGTGGATTAACAGTTTTTTCTTTCTTAGCCTTTGATGGAGGTTTCTTTTCTTCCTCTACGATGAACTTTTTGAACTGTTACTTTGTTTCTAGCAGCATCGTCTAGAATTTGTGCAACCCTAGCATATAGCTCATCATCATCATATGAATATTCTGGGAGTATAAGCCTGCACTTCCCCTTTCCTTTTACCGTATTCTTCCTCTTCCGTTGAGCCTTAAACAACTCGACAGCTAGCTGATGGATGTTTTCTTTTGTCATTGCATATTTAGGAAGAAGGTTGTTGGATTGGGTTTCTTCATCTGTATGTACTGCTTCTTCTTCATGTTGTTGTGTTGGTCGTATTATGGCAACTTGTAGAGTGTTAGCTTCTTCTATAGGAGTATCATCCAAAGTAAAAGTACTGATATGAATTTGTACTTCATTGTCCACATATTTTTCCTAGTTAGTCAAAGGTTCGATGATAGGTTGATCGACCTTCTTTGCGATTGGTGGTATGTCTAACTTAGTGTTATAATTTTGATTTATCTCTACAAAGACATATTCGACTTATGGGTAAAATTCGAGGGGTTCAGCCTTCCCTCCAACTCCCTGTAGGTACCATACTGAAGTGTGGTCTAATTCTAATTGAATGTGTATAGTTAGCGACAGACATCGTCGGATATTCTACGGTACCCTCCATCTGGCCATTTTAATTTTTAAATTTTGGAACCAGGTACCCAACCAAATCTTGGCTTGATCTAATTCCTGTTGGTTTCTAGCCATTGAAAAATCTTTGAATTTCCACATACTGATTCTTTTCGGTTCATTGAAGTCTGAATCTCTGACTGGTCGAAGATGGTACACTTCAATCCATATGACTAAGGAAGGAAATTTAATTAGCGTGCCCTCCTCTTGACATTTTTCACAAGTGTTTTTTATCATTTTTGTTAGGTGCTATAACCAGTAGTAAATTTTCCATTATTCTACTACATTCACAATGGCTTCCAACATGTCTAGTTTTAAGTCGGAACCTCTCCCTGTGCTTGTCAAACCTGCAGAAACAATCTTTGCCACTATTTTGGGTGTAGTATATTGAATTTGGTTGATTATTAGTCCCATTTAATTCTTTCATGCTTGTGTTCCTATTATCTTTTCGATTAGACCTAGGTTTGATCTCACAGGTATCGGTTCTCCTTTGTTCGACAACCTGGTAAGCATGTAGATTATGTCTCCCAATATTTCGACAGGTATGTCAAAACATAATTTTCCACTGTGGTATCAGCTAACAATGAACTGTGAAATGATGTCCTTTGTTCCTACAAAATTTTCCATCAGAGGTGCATTCATATAACTGAGGATTTTGCTCGCACTTATCTTTTGAGCTTCCTCCATCATTTTTCCATCTTTGTATGACCACTTCTTGATTTCCTTCCACAATATTGCTCATGATGTTTCTATAACTTTCTCTTTTCGAACGTTCTACAATATTTGTAGTTTTATCTAGCTCTTTCATCTTGATTGTTGCAGATCTTGTAGTTGTCTTTTAGGTGTCATTGTGTCAGTTAAATTCTCTGGTTCACACACATGTATCTTGGTCTTAGGTTTTTGGTAGCTCTGATTTTTTTATCTCTTCGTGGAATGATGTTTGATCTTCATCTGGTGTGGTATTTATAGCGGAAAAAGGTGGAGCAGGCAGAAATATGTTAGATGGCGGTATTAATGGTGGATTTGAATATGAAGGATGATCTGTCGAGGTCTCTTTTAATGCACATTGGTTTTGGCGCTCCTTCTGTCGATGCTCATTATGACTTGATTGGACCGTTGAGTCGTCTTTATGTCGATGTGCATCGTGATTGTGGAAATGTCGGTGGAATGGGAGGTATTCATCGTGTCAATGATTATGATGCCAGTGGTTATATCTTTCAAACTGTAATCTAATGCTTCCTTCCTGAGAGTTCATCCAAGGCCCTGTCATATTGTTTTTATGAATTGTTTTCTTTTTGTGTTTGGTCTTAGGTTTTTATATTTTTCTATATTTTTTTATCTTTTATTTTATTTTTTCCAATTTGTGTTATCAGTTATACAACTGTTTTCTTTTCTTTCCTTTTTTAATATTTTTCGTAGCGTTTTAGTCGGGCACCATTAACAAGTTTCTGAAATACACTGACTTGTAACATTTTCTATTAGACTGATCCATTAGCATTGATTTCTTCGACAATATATGGTCCCATCCACTCTATATGTAGTTTTTTCGGTTCTCCTTTTACTCATTGTTATAAAACAATGCAAGGTCTCAAACCAACAAGTTTTTATTATTAATATTTCGATCATGTCAAGATTTTTGTTGTTGTTTTTGTATCTCTTGGTATTGTATTTTCATCAGATGATGTTCTTCTATTTTCAAAAATTGTGTTACTTGTTTCTTTCCTAGCCTCCTCGGCATCGATGTGTAACATTTCGACAATTATTGGTGTTTGTTGTCAAGAGTGCAAAGGAACGAATGTTTCCTATCCATAGACAAGTCCAAACGGTGTCTGATCTGTCGATCGTTTGTATGTCATTTTGTATACCCGTAGGATAGCAGGAATTTTCTCATCACAATCATCATTTTAAGTATTGCATATTTCTGTTAGTCCTCTAGTCATAGTTTTGTTAAACGCTTCAATTGCACCATTGGATTGAGGATGGTATGTTGTGCTCCTTCTATGTTCAATTTTAAATTGTTTTGTCAAGGCTGCAATTGTTTTCTTTATAAAATGTGACCCATGATCGCTGATCAAGGTCATTTGAAAACCAAATCAAGTAATAATATTTTCATATATAAATTTTGTGGCTACTTCACTAGAGAAGGTTTCAGCAGGTTCTACTTCTTCCCACTTAGTGATGTATTCAATTGTTGTAATAATATAATGTGCTTCTGTCCTTCTATAAGGTATTAGAAATGGTCTTATAAAGTTGATCACCCAAATTTTAAATGTTAAACTTGGGTTTACTAATATTAAAGGAATTTCGGTACTTGGTAGAGGTCAACCTAGTCGTTGGAAATGGTCACATTTACTTACAAAACTTCAACAATCGTGGTATAATGTCGACCACCATAATCTTGACTGTTGGATTTTCTTAGCAGTCGTGTCTAACTGAAAATGTCCTCCAACTGAGCCATAATGTGCTTCATGCATTATACTTTATCTTTCATGATCTAGAACGCATCGACGAAGTACCTCATCTAACCCTAGTTTATAGAGGAACTCGTTTATTATGCTATAAGGTGTAGCTTTTATTGCTAATATTTTCTTCTTTTTATCACTCATTACTTATGGTGCGTGTCCGTTTTCTAAGAATTGGGTTATTTATTCTAGTTATGAAGGTAAGGATTCTATTATGAACAAATGTGCATCTCGTAGGTCATCTTTTATTCCAGTCGGTTCTTCCCCCATGTCAATTATCGACAAGTGGTCGGGTCCGACATTTGCTTTCCTCGATCAAACTATGACTTTGAACTCAAATTCTTGAAATAAAAATAACCAACGACATAGTCTACCATGATGTAAAGGTTTATTAACTAAGTATTTTAATTCTTGGTGATCGGTGTAAAACACAAAGGGATTGGCTAGAAAGTAGTGTCGATACTTTTGAAGCGTGAAGACCATTCCTAGTGCTTCCCTTTCTGTTGTTGAGTAATTTCATTCAACTTTATTAAGTTTTCTACTACTATATACAATCAGATAATCCATTCTATCATCTCCTGGTTGTGTTAATATCGCATTGATTGCTATATCAGATGCGTCGATATGTACAGGAAATTTTACCAACCACTTCAGAAATAGTAGAATAGGTGCTTCAACTAGTTTTTTCTTTAAAATGTTGAATGATGCGTCACATTATTTGTTCCATTCATATTCCTGATACTCTTTTAATAATTGTTCTAAGGGATAAGTCATGCCTGATTAGTGTCGAATAAATTTTATGTAATACCCTGTATGCCCCTGTAAAATCCTGACTTGTTTTGGATTAAATAGTGGTTTTAAGTTGAGAATGATTTTGATTTTAGCAAAGTCGACCTTGATACCTTTTTTACATACAATGTTCCCTAGTATAATTCCTATAGGAGGTACAAAAACACATTTTTTTATATTAAGGGATAACTAAATTTTTCGGCACATTTCTAACATTCATCTCTTCCATTTGCAGTGGTATTTTAACATAGAGTAAATTGTCCAATCGTCAAAATACACAACCATTGTTTTGTAGATATATTCTTGGAATGCTTTAACTAGTGTTCGTTAAAATACAACTTGTGCATTTTTTAGCCCAAATGGCATGACTTTGTAGGCGAATGAACCAAATTCACATACAAACGTTGTTTTATTTTGGTCTTCCTTGGTGATCGGTACTTGATTATAATCTAAGAAACCATTTGTAAATGAGTAACATTCATGTCCTGCAACTTCATTGAGAATTTCGTCTGGAAAAGGAGTCGTAAATGGGTCTATAAGAGTGACTTTGTTGAGTTCACGTAAATCTACACAAATTCTCAATCATGTCGGGTCATGCTTCTTTGGTTGCACAACCATTGGGGTTTTCCATTTCGACTGGTCGATAGGATAGATAATTTCGACCACTAACATATTGTAATTTTAATTCTTTACTATTTCTTTATATTTATGAGCAAGTTTATATGGTCATTTCTTTATGGGTCTTGCATTGGGTTTTATATCGATCTTCATTTCTCCCATTTCTTGAACTAGTACTTTAAGATCCTTATAATCCTGAGTGAACACGTCTTGAAATTCTTTTAGCAGGTTGACGATTTCTGTTGTTTGTTCTTCATTCCAGTAATCTTGGATTTTTAGCAAGTTTAGGTCTATCATCGTTAGAAATGTCGACTTATTTTGTTTTAATTTTTGCATCCATCTACTCTGGCGCCTTGCTTTCATTAATTTGTTGGCTTCCTTATTTAAATTGTGAAAATGTTGTTGGGAATTCTTATGTTGTCATCCGTTAAGGTTCTTATTTTTCTGTCAATTCAACTTTTAGTATTGTTTTGATCGGTTTCATCGTTTCAGGATGGTCAGGTTTCCATTGAGAACTTTTTCCACTTGTATGTTATGTTTCTAGTTGGAGTCTTGTGGTGCTTTAGTTGACCAAATATCATGACATGATGCGTTCGGTTGATTATGATTTTTTGTTGAACTACTACTAATAGTCGGTTTTAGAAATGTTTTTATTTGCTTTGTAGCTTCAACTAGTTGGTCATCTTCAGGTACAAATTTGAAGTCCTTGATGAAAATTTCTTTTAGTTCGTTCCATGAGAACGTCTCACCTCATGCTTCTTCCATTTTGTACCATTTTTTTGGTAAATCGTCTAATGTCAACTCAAATAGGTGGACCATATTCGTTCATCTTTATATCCAAGTATTTTCCATTATTTTTCACTTGTAAGGATGTGTTTTTCAGGATCCTGGCCTTGTGTAAAGACTAGTATTTGTGCTTGATTTGTTAGCTTCTTTACTCCAAATATTTCAACAAAGTATGTTGAATTTGTCGACCGCGTTTGTAGTCTCAACTAGTGAGTATCCCACCACCGAGTAACTTGTCCCGTAAATGTTTTGACTAGATTTTGAAGTTGGACATGTTCACCTATATTTTTAGATACTTATTCAATGTGAAGGACAGGTGATTCTAGTTCTTTGTACCTAAGTGATGATCTTCTTGATGTTTTTTTTATTAGTGCTAGGGATGGATATTCCCCAACTTTTATTTCAAATATTTTTAGTATTATAGACACAGAGAAGCATTGTCATGTTTGTTTTTTTGAAATGGCTTGGATGGTCCAACATTCCCTTGCTTGTAGTTCATAATTTTCCATTTCCAAGTCATATAATTATGCATATGAGTTATAGCCTACAAAATCTGGGTTCCCTATGTGAAGCTCTCCATATATGTTCAGTTCGGCATAATCCTCATTATTTTGTATCTGGTATAGTTGTCGGGCATCGACTTCTTCGCCTATAGGTTATGTCCATGGTTCACCTTGTGATGGATGAATTGGGACAATCACTTTCGGTCCATTTCCTTTATCTTTATTCTTTCGTTGTCTAGCAAAATTGATGCCTTCATCTTTCGACCCCATGCTTGGCCTACTAAGGTTGGGAAGGAACTGGATCCTTCCTTAGGGTTAATAATTTCGAAGTCGACTTTTGTAGTGATACCTTTTATAGTTGTGTCGACATTCCTCCAGACACCAATGGGTTCAAGTAGTCATAGATATCTGAACTTCAAATATATGCCATATTCGTTAAGTCGAGGTTTACCTAATTGTTCCCATGTGTCCCTGGACATGATGCTCACCTGTGATTCGAAGTTGAGAACGACTTTGTTGGACATTGTAACCTTCAATTTCCAGATCAACTAAAGGGTCAGGATCACTTTTATCTTTTTTATTCAAGCTACATATGCTTTTTAGCTTATTTGTCTATACTAGATTTACTCCTAAGATTGTACAATAAGTCAATTAATTTTTCAACGTATTATCATTATGTATTAAATTAATTAATTCTTGAGACATTTTTTGTTAAGCATCATCATTTACTTCTTGTGTAGGTAATTCTTGAAATATGTTCGTCGCATCATTATATAATTGTTTTTGTACGACAGGGTTAGGATAATATTCTTTATTATTTATTTTTCTTATTTTGGGATTATCCATGCCTATTTCTTTTCCTTGAAGAGGGACAATTTTCTAGACAAGACATTAACGTTTTTCTTATTATTTATCTTTTCAAGCATGGTGGGGCAATCCTCCAAAGAGTGATCATCGACACCACAACTTGTACAGAATTCAAGGTCGGTTCGATCCTTATATGGACACTCAACATGTCAATGCCCTTCATTTAATCATGTATAATAATGGATTGGTCGACGTGGTCTATTCTCCTGATTCCCGAAGTGTCGGCCCCGACCTAAAAATCCTCCATGATAATTGTTATCATATCGGAGTTCGTACCTTCAGCCATCATATCTTTGGTTATTTTTCTCGTTCCAGTCGTTATTATTCATTTTATTATTGTTGTTATTATTTTGTGCAACAGCGTTTGTCTTGTAAACCATGTGATAATTCTATCGATTCTTTACGTTTAGCTAGAATTTGGTTGTTGCATGTCTTTTGACTTCACATATCATGCACCAGTGACTTTTTTTCATTCTTTATATCGTATGGACAATATTTTTTCACATGTAGATTGTGCTCCTATCAAGTGTCACAAAATCATTTCGACTGAACAAACCAGACGTCTAGTCAACGTTCTTCTTGTCAGCAATAGTATTTTGTATGCCCCACCGTTGAACATTTCGTACACTGGAATTCATGACCTTTGAGGTTTAATTCCCATATTGACTTCTACATAATATCGATTTGTTCTTCAATACAAATATCAACAGGTTTTACTGGATAGTCCTCATCCATTTCTACTTGTAACGCCTTAGTTAATGTATCTTCATAGGTATTGAAATTGTCCAGTCTGATGTGCATTTGAATTTTCTATAAAATTCCTACAACAAACCATTGGATTGGAAATTGTCCATCTATATTATAATCCAGCTGGCTTAGTGGGTCTTTAAATCTTTTATCGTACTCCCGAACTGTTTCTGTCGATTTCTGGACTGTAGTCTTTAGTTTCTTTGCTGACATATGTTTTCAATCTGGAGTCTTGAAGAATGACATGAACTGCTATTTTATTTGTGCCTTAGTGGAATTCGATGTTTTTTATGTGTACGACATGTAGCATGTTAGTGATAGCTTACACAGAGCACCAGCAAACTGATCCAACTGTCGATCTTCATTAGTAACAATATTTGTTTCCCAAGTTGACTCATAGACGAACCAATGTCGTATGGGATGTTCATCGCCCTGTGCAGACACAAGCGCCATATATCTGGCATCAATGTCTTCTCCAGGAGGTGGAGGGGGCGGGGGGTGGTGGTGGTGGTGGGTTACTTCTTGTGACTATGTTTTCTTCACAGCTATTCTCGACAGAACTTTCATTTTCGTCAGAAGTTTTATCTGTAGCAGTCGATGTGCTTTTGACTCGAAGTCGATTTATGTCGACTCCTTCTGATGATACCCAAGTAAACTGCTGAGACTAGGGTATCCTATCTTGTGAATCCAATCGATCTATTGTGTTAACTAAAGCAGTGATTGGTTGGGGGGGTGCTCCTTCATATTCTGAATAGAGTAGATGAATACTTCGATTAGATGACAATGGTTGAAAGGAAATCCAATTTCCTTCCTGTGGTCGATGAATTACCAAATGGTCAACATCGTTTCCTTCTTCGTCTAGTCGACTCCATACACCTAACTTGCCAACTCGTAGTCGCAAATCTTCTTGAACAATATCCTGCACTCGGGCACTCTAGCTAGAATTTAATGGAGAATGAGGTGTGATGTTATGGGGTATATCAACTTGGAGAGCTTCACCACGCTCTATCCACAAATATTCCTCCATTGGTAACACTTCTTCATCAACACCTCCTTCTTATTGGTCATGACCCTACTCTAGAGGATTCTCTTCTTGTTCTGTCACTCTAGTAGTCATTCTCCTTTGGAGCACAACAGCCTGCTCTCTAATCTCTTCCCTTATCTTTCATCTCTTCTCTCGTTCTATCTTTTGTATATCTGGAGTGCTTTTGTGAGTAACTATTCGAATTATCTCTTTTTTGTCCTGACTTTTCATCGTTGGCAGTAGTGTTTTCATAAGTCGACTAGAATTCCTCTACTCTACTCCAGAACATTAACAGCTACCCCCCCATAGTCGACCTGACAGCTTTAGTAAGCCTGCATGGAGTTGTCTATTTTCTTAGAAAGTACTCCCACTCTCTTTCTTTGACAAAATTTTCCCACTCCTTCTGCTTGGACGATTTTGTGTTAGATGGTGGATCTATTAGTAATGGACGAGGTTCGACAATATGACCCACACCCTTGTCGATCAAGAATTTGAACAAAAATTGTCGGCAACGAACATAAGAACTCTTCAGTTAGGTCACTCTAGAATCTCTCTTTGATACTATCCATAGATACTCTTTCATCGACTACTCTTTCCCTAAAAAACTTGCTAGCGATTCTTTTAAACCACTCCGACAAATTTGTACGGCCTCCCCTTGTTAATTTATGGAGAAACTGTTGGTCTTTAATTTCTGCTGATAGTTTCATCTAGTAGTTTCTTCAAATACTGAGGTACAGAATCGACAACAATTTCATGTGTTTTAGAGAAAAAATTATCCTTTGCTTGGGCAATATTCAGTTTATTTTTTCTGGTGTAATTCTGCAAATAATTCGCAATATTACATTCCCACCAGTTCTTAATCTCCTGCTCTAAGATCATCTAGTCGTAGTCATTTCATCTGTATATGTATCATCGGAAATGGAACCAATGTTGTAATCAATCAGATTGCAAGGTTGCCAATGATACACATAAAGAATCATATAACAATAACAAAACAAGAGACAAGAATGGTAGATAGAATAACAAATTATATTACTCAATTACTCATGTGGGTTCATACAACAAACCGAACCAAGTATCTATCTGGATCAACAGCTTGTCTATACATTTACAAAACATTTATAGTAACCACATGTCAGTTCAATCAACCGACATGACCTATGAGGTCAACCTAATCTACAATTAGTCGACTAGTGAGTCTAGTTGGATTAGCCGACTAGCTCCTCCAACAATGGCCAAGGGTGAAGGAGTGGTTCCTTGTCTCACAAGGCTCACATAGATCAGAGACGAGCTTGGAGTAGTTGGCTCTAAGACTAAGGATGAGGAGAGAGTTAGGATAGCTCTCAATGGATTTTCTAAGCCATGGGACACCTTTGTAAAAGGTTTGGTGGATAGGTAGAAGCTCTCTGACTGGAAGAGATTTTTGGATGACTTTGTGTAGGAGGATACCTGTATGGGCCAGGGTTCAATTTCATCAAGTAGTGCCTCACAAATTGTGGATGAAGAAGCTCTAGCTATATAAGGGAAGAGGTAAGAAGAACATTGACATGTCAAAGTCAAATGTTTTATCTACCACAAGCCATGACATTTTCCCTCCCAGTTCCCAGACAGGAAGAAGAAGAAGAACAATACCCAGATGGCAGGTTCAGCAGAGGTGGAGGAGTTCAACAAAAATTTGATGAGGACTTTTGTTTGATAGCTTACATGAAAAGCAACACAAGCAGAAGTATTTGGTACATCGATAGTGGAGCATCTTGTCATATGACAGGATAGAAAAGGTTCTTCAAGATCTTACAAGAGGGTGGATTAAATCTCCACATTGAGTTGGGTGATGATGCGTAGTATCAGGAGCAGGGATTTGGTATTGTTTTGTTTCAGAGGGAGTCTGGAAAACCCCTTAGTTGTGTTGACATATTGTATGTTCCAGGATTGACCAAGAATCTCATATTCATTTCTACCTTGGAGGACAAGGGCTTCCAGGTGAATTTCTGAGATCATAGAGTGTATATCAGGCCCAATGGGTCAGATAGGAGTTTGGATCAGGTGATTGGGATCTGAAGTGGAAATATGTACAGACTTCACTTTAACTCTATAAAGGCTCTAGTCAGCAACAACAATAGTTAGGGTGAGTTGTGGCATAGGATAATGGCACACTTACACCATGGAGCACTGAGGCATTTGAGACAAGAAGTCATTGGATTTCCTTAGGTACATGCGGAGAAGCATAACCATTGAAAGGGTTGTGCATTGAGAAATAACTCCATGAAACATTTCCCATAGAGTGAGAAAGAGTCTAAGGGGACCTTGGACTTAGTGGATTTGGATGTTTGTGGAACCATGAGTGTCCAATCATTCATTGGATACAGTTATTGCATCACTTTCATTTATGACTACTCCAGGAAGACCTGGATCTATTTCCTGAAGGAGAAGTTATAGTTCTTTGAGCAGTTTAGAGAGTTCAAGACTCTTGTGGAGAACCACATAGGAAGGAAGATTCAAGTATTGAGGATGGACAATGGGGGTGAGTACACCTCCAATGAGTTCTTGGAATATTGTTCATAAGAGGGAATCAAGAAGGAGCACATCATTCCTCATACCTTGTAGCAGAATGGAGTGGTGGAGAGAAAGATCCGAGCATTGGTAGGAGAAGCCAAGGCCATGTTATTTGATTAAGAATTGCCACTATTCTTATGGGATGAGGCATATAGGACTGTAGTTTACATTCAGAAAAGGTGTCCCCACATATCTTTGGGGAGGAGGACACCCGATGAGGTCTTCATAGGCACTAGACCAGATGTGATCCATTTACACATATTTTGGAATGTCTTCTATTGTCATGTTCATGCTGACACTAAGAAGAAGATGGACCCTTCTAGAGATAAGGGGTTACTTGTTGGTTACAATGAGACTTTGAAGGCATACAGAGTATATATTCCTACTCGCAAGAGGATCATTATGAGTAGGGATGTCTAGTTTGATGAGGATGGAGCCTTGTAGAGATAGATGGACTTACCAACATAGGACTCAAGGGTCAAGTTGGAGGAGCCACAAGTACAAACACAGAGCATAGGTTTTGATATTCAAAGGGAGTCAGGTGGACATGATCCTTTTATCATTGACTTGGAGGATGTGCCGTAGCAGGAGGAGGATATCCAACAACCGTAACAGGTAGACACTAGGCCATGTTTAGGTCCACAATTCAAGATTCCAAGTTGATGAATCTTCCATAGAGCTCCATGAGGAGGAGAAAGCCACCAGATAGACTTTGATATATGGCATTGATGATAGAGTTGATTAACTCCAAACCTTCCAGTTTTTAGGAGGTTGCACAACATGATGTGTGGCAGGAAACTATGGTTGAGGATTTTGACTCCATCATGAAAAAATAGGTGTGGGAGGTTGTGTCAAGGCTAGAAGGAAAATAGGTGGTGGGATCTAGATGGATATACAAGGTAAAGCATGCAGTAGACAAAAGTGTGGAGAAGTACAAGGCGTGCTTCATGGAAAAGGGGTTTTCACATAAGGAAGGAATTGACTATGAGGAGAACTTCACCCCTGTCGCCAAATATTCTTATATCCATACTATTATATCATTAGCAACAAATATGGGTTGGCGATTTAATCAAATGGACGTCAAGACTTCCTTCCTCAACAAAGTTATAGAGGAGGAGGTATTCATTGAGCATCCCGAGGGGTTTGATGTGGAAAATAGGGAGTCGCATGTATACAGGTTGTAGAGAGCTCTTTATGGGCTCAAGCAAGTACCTCGGGCATGGTACTCGAGGATTGATAGCTATCTATGGGAGATGGGATTCCAACGGAGTGAGGAAGACCACAAATTGTACTTGTTGTCAGATGAGGTGTCTCTCATATTGGTTTTGTGTGTAGATGATCTATTTCTTATAGGATATGAGAGACTGATTGACGACTGCAACTCCAACCTTTCAATTGAGTTTGAGATGAAAGACCTTGGGTTGATGCATTACTTCCTAGGTTTGGAAGTTTGGTAGAGAGATGAGTGTTTCTTCATTGGGTAAGGGAAGTATGCAGTAGAGATATTGAATAGATTCGGGATGGAGGATTGCAAGCCCATGTCCATACCTTTAGTTTCCAACTAGAGGGAGATTGATGTGATCGGGGTCAGAGGGGTTTGATCCTACATTATATCACTAATTTATTAGATTGTTCATGTATCTAGTCAACATAGGACCATACATTAGCTTTACAGTCAACTCTTTGAGCCAGTTCATGGTGGACCCTCAGAGAGTACACTGGACAGCTATGAAACATGTGCTTCGCTACATCATAGGTACACTGGAGTACGGGTTGGTTTATGAGCGCAGTGGGAGTGTACAGTTAGCAAGCTTCACAGATGTTGACTCAGAAGGATGTGTAGAAGACTGTAAGAGCATCTCAGGTCGCTACTTCAGCATTGGTTCAAGGATTGTCTCTTGGTTCAGCATGAAGCAAAAGTTAGTTGCATTGAGCTCAAAAGAGGCTGAGTACATGGAAGCCAGTTTGGATGCTTGTAAGGAAATGTGGCTGAGAAAGTTGCTTTCAGGGTTATTCAAGTGTGAGATAGAGGCTACAATGGTTCACTGTGATAATCATAGTGGCATCAAGCTATCTAAAAATCTAATGTTCCATGATCAGAGCAAACACATTGATATCTGGTATCACTTCCTGAGAGACTGTGTACAAATAGGAACCATTCAGTTGGAGTACATTCAGACAGATGAGCAGGTGGTAGACATTTTCACCAATGCACTTTGCATACATAGTTTTGTGAAGTTTAGAGACAAGTTGGGGTTGCTACCTGTTGATGTAATTGTAACTTCGAAATGTATTCATCTGTATATCTTATGTATTGTACCCCAATGTTTATTCTAGGATGTGTCTATAATGTATTTGAGTCATGTCATACCCTGATGTTTATTCTGGGAAGTTTCTATAATGTAAACAAGTCATGTCAAGTCATTATGGGTAACCCTTCTATTGGTCAAGCGTTAAAGTCTCCTCAGTTGTGGAGCCCTAGGGTTATTAGACTATCCTAGAGAATTCGACCATAGGTGAGTCATTGTAAGTCAGGGAAATAGTCCCCACCGTTGCGTTAAGGATAACCCTCCTTGTTGGTCGGAGGAGGCAAAGTCCCCACAAGTTGTGGGGCACTAGGGTTATTAGACACTCTTAGAGATGTCGGCTCTAGTAAGTAATTGTTAAGTGAGGCCGACATGTTGGAATGGGTTTCAAATGAATGAACGAATATAAATAGAGACTGATCCTCTCTATTTATCATACACACACTCACTCATTGAGGTGCATGAGTGAGAGAGAAGACACTGGGATCAGAGAGAGAGACTACCGTTGTCGGGAGAACATCTTTATGTTTTTGAGTTTTAATTTTTGGGGCTGATTCTATCTCTGATGAAGTTGCGGGGTTTTCTCCTTTATGGTTTCCCCAAGGAAAATTCTTTGTCTCTCTTGTCTCTTGTGTTTTATTGCTATGCATGTTATTCTCTCAGTTAAAGATCCTAAGATCATTATGCTAGCTTGAATGATAAAAATCTAACACGGTATCAGAGCTAACCTGAGAAGAAGACATTGTGCAGCTGCAGAAGCTAGGGCTTCTTAATTTTTGGCTCTCTCTCCATAATCCATCAGCAAAATCATGCTAGGCCATCTCTCCATTGAAGGGCGCCTCTTTCTGTTAAACCAGAATTCGATTCCGAGCAATTTCAGTTTTTGGTGTGGGAAATTAGGGATTTTTACAGAAGAGGAATTTTTGAGTGATCCCGGCATAGGATTGCTCTCCTCATCAAAATAGAAGTTTATAGACTTGGGTCAAGATTTTTGGTTGGGTGAAACTCTAGGAAAGCCAAACTCTAGTTTGACCCTGAGCTAGAAAACCCCTAAATACTAAAACTGATAAGTTTTGGTACATTCACTATATCTTGGGATTGGAGAAGGCTCAGGAACTTAAAATTGCAAAGGTCAAATATACAATCATGATGTACACTGTTTCCAAAATTCATCCTTTGATTCACTATATTCTAGAAGATATGATCCCTCCACGTTAGGGTTCCATCCTCTTCCAGGATTCATCCCTAAACAGGACACCTAGGGATAATTGTTATGTCTTGGGCTAAAAATGTCCAAATGAAATTTATAAATATATTACAGAAATGGAACGGACTGTATTTTCTATGGTCCAAATTTCAGACCCAGAAGATGAAACAGTGACACGTGGAAGTCCGTACAACTTCGCTGTTATGAACAGTCCTGTAACAGGTCACCTTGGGAAAATGATCATAACTCCCAATTGGTGAAACCAATCCTGATGAAACCTATGGTTTTAGAAAAGGGACATGTGAGTCTACCTCAGTGCAAATTTTAGGACAAATAGGAGTAGTAATTTCAGAGATACTACAGAAATAGTAACAGGCATTTCTATAGAAGAAATTGAAAAACTGGGGCTTCCTATTCTGGGAGCTTCCCTCCACTGTTTTCAGAAAAGGAGTACATTAGAAATCTCACCTTGAAGAGATCTATCTTTCTATCCAATAATATCTAAAAACTTCTAATTTTTGAAAATTATGGTTTCTCTGACAAACCGTAGATCAGTCAGCTCCGGAACCAGGACGAACACCTCAAATCGGTAAGATCTAATCTTTTGCTATTTTTCATTTGAGGTTCTCATTTCAAAGTGATCTATCACATTAGCTTGATGGTAATCTTGGTGAAGTTGACAACTTCTAAGCATGAAAGCATATGATCTCTCTGAAGAAAATGAATTGGACACCTACATGAGTAGAAAGGTTCCAATTCCAGAGAGAGATGAGGCTCAAAGCCTTACACAAGAAGAATTTGGTCAAGGCCAAGAAGATCATTGTTGATTCAATCATGGATCACCTTATACCACAAGTGTCTTCTCTAAAGACACCGAAGATGTTTGATTACTTGACCAAGCTATTTGAAGGGAAGAACATAAATCGGAATATGACTTTGAGAAAAAAATTGAAGAATGTGAAGATCCAGAATGCAGAGACCATACAGTCATACTTTACGGGGATCTCTCAAATCAAAGAACAACTTGAAGCGATAGAAGAAGAAGTGGAGAATGCAGAAGTGGTGATAACCACCTTGAATGGCGTCCCAGGCTCATGGGATTCATTCATTTGAAGAATGTGTGCTAGAAGGAAGTGATTACTTTCAGCAAACTCTGGGAAGAACACACACAAGAAGAAGCTCAACTAATAATAAGAGAAAAGAATATGGGAGCAACTGAAGATCAAGCTCTCACCATCCAAAGAAGATCCCTTAAGCGATGAGGAATATGAAGAACTCAACTCTTGAAGAACCTCTTATCCATATTAGCAGTTGGATAATAAACGATGCTATTATGAATGAAGAAGATGATAAAGATGAAGGCTCAAGAAGGAGTCCACCCACGAAACAAATAAATATAAGTATTCAATTGTCATTTCATGATATTGTTTTGTTATGCATTTGTTTATATTCAGTTGATGTATTATGCATGATATAATGTTTGCATTAATGACAGTATACTGCTAATATGCATATGATGGGTAAGTAGCTCATGGTGCTATACAACTTTCCATTGCTGCTTATCTAGAATGAAACCTCTTTGCTGACATATTGGATTAGTGCACAATCTCAATGTTGTCCTGGTAGAGATGGAAAGCATCTAGAAAGTTTCTGTGAGATATGGATGGATGTTGTATTGGCTAAAGTAGTTGCATGACCATATATTTATGCATAAGAATTTTCCAGTATGAATATTCCTTATGAAATGTTTCTAACCATACAAATGCATTTGACTTGTAGGAAAGATCACATACATAATCGCCTACAAGAAAAGAAGGATGAGAGTTGTTCCAAAGAACAAGTAACGATAGTTCAAGATGAAGAATAATATGATGGATGTAGCGACATCATTGATGTAGAACCTTCCAGCCATGAAGAAGTAACCAAGAAGAAAGGGAAGACTAGTTCAAGAAGAATGATGTCTAGAATGCAGTATCGAAACGTGAAGGGAAGTTCATAGTACCATCATGCAGTAGATGGAAACATCGTGGGATACAAAGCAAGATTCGTAGCACGAGGATTTTCACGAAAAGAAGGCATAGACTACGAAGATACATTTGCAGCCAGTGGGAGTTGAAACACATACATGATGAGCTTGATGAAGATATTAACCTTTGCTAGAGTGTTGAAGATGAAAGTCTATACACTATATGGATAGATAGAATATTAATAGCATGGGAAGCTACTTGTCACTCCGGTACATAATGTTTTAGTGCATAGAGTACAAAAGACATAGGGAGTATGATGCTCCTCTTCAAAGGGAGTGACTGCAGAAGATCTTGAGGTTCGACATGGTACGATAGGATGGATAGCGTACTGGTGACTCTAGGATTTATTAAGCGTAAAGTGGATTCCAACCTTTGCTTCAAGGTGGAAGGCAGAAGACCAGTGATGCTCCTATTATGTGTCAATGCACTATTTTCTAGGTATGGAGGTGTGGAAAAATCCAGATGGAATCTTTCTCAGATAAGAGAAGTATGCAGTAAAGATCCTAAAGAGATTCAAGATGATGGACTGCAAGGCCATGACCACACCTATGGCATCGAACCTGAAGCTATTGAGTGATGCTTCATCAAAAGCGATTGATGCTACGATGTATCGTCAGATAATTGGGTCCTTGATGTACCTGACGAATACAAGACCAGATATTTGCTTTGTTGTTCACCTGATGGTTGAAAAGCACGCAGTGTGGTACCTGAAGGGTATAGTTGATTATGGGCTCAAGAATGAGATGAATCAGAAGATTAATCTGGAAGGTTATGTTGATTCAGATTAGGCAGGCAGTGCCATCAATAGGAAGAGCACTTCATGGTGTTGCTTTAGTATGGGATGAGGTGTGATCTCTTGGTTTAGCAGGAAGCAATCCTGTGTGGCACTGAGTACAAATGAAGTAGAGTATGTCGCAGCTTGTTCAGCTAGTTGTGAGGTAGTATGGCTGAGGAAGTTACTGTCTAATTTATTTGTTCTCCAGTTAGATGCTACTTGTATATATTGGGGCAACCAAATTTGTATGAAGTTGTCGGAGAACTCGGTGTTCCATGACAAGTCGAAGCATATCGAGATCAAGTATCACTATATCAGGGATATGGTATAGAGGGGAGTAGTGAAGCTCCAATATGTTGCGACGGACGAATAGATAGCTGATGTGTTGATGAAGCCATTAGACAGAGTGAAGTTTGAGTACTTCAGGGAGAAGCTTGGTATTCTCCAGATCGAGGTTCCCTCCAAAGGGAAGTGATGAGTCCATGAGCCATTCTGATAAGTAGGTCAGATGTAAGGGCTGAGCCATTCTGTCATGGTGAGAGCATTGGTTCCTTCCATGTCAGATATGAGTGTTGAGCCATTCTGATGTGACGGTAGGATTGGTTCATACATGATTAGATATTTTCAGGTGGAATAACTCCCGAATTCATTTATTCCATTGCAAAATCATTTATTTATACATTACATATGATGGTTGAGTTTCATCTTCTGACCAGCCTTTTCAGCTTCCTACATAACTATTCATTTTCCTTTATTTATTTACAAAATATAATCCCGACGGATTATATTCCAACAATCCCCCTCTTAATCCGAAGGGGTGTTAGTAAGTTCGAGCATGTTTCTGAATCTTTCAAACTTTTCTCGTCCAAGTGCTTTGGTGAAGATGTCTGCAACTTGATCATTTGTGGAACAATGTCGAAGATGGACTGTCTTGGCCTCTACATGATGTCGAATCAAATGATACTTTGTGTTGATGTGTTTGGTTCGATCATGGAATCTGGGATTCTTAGCCAGCTTGATTGCAAAAGTATTGTTGATCAACAATGGAGTGGATTTCTCTTGTTTTTCTTGCAAATCTTCAAGTATCTTCTTGAGCCATACTATTTCTTTCGTTGCTTCAGCTGCAGCCACATATTCTGCTTCTGTTGTTGAATCTTCCGGAACTGACTGTTTGCATGATCTCCATGAGACAGCTGCTTATCCAAGACTCATAGTGTATCCATAGGTTGATACTCCTATCCCCTTATCGCCATCAAAATCTGAGTCTGAGTACCCAATAAGTTTGAAGTCATCCACCTTAGAGTACTTGAGTCCAACGTCTTGAGTCCCCTTCAAGT
>LPNX010771215.1:338238-350524 GCA_001517045.1 Pseudotsuga menziesii
ATACTTGGTCATACCAGGTACTACAGAAAGTTCATCAAGGGCTACGCAAAGATTATAGCGCCGATGGAGAAGTTGCTAAAGAAAGATGTAAAATTCCTATGGAATGAGGAATGCCATCAGAGTCTAGACATACTTAAGGAGAAGATGGTTACAGCACCCATCCTAGTTTTTCCCGACTGGACTAAGCCATTTCATGTACATGTGGATGCATCCGGCATCACATTAGGAGTCGTCTTGACACAGCCAGGAGAAGGGGATATTGACCATCCCATTGCATATTCCAGCAAAAAGCTATCAACAGCAGAAAAAAACTACACCACAACAGAAAGAGAGGGCTTAGCTATGGTGTATGTGCTGCAGAAGTTCAGGCACTATCTATTGGGCGCCTTGTTTAAAATGTTCACTGACCATTCCGCGCTAAAATACTTGGTCAATAAGCCAGTTTTAGGGGGGCGAATCTGCAGATGGTTACTCTTCTTTCAGGAGTATGATTTTGAAATCATTGTGAAACCAGGAAGACTGAATGCTGGACCAGATCATATGTCGCGTATAGACTCAGAGGAAGAGCCCAGTAACCTAGAAGACAATCTGCCCGATGCGCAGTTGTTCTCTGTGCAAATCGCAAATGACTACTATGCCGACATTATTCAATTCCTCACTACAGGAGTAGCACCTGATGAGTTTACTAAGCAGCAAAAGAAGCAGTTGGTTGTTAAAGAAACAGACTTCACCCTCATCACAGGACACCTATACAAGTTAGGTCCAGATGAAGTTCTGCGCAGATGTGTGATGCCGCACGAAAAAGACGCTATTATCAAAGAGGCTCATTCAGGAACCGCAGGAGGACATTTCGCAGGAAAACCGACTGCGTAGAAAATCCTGGAGGCAGGATTATGGTGGCCTACATTGCATAAAGACATCAAAGACTTTTGCAGATGCTGCAATATCTGCCAAAGGGTAGGAAAACCCTCGCGACGCAATGAAATGTCGCTGCGACCGCAGGTCACGTTGCGCGCATTTGACAAATGGGCTATAGATTTTGTGGGTCCTATCAACCCACCAAGAAAGCGCACTGGTGCGAGATATATTATCACTGGAACAGAGTACCTCACCAGATGGGCAGAGGACAAAGCAGTAAGAAATTGTGATGCTGCTACAGCTGCACAGTTCCTTTTTGAAAACATCATCAGCAGGTTTGGATGCCCAGTAATTTTGATGAGTGATCAAGGCACACATTTCGTGAACAGTACTATTGAGGCATTAACAGAAGAATTCCAGATCCAGCACCATAAGAGCACTCCCTACCACCCACAGGCTAATGGTACAGTGGAGGCCTTCAATAAGATTTTAGAAAATGCTCTTACTAAGATCTGCAATAGCCAGAGGAATGATTGGGACCTCAGAGTTAACGTTGTCTTATGGGCGTACAAGACCACATGTAAGAAACTTACGGGACACACACCTTTCAGCTTAGTATATGGACAGGAGGCTTTTATGCCTATGGAGTATATTCTTCCCAGTTTAAGAATCGCTCAGATTACCGGGATGACTGATACAGACACAGTCGAAGCAAGGCTAGCACAGCTGCTTGCCTTAGAAGAAGACAGGTTCATCGCCAGATTCCATCAGAAAGTGCAGAAGGCCCGAGAAAAAGCTTGGCATGACAGACACATTAAGAATAAGACTTTCCAGATCGGAGACCTGGTGCTCCTCTATGACAGCAAATTCATCAAGTTCCCAGGGAATTTTAAGACACATTGGCTAGGGCCATATCAGATACAGCAAGTCACAGAGGGAGGTGCCGTTCAACTCAGCCAGCTGAATGGGGATCTTTTGCCCACATGGATTAATGGCAGTAGGCTTAAGCCCTATAGTGATAACCACCCCACCTCTTAACCAGTCGAAGAGGTGCAGATGTCCAGTGTAGTTGAAAGGAGGCATCGCACCGGGAACTAGTCTACACCGGCAGGTATTATTCTAAGTATGAAAAAAAAGTATTGTTTTATAAAGGTGATGCGGAGTCGCATCGCAACAGCGCGATGTTTCCCCATGCCACGTACTCAGTTTGCAACCGACAAAGGCCAGTCAAGTCAGCAGCTGACAGGTAGTTAATGAGGTAATGATCCGTATATCTTATCGTAGATTTGGCAGCAGTATAATAAATTTTTCCAGATTTGGCAAATCTCCGACGACACCGACTCCTGTATACGCACGCTTTGAGGGACACGTGATCGGATCTCAGCAATTATGGAGGATCAGAATGACGGGTAGGGTCTCATCCAGGTAATTATGATGACCAATGGGTTTGACCCAAGATAACCGTTGCATCCGGTAGTATGCCTTCGGCATAAAAGCAGACATCCTTCAAGTAGGAAGGGTACAGTTGCCAAATCTCGAGAACTATACAGGGCAGTGCTAAGTGTCCCCTGTGTAGATCCAATTAAGTTACAGAGTATAGTGACTTCCAGAGTTCGAAGCCACTGCACGCCTAGAGTATTGAGCCAAGCGGATTCTGACTGAGGACGAACCTCTAGAAGGCATGTTGAGACGTTTTGACCCTGGTGACCGTAGGTCCGCCATGACGACGTCGCCCAGGGATGTGAAATTAAGTACAGCACAAGTTAGACAGCCGCTAAGGATGAAGAGTCAAGCACCAGAAGTAGAAGTTGTCACCAAAGTCTCTGCTAAGGAGAAGAAGAACGCCGAGTCGATCACTGAAGATAAGAAAGCAGAGCAGAAGAATGATGAGAAGAAATCTCCCGCTAGGTGGAAAGTAAAAATGAGAAAAAGAAAGCAACGGGAGAAATTCGATGACCTATCTGATCAGCTAAGAGAAGCATGAAAGATTGCGGAGGCACTGAAACAGAAACCTGAGGGTCAGAGGCAGCATGTGGATCTGGACCACTTCGAAGAGAAGAGAAGTGGAAGAAGACTGCAAACCCAGCGGAGGGGAGACTTCCAGAACAAGGACAAAGGCTTGTTCTCGGAAAGGAGTTCATGGTTTGCTTCTCTTCCATCCACAAGGCTCTAGACGGAAGGAAATGTTTGAGAAGGCTGGAAGATACAGATTCTCCTTGTGATAAAAGTTCTAACCCAGATAAAAAGGAAAGGATATCTGTGGAACACTTCTCAAACATTGGAGCGTTCTCAAAGGAGAACGAGCGAAGAGAGCGAAACTGCGACTACGGGCAGAAAGGATAAGAGAGCCCAGTGAACTAAGTTACCAAAACTCCACAAGAGAGTGTCGAAGTGATGCAGAAAGAAGTCACAGGACTTTGTGACAGGTTGCAGAGGGCTTCACAGGAATCCAAGGCAAAGTTACAGCAGGATAAGCCTATTGCAGGTGGCTCGAGGACGAGCCACAAGTAAGTGTTAGGGGACAGTTGGAGCAGGGTCCCGCAGCTACAAAAGAAGCTGCTAGTTTTGGCGGAATGATAAGTTTTGGCGGAAAGAAGTTAAGACAGAGCTACGACGCCGTAGCACGTTTCCAGCTAGAGAGCAGAGCCGGAAACCATGACTTTTTGAGATAGAAAAGTCAAGAAGGCAACGGTACCTGAGCGGCCGAGAAGAGAGAGCTCAACCACTGCAATGAAGGCAGCGGCGGAAGACAGGAGGGCTCAGCGACCCTCATAAAAAAGAAGGAGCAATGAGGCTCAAGCATTGAAGACTAAGGACCGAAAAGAGAAGCGGTGCATAGTACCCATGGTCAGTGCCGGGAAGCATGGAAGACTGCAGAGAGCTGTGGTGTGACAGGAAGCGGCTACCTCAAGGACAGAGAGGACCGACTGTCACTAATTAGGGTTTGGGTTACTGTTGGGACAGGCCCACAGTGTTGTAAATGCAAGACCTTCGGGCTGCTTATAAAAGAATGTAATTTTGTATTGTAAAGGGTTAGCTAGTTGGTTGGGTAGACAGTTAGACAGTCGTGATTGAAATAGGCAATAAGGATAAGTAGACTGTTGTAAAAGCCGAGCTCTGGTTCTGGTCTTAGCGGTAGCAATCTTACTGAAACCAGTAGCTGGCTTATAGAGCATGCATGTAACGATCCGCAGGGATCGACTAAGAGGGAAGAGTATATTGTAAGAGAACAATACAGAGAGAAGAGAGATTTAAGAGAGAAAATCTTGAGCTGCATATGCGGTGCAGCAGAACTGCGTTTTACCTTCCCCTTGAACTATAATAGAAAACACAGTTCTGTGGACGTAACTTCCATCCTGGAGGTGAACCACGTTAAAATCTGTGTTATGCGACTGGTTTATGTGTTATGTTTACTTATGCATTGCTCAGTTATTTCATGGACTTTGTTTGCAGTTTAATGAATGAATGTATTAATCAGTTCACCACAGCATAGAAGGATAATCATAAGTCAAAGCCTTTGGCATGTTGTATGTGTTTCACTTATGCTTTGCGTAAACAGCTACTGGTTGCAGTATTGAATAGCTTTGTATGTTAAGTCTTACACGTCGACACGAACAACGCTAAGTACGCTAAACCGCGGAGGTAGGATATCACAGAGAGGTGATACCACACCGGCAAAGAAGCTACGGTGCGCGATACCGCAGGTTGAGGACTTCGCGTTGGGCAGGAGCTGCGTGTCGCACGGTGCGCGGCGTTGCGATAAGGCTGGAGATATCGCAAGTCAGGGGAAGTGCAAATCATAGAGAAGGACCGCACGGTGGTGTAAAGGAACATCTCACGGCTAGAAGAGCTGCGCGACGACGGGATTGCGCGACGCGAGCAAGAGGTCGCGCGACGCACAAACACAGAGGGAGATCTTGCAGCCAGAAGAGCTGCGAGCCGCAAGTAGGATTGCAACAGAAACTGGTCCAAGACGCTTGAGTCCTTGGCCAACCCATTAGAATCACTTCGGGTGAAACTTCAGGCCGCTGTGCGGTCTGTCGCCGAAAGGGCCAGTGAGCTAGGGGTGTTGTTGGTTGATTATAGTAAACCCGGGTCTGCCCATGCAATCAACACGGTCTACAGAAATACCACAAGTCCACAGCTCTCAGCGTTGATATTGAATTCAACCAAGAGAGGTCACTCACACATGGAATAATGAAAGCAATGCTTATTCCAAGGCAGTCACCAACGTCGTAGCAGTCTTCACATCATAAGTCATACATCAACAGTTAATCATTCATGGACACGTCTCAGCAACAAACACGAACACATACAAGATGCATATACATGAAAATATTTCACTTCAAACTTCATGCAAATACCTAGGGTAAATTTAAGGTTTTTGTATTCCCAACGGTCACAAGTAATACAACACCAAAGTTTTACCTCCACGCTCTTGAAAAAGGCTTTGAATATATACTTCAACGTAGTCTGTAGATGCTCTTTCACACAACAGCATATATCATTCAATGGAGTTTCCACACAGCTGAATGAGGGCGTGAACCTTCACCAATGATAATCAGTCTTCAAAGCAAATAAATATGCGCAAGCTGTGTTCATCGCACAATCTTCTCACCGGTCTTCAACAAACATTCAACACCAATGTGTCTTCATGAATCTATGGTGGTGTCACGTCCCCAAGCCTCCGACCGGCAAAGAGGACGTGACCCAAACATTATCCAACCGGGCTAAGAGCCCCATAATCATGTACAGGCATAAAAATTGCTGGAAACAGAATGCTTAAACATATGCATTGAAATTAATTATGCACACATGAGAATTTTATCATGCACGGATATAATTATCTACCAGACACAACGGAAACATCATACATTCAAACAAGCATTCTTTTAACATGTTCATTTCATTTCCATTAACAGTAAATATAGAATTGCAGAGGTAAAATACACGAGATCACTTATCTTATGATGAACTCAATCCGCAACCAGCTACGTCGCTGCAACATTCCACCCAAACATAGGCCAGTGTGCTCCTTAAGCTCTCAGCAACGCTGCCACCCCCGAGCTGGGTATGATTCTCCAAGGAATAAGGGAACTAGCAAGCTTACACATAGCCAAGGATGTACAAAACACAGCCAAGCCAACACAGTTGGGTTTATCAGGCCATCCAGGAGTGGGAAAGGATCAATGCTAAGCTAGTGAACTCATTACAGAGCCAAGAACACCTACACCAGAACTAGCCTAACCTCTAAGACACCCATCCACACCCAACACAAGGAATCAGTCCCTTCTCTGCTACACAGTCCCTCAGGCCCTGCATTCCCTTCCAGTGCTATTCAGGGGTGATGGAGAAGAAGACCATCCCTCTAGCTCTGTCTGTGTGGTTTCCAGCACCAGGTTTATCAAGAAAACCAAGCCAGTGTCCCTACTCCTTACACAGTCCGAAGACCAACCATTGCATGCATGCAATCAATTAGCTATCACAGCTAAAACAGGGCAAGGACTCCCCAATGAATTACACAGTCCCAACCACAACAGCAACACAATTTTAACAGTAGAAAATCCACAGCCCGTCTTGGGAAACAAAATCCCCTGGACAACATACACAGACCACGCTGGGAAATAATTACAGTCTCCCAGCCTGCGCGTGTGTGAACAACAACACAGGACCCCCAAATCAAACCATGAGGGAAAAATACAGCCACAGCATCCACGATTCCGCAGGGAAAGAACAACGTGGGAAAACCCAGAAATTCCTGTGCGTGAAGATAAGAAACGGGAAGGAATCCCTCTGCATGAGAATGAACAACAGTGGGGAGGACGAAATTACAGTGCATGGGTGTTCAGCAACTCGTGGAACCCCAGAAAATGTCTACGTGAGACCAAAACCGCCCAGAGCCTGTGCATGAGTGATGAGTAGCCAAAATCGTGGTCATTATTTTCCCCCAACATGAGTTTCAATCCGCTGGTGGAGTGTGCATGGAGGCATGGACTGACAGTCCTGCCACCCCACTCCCAAAACAATTAACTGCCATAACTTTTCCCAGCTGCCAGCAGAAATTATTAAATGGAGGTAGTTGGAATAAAACAAAAGAAGATGACACATGGGTTTTTCCCCCTTTTGGCTCAAGGTTTAACAAATTCCCCCACATCCTTACCCTTGAGAAAATCATGCCCCATTCGATTTAGTTGTCGCGACCGTAGCTGGTTGTGTCCATTAATTAATTATGATGCATATTTACATGATGCTGAAACTTAATATGTGTCGCATGCCCCGATATTCAATCGGTGACAATTTAAATCCAAAACATAACATTACCAATCAATGGTGGGGCCTTGGCCTTTTGCTCCACACCATGATCATTTACAATATATATACATCATATACATCTAGTGCAACGGGGTCAAAACCGGGGCGTTATAGGTGGTCTCAGCTCGTATCAAGTTCTTTGGAAGTAGATCAATCCATAAAGGCATGGTCAAGCACGCAACAGCTCATTCTATGCCTTTCAAACTACTAAAGATTCACACACATTCAAAATGCAGAATGCGGTGCATTACTCTCACACTCAGGTGACTAATGGTTCCTTGTTGGTTTATTGAAAACGGTGTGATGGAGAGAGCTCACATGGAAGGGAAGTAAGGAAATTATGAACTGGAGGTCACGATTTAGGGTTTTGACAGTCACAAAGAACGCAGAGTTACAGGAGATGGAAATCGCATCATTCATGGAGTGGAATGGTCTCCACTCCAAATGACATCGGAGATCCTATCAATACAAATTATAAAAGAACGTAGAATTCAAAAGACTGTTCTATACCTCATAAACGTTCCTCAACGTAGATTGGTGACTGACAAGAAGATGTAACGGAATGGATGAACGTGCAATAGAATAACGAGAATAATTCTAAGAGTGTGCAGCAGCATAGGGCAAGCTATATTCTAGAGGAGTAACGCCAAAGGCAGTGCATTCAACTCCAAGCAAAGCAGGACGAGCATAGGCCAGAGAGAACAAACCAACAGTCTGGCAACGGACATACAAGTAAGCAAGCACAAAAGGACCAAATGGATACAATGGCATGCAAAATTCCAGGACTGGGACATAGCAACTACGAGTTATGGCAGGCAGCTCTGATAGGCATGCATGTAGGAGTTATGGAGCTTTGATACCACTGTCAGGTGGAATAACTCCCGAATTCATTTATTCCATTGCAAAATCATTTATTTATACATTACATATGCTGGTTGAGTTTCATCTTCCGACCAGCGTTTTCAGCTTTCTACATAACTATTCATTTTCCTTTATTTATTTACAAAATATAATCCCGACAGATTATATTCCAACAGATATAAGTGTTGAATGCCATTCTTGGAATGGAGGCACCTGGTCAGTTACCAGGAATACTCAGTCTGGGACTGAGAGCCATTCTGATGAGTAGGTCAGATGTAAGGGCTAAGCCATTCTGTCATGGTGAGAGGATTTGGTTCCTTCCATGTCAGATGTGAGTGCTGAGCCATTCTGATGTGACTGTAGGATTGGTTCCTACATGATCATATATAAGGGTTGTTTCCATTCTTGAAATGGAGGTGCCTGGTCAGTTACCAGGAATACTCGGTCTAGGACTGAGGGCCTTTCTGATACGAATGTAAAATGTAGTCTTACATGATCAGATGTGAGTGCATGGCCATTCTGATGTGATTGAGGGATTGGTTCCCACTTGATCATATCTGATACGAATGTAAAATGTAGTCTTACATGATCAGATGTGAGTGCATGGCCATTCTGATGTGATTGAGGGATTGGTTCCCACTTGATCATATATAAGGGCTGATGCCATTCTCTGGGAGAATGGAGGTACCTGGTCAGTTACCAGGAAAGCTCAGTTTGGGACTGAGGACCATTCTGATGTGACTGTAAGATGTAGTCTTACATTATCATATGTGAGTGCATTCCCATTCTGATGAGTAGGTTAGATATAAGTGTTGGGCCATTCTGACGAGTAGGTCAGATGTAAGGGCTGGCCCATTCTGACATGGTGAGAGGATGAGGTTCTTTCCATGGTCAGATGTAAGGGCTGGGCCATTCTTACATGGTGAGGGGATTAAGTTCCTCTCATGGTCATATGTGAGTGCTGGGTGTGCCTTTCTGACGAGTCAAGGTCAGATGTAAGTGTTGGATGGGCCATTTTGACTTAGGGTCAAATATAAGTGCTGAGGAAGACCTACATGGAGGCTAGGCCTACACCCAGCATGAAAAAGGGCTGGCTCTATAGAACTTCCTATGACAAGAAGAATCATGAGATAGCACCCGTGATGATGATCCAGTAGTGATGGTCCAGATCCAGTGATGATCCAGATCCAGTGATGGTGATCCAGATCGAGTGATGATACAGATCTAGTGATGATGATCCAGATCCAGTGATGATGATCCAGATCCAGATGAAGATGACTTGAAGATGAAGATGATGAGAACTCAATGATGATCCAGATGATACAAAGAAGAATACTTGTGCTGATAAATTGTGTGAAGAGAATACCTTCCTAGTTAAGAGGGAGTGTTGAAAATGTAATTGTAACTTCGGAATGTATTCATCCGTATATCTTATATATTTTACCCCAATGTTTATTCCAGGATGTGTTTGTAATGTATTTGAGTCATGTCATACCCCAATGTTTATTCTGAGAAGTTTCTATAATGTAAACAATTCATGTCAAGTCATTGTGGGTAACCCTTCTATTGGTCAAGGGTTAAAGTCCCCTCAATTGTGGGGCTCTAGGGTTATTAGACTATCATAGAGAAGTTGGCCCTAGGTGATTCATTGTAAGTCGGGGCAATAGTCCCCACCGTTGTGTTAAGGATAACCCTCCTTGTTAGTCAGAGGAGGCAAAGTCCCCACAAGTTGTGGGGCACTAAGGTTATTAGACACTCCTAGAGATGTTGGCTCTAGTAAGTAATTGTTAAGTGAGACCGACATGTTGGAGTGGGTTTCAAGTGAATGAAAGAATATAAATAGAGAGTGAGCCTCTCTATTTATCATACACACACTCGCTCATTGAGGCGCATGAGTGAGAGAGAGACTAATGTTGTCGGGAGATCATCTTTATGTTTTCGGGTTTTACTTTTTGGTGTTGATTCTATCTCTAAGGAAGTTGCGGGGTTTTCTCCTTTATGGTTTCCCCGAGGAAAATTTATTCGTGTCTCTTGTCTCTTGTGTTTTATTGCTGTGCATGTTATTCTCTCAGTTAAAGATCCTAAGATCATTATGCTAGCTTGAATGATAAAAATATAACACTACCGAATCCCTTCCTCGTTCAGAAGGAGTGTTAGAAAGTGGCAACACGGAAAGTCTTCTATCATTGCATGTGTCCTTGCATGCTAGAAGACATAAAGCAAGAAACCAAATGTATTAATGTGATATTCCTAATTTTAGACTTAGGAAAGTACATTAAGTGATCTAATTATTAATTGACTTAATGGATTCATTTTTATAAAGTGAAAGTGAAAATAATTTAAGTGATGGCTAATCTAATCTTGGCCATTGATCTCACAAGAGGATCTCATCCATTGATCCATAGCTAGGGTTAGGGTTTTCACTTGGCCATTGAGTTATAAGAAGATTTGGTGGAGAGGACACACACACAGAAAAACATAGAAGTTAGAGGAATAATTTTGCAGAGAAGACAGAGGAGCATTCATCTAGAAGATTCGCAGACTGATCAGGAGGAGCACAGGATCGTACTAGTTCACTGAGAGGGAGGTCACACACAACAGGTGAAGGTCGTATAACAGTTGTACGAATTTTGTGCAGCTGACACATGACCGTACAGATTCCATACTGTTGACGCAGAGGGTCGTACAACGAACGCAGAAGGTTGTACAGCTACGTAGGGGGGCCGTACTGATTTGATGGGTTTGATCAGTGATACGTAGAGGTTCGAGTTTGTTAGGTTGGGTGAATTGATCTGTTGGATTGTAATTGTTCTATATCTTCATAATAAAATTTATTATCTGGCTGCTGCATCGGTTTTCCCATCTTGGGTTTTTCCAGGGGTTTCCATACCCAAAATACTGTGTCGATATTGATGTGATTATTGTTATATGCTTCTCAGTATTTATTTTCCATTGCATTACTAGTAAAGAAACTCGTGTGGCTATCAATAAAAATTAAAATATACTGTGTAGCTCAAGTTTGAGTTTTAAGGAAATTTACGGATGGCTTGTGCTTCTTTGAATTTCTTCCTGTCTCTTTCGGAGAATTTTCAAGATTAATGATAATAATCCTCTTCAGGGAAGGATCAAAGATGGACTTAGCATTTAATCTAAACTTATTATTCAGCCTGGTATGAGGTTTTCTCATTGGATATGCTTTTTGTAATTCCTATTTTTCTTTCAAAACTCTCTTTCAACACTTTTTTCTAGGTCGAGTAGTTAATGGCCATGCAATTTCTACATAGTCAAGTTCATAAATTGATTAAGTTATGGTGTCCTTAATCCATGGTTCAGAAACTACTTCACCTTTCCTCTTGCGACTATAAACCCTCTTGACACTAGTACCTACTTTGCCTTGTTTTGGAGAAAATTGTAATTTTCTTCTGGAAACATTTTCTCCTTTACCTTTAGATACTCTCAGAGTTTTTAATTTCCTAAAAGATGTAACTCTCACAACTTATCAGGGGTCGGTTAATCTCAATCTCAAAACCATAGAAAAATAAGAAACGATTCCAGTCTATGTGAACCTTATTCAATTCTTTCATAACCAATAGCTTAATCAATTCCTGATGAAGTATACTATGCTGAGTGTTATGTGGATGAGCTCTAACTTTGGAATACATCTTAGTAAGACTTTTAAGCAAGAAGTAAGGAATATTTAGCCTGGCATCTCCAAAAAATTGTAGAAGAAACCTCATATGATAACTTCTGTAACTTGAAATGTTAGGTCACCAACTTTATCCAATTGACCATCAAACCCCTCAACGAAGGCCCTACCAACTCCTGTGTGATGCTCCTGCAACCTCTCACATAAATGAAACCAACCCACTTCTCTAAACTTGCTCCCAAATGTTTGATAAGCTTCAAGCCACTCCACCCCCTCAAGTTCGTAGTAGACCACATGACCACCCTTATGTGAAGGGATCTAGAGATAGCATAGACAAACTGTAAACTTGCAGCTTCAACCCTTGCTAAACTAAAGAAATTGTTACTCAAAACAAGAAGAAATACAACAATGACTTCATATTTCCAAGTTTAAAGAGTAGTCACTAAATATTCAAGAGAGAACGAGCAAGAATAACTCATCACAACATTAGATATGATTGTACGAAAATACATTTACCCATTGAATATTCTGGAGTGGATTAGATCTACTTCTAAAAAGAAAAAGAATATCTCTATTTGTTGGAAAGTTGTTCTTTGGGCATTTGACCTT